>CM076581.1:1270693698-1271293698 GCA_034641835.2 Pinus albicaulis
ATATTCTTTATGTGATCCTAATAAATCATAATATATAAATTTATTTAATTTAGAGATGCTGTAGCTATTCTCTAATCAATTAAAATTATATGGATCACTAGACATTATTTTCATAAAATCAACTGATAATTTGAATGAATAAAACTACAACATTCATGCATAACATTTAACCATGGTTCTTGTATACTCATAGATAATAACATGTTTTAATTAAAACTTAAATAATTAAATCATGCAAACTAAATACAAGCATATTTTCCAAATTGCATAAATTTTCCACGTTACAATATGCATAAAAATTGAGCAGACATATTTCCAAATAAATCTTTTAATTCAAAAAATTTTAAAAATAAAACATTTAGCCAAACTATGGCTTGGATACCAAATGTAAGCTAAATAACTAAATAAAGATTCTTTAATGTGGAATAAAAACTTAAAAGAATCGAAAATAAAACTTGATGCCCATTAAAACATACCTCCATCCATTAATGCTACTCACTATATATAAAATCTGGATTTCTGCGAAACTTAGATGTTCAAGGTAAGTCCACAAGTTTTCTTCACCTCCTCGGATTTCTCCTCTCTTTTTTCTCTCAAAAAAACAAAAATTATTTAAAGATGTAAAAGTCAATGTCCGTCAATTAATTCAGCGTGATTCACACTTTTAACATCGGTAAATCCATGGTGATATGTTAATCATTTAATTTTATCTCCAATTCCAATGAGGAGCAGCAGCCTCGTTTCAATGATCTCTTATGCTATCATATGGCCCTAGAGGCCATTGATCGATCCGGAGTATTTAACATGAACAAAACTGGAACCTCGCCGGTATCGTGCAGAAATACACTTTGATTACTTCACCACGCCAAATATAGAAGGACTAACAAACGCAATCTTCACGCTCGCAGAAAGAAAAGATACAGAAAATTTGAAGGCACTTCCAACCTCTGCTCACTCGTAGCTTGATGGTGTAAAAACTGAAGGGGTTTGAGTTAGTGAGCTTGGGGACCAAACATGATAGTTTATAGCCAAGCTTCCATCAAGGTTCTGTTGTCTATGTGTCAAATGTTCCATTGATCATGGTAGAGAACTGCAGAGGGAGTAATGAACCACTTCAGAAGCTCCCAACAAAAAATTAATTTACTGCAGTTAATTTCCGTAAATTCAGGAAATAACTGTAGTTGGTTTCCATAATCTAAGGAAATGACTGCAATAATTCCAGAAATCAAGAGATTAGTTCCTGAAATCGAGCAGTGGGAGAGAGAGCTTAACAAAAAAAGCTAATAAAAAGATCGTGATGATGAAGCTACGGGAAGACCGTTATAAATTATCAGAATTCAAATTGTATTAAGTTGAGGTGATTGTGAGACGTGGAAGGATGGATCGAAAATATTACCATTGGAGAGGTCCAGCACAGGAAGTTTTGTTAAATTTCATGCCTCCGTTGTTTGGTCTCATGTGGAGCACTCCATGTTGTTGTTTGTATGTGCTATGTGTTGTGTTTGTTCATTCTCTGTGGGAGTTCATGTTTAGCTATGCGTAGTCACGTGTGTTAACTGATATGTTGGAGGGAGCTAGGAGGTGACACAATTGTGTTTCACTTGAACATAGGCATGTCATTCAAAGTGATATGCCATATCTATTGTCACCATATATGTTTATTTATTTTAGGTGGATGACTACTTATTTGATTAAGGTTTCAATTGTGTACGGATGAATTAAAGTTGAATTTAGATTTGGTGGCTTTTTAAAGTTTTTAAAATTTATTTCTGGGCTATAATATTCTATAGAGATAACTGATTTAATGGTATAATAGAGGAGATATGTTTCCATGATTGGTAAATTATTATTCCTCTAGTAACTGTATTCTTACTTTATGGTTTTGGTAATAGCTTGTTTAGAAGATTGGGTATCCAATTGCTGGATTGATGTGATCACTCGTATTTGATTGAATATTAACTGTAATACTACAACGTGTTTTTCTTACTAAAAAAAATACCTTGTTTCTCTCTCTGTTTTTTTTTTTCATTCTAATTAATTTCCTTTTCATTCAAAATTTCTCCATAAATATTTTGACAGAATTTGGAGTCTAGCTTCTAGCTTCGTTGTGGTTGAATAAAGTCAAAATTTGAGTGAATATTTTCACAGAATCTGGGGTTTAGCGTCATCCGTGGTTGAGCTCAGAGTCAGAGATAGAGACACTGGCCAGAATCTATTGTATATATATATTTATTATTTTTTTTTATTTTTGTTAGCAACAATAATTATTTGACTTCACTTTTCTTTATTCAGTTGTCATACCAAATAATTATTTGATTTCACTTTTTCTTTGATCAAAATAATAGTGCTCTCATAAATTTTAATAGTAACTTTCATTCAGCACATTTCTCCTATTGGAAATATTATTATTTTAATTTAAACCAAACTAGAGAAATTTAAATCTGGTAACTGCCGAATTTCTGCAGTCTGAATGTTATTGAAATTGCCTTCCCAAACCATTCAGCGTGTACGGAAAAACTTAGCGTGTGATAATATTTTTGTAAAGCGTGGTCTAAAGTGGCTACAATTGTGTGGAGATGCATTTCTCGGCAGGAGAATTTGGGTGTGAGACTATTTTTAATGGAAGAAAATGATTTATCAGTTGTAACACAAATTTCCAAAATAAAATTTACTAATTTTTAAATTAATTTCCGGGCTAAATTGTTAACTGTTTAGAGTATGCGTTCCTTTAAAGTAGCCGAGTATCGATGAGATGACGGAATGTGCCTGTGGTTAAAACCCACAAACTCTCGGATTCGGCTTATAGGAAATGCCCACGTGTAAATTTAAAACTCCCAAGTTGTCATATACCATTTGCAATCTAGAGGGCGCAATAAATTTGAATTGAGTTGCGGAAATCATTAATTTTATCGAATATTAATATTAAATTTAACATTTGTTTATTTTCAGCTTATAAATAATTATAAATAAGTAAATAAGTTGCAAATAATTAAATAAGTCGCTTTCATTATAATTTAGAGGTGTTTTTATTATATAATATTTTTTTTTAAATTTACTTTGATGTTTTTAATTTAATTACCTAAAACACGTTATGTAAACTATAAAAGTTTAATTTTTATAAAATATTTATGAGATATTTCAATTTTAGTTATGTTTTTAATTTTTCAATTTAATAAATTTAAAAGGGTTTAACATTCATTTCAAAACTAAGCATACGCTTTTACTTTTTTTCAATGTGATAAATTTATAAAGAATGAATTTTGAATTTAAGAAATTTAAAAAAGTTGAAATTTATTTTAAAAGTCATTATTTTTATTTTTCAGTAAACAAATTTATAAATATTAAAAATATTAACACACATTTGTTGTCCAATTTAATAAATTTGAAGATATTGCTACACATTTGGCGCGAGACAATTTGCTTGGTAGATGGTTTGGCAGTTGCAAAAGGTGTGCCATGCTTGATTGTGGCTCCTGGTGTGATGGTTTAGCATTTGGATCTTCTTTGGGTTTTTTTTTGGAAGCCAATTTCGTTGGGAGGGTTGGGTTCAACATTCTGCCATTTAATTACCCAGAGCTTAAAATAGGGGCAGAGGTTGTCTAACTGTGCAACCCTCTCTAGCAGCTTGACTTGTTGAAGCAGCAGCATCGCCGAGGGTTCAAGTCACCGCCAGACTCTTTGAAGGTGACGACTGAAGGAAGAATGTGTGCTCAATTGTCAAGCCGCCCTGATTGTGGAAGTTCATGGAAGAGGAACGCCTTGCAATGGCAATGAGACTGAGGAGAAAAATGGTGTCATGGGAGGGAGCTGAAGAGTTTCTATAGTCTCCACATGGGTCTTATCTTCATGGGGTCTTATCTGTGACTAGGAATTCATAGTTCGGGATGTGAAATATGCCTTGTTTTATCAAGTGTATGCTCCTTAATTAATGATTTCTTTTTCATTTATATGAAGGTTTACCTTACTTCTTGTGGTTTCTTTTTGGAGTTTCCTTTGCCGCTGAAGGCAACAAATAAGATGCAGCATGTAACACTCAACCTTATAGAAAAAATAAAATAAAAATTAACTTTAATTTGTACTATTAAACAAGCAAATGGCTACACACTATTTAACAACAATTCTATCGATAAAATCTCCTGCCACATGAAAGAATTGTAAAACATGACTATTAAACCTTAACATTATATCATTTTGCAAAGTGTAATCCATACACATATGTCTACCGGTTTCCTTTACATTAATTACCAACTATTACTAAGTTTGAGAATTAATTTCCTCCGTTCACGATTCATTGAACTATGGTAGTCTTTTAAGTTACCACTGTACCTATATTTAATACACACCTATATTCTCAGCATTAAAATTTTCGGATGGCTTGGTGGCACAGTGTTAGTTACGGCTTATGTCAAAATTTATTGGGACCATCAACGCTCTGATTGATTTTCATTTATGATTCCGCACCTGACAAATCTACCACTGTAGATCCATCTAGACCTTGATCTGAAAGCATTGAAGGTTTAGGGTTTTGGTGCTAATGACCTTGCCCCATAACTGATTTCCTTTGTTTTTTCCACATTTCTACAATGCTTCTTGTTGCAAGCGCCTCCAGCCTCCGTTTTACAGTTTTCTCTGCAAGTGAAGTAGTCTTATAGATTTTCTGGCAAGCTTCTCCATTGTTGGCATCGATGGCCATAGGATTCAACTCCTGTTGAGTTCTTAACCTACTCAGAGTGTTCCTGGCCGCTTTCATGAGGTAAGAAATTATTTGATATCGGGTGGCCTATGCTAAAGATCTTCAGATTTATGGGTGAACATAATGTTTATCCTAATCTTTCTATCAGTTCTTGTACTTTTCTATTCTTCATATCTTTTAGTTTTTAATATATAAACCTCATACAACATACTGAGCAGAATTCGTTGTATGGCATTCAGATTTTTTATGAAAAAGAAACTCGGAAATCCATTCAGCTTCCATCCACAGTCCCAAAAGAGAAAAAGGTAATTTATACTCATTTATGTATATATACAAATATGGGGGTTTTATTTTAAGGTTTTTTTCCTTTTTATTTTTTATTTTTTGCTTATGCCATTCTTTAACACTTACCATAATCTGACAGTGATTTTGTCTCCACAGGGTTATGCTTCCACTCATTCTCGGCAGGCCTTGAACACGTAAGGTGAGATTGGTTTTTCAAAATACCTACAGTTTTCCTTTCCGAAAGCTTTTGATTAAATTAATAATAATTTATTCACTCATATTTTTATTATTTATTTCCACAGGTAAAAAAAATGATTTTGAGATACTATAAGAAGAAATGGATACTCGCTCCAACCAATTTTCTCCTAAGATACATCCCCTTCTCGCATCTCTACAGGTACCCTTCCTATGTTTTCAGGGTCGAATGCCAAATTTATTTTGGGTCTTAGTTTTTCCGAAGATTATTAATTTTGTACTAGAACTGTAACTAAACACTCTTGCTACCATATGCAAGTTTGTTCTTCTTATATGTAAAAATATTGTTTTGGACAATTATTTATTTCACTCTCTTTAAACCTTCAGTATGTATCTATAATAGAGTCTTGGGGATTCTCTGTCCCCTTTATTTAGACTTAGTTTACTGATTTGAGTTAGTTATGTAGGTCGTGTCTGTTTACAAATTGTTAATATAAATTCTATATATTTCCCAGATAGTGTTTATATACTCTTCTTTTATAGTTTTTTCTTTAATGTTAATCTAAAACTTATTTTCCTGTTTTCTTGTATTTTCTCAGTTTGTAGTTCTGCAAAAATGCAGCTATTGTTCTTGAAATTTATATGTTGAGAGTCTTAAGGATATCATTCTAGCAGAAAAAATGCTTCTTAGTATTATTTATTTATACGTTACATATTTCCTGACGTCAATCTGCAATATATATTTATCGTGTTTAAATAGCTAGAACTCTTTCCTTAGTTTTCTACTTGCTGCTATTCCTATATGCTTATGGATCGACCAGACCAATCAATTTAGTCAATGTATAGTTTATGGGTTTGAAACAAGCATTCTGAAATTGTCCGGATTACCACAGTTCGGAAAATTTGGTAAAGCTTCTTGTAACTTTTTGGTTCTCTAGTTTTCCGTCATATTTAGATTTCTTATGGCGAACCTAGTTACTCATAATTAACACATAAAATATTTACTTACCTATTTGTATATACAGGTTTTTTTTTTTTTTAAACACTCTAACATATACCCAGTAACCCATTTTCTAGAATGAATGTTCTTTCTTTAATTTTTTCCGTAACAGAATTCATCCAGAATCTTCTTACTAAACCTAATAGTATAACTCTACTTTCTGATAATATTAAATAGTCAACATCTACTTATTTTTTCTTTGAAAATAATAACATAACCTTGATTATTCATATCAATATATATCTAGAATCTATTTCTATGAATATATAACAGTTAAATTTATACTTATCTGTGATTGACTGTGGTTGTCCTCCCTTCCTTGGCTGAGGAAATTACGTCCTCAACCCCCTACCTCCCCCCCTTACCCTCCCCATGCTCCAATCCTAAGCCACATAGAAGAAAAAACATTATACATAAGGGATATCGAGACTCCGGTCCAATCCACCTTCCAGAAAGTGCAGGATAGCTAAGAGTGATTTTTCCACTGGTTCCTCCAGCTCGGGAAAAAATACAGCACTCTCTCCTTCTTCACTTTTTCACACATAAGTCAAAACCCATTTTCCTCATAGGGATTTCCCTTTTATCCATAGAGGAAAATCAACTAACCAAAATGTTTCTTTTCTTAACTACTTCTCAGTTGGAATAAATTTATTTTACCATCAGTCTTTCACTTATGGAACTAATTCCATAAAAAATTCATTTAATCAACTTTAATCTATGTTCACAGTATATATTGTTTTCAAAATAATAGCAATAAATGTTTAAATATATTAACAAATAACTTAACCAACAGTTAATAATTAAACTAGTGGTTACAACTTCCCCCCTAGAAGTGAACACCATGCCTGGTGTTCTTATTTTGTTCCAGCAAAAAGTTCAGGGTAGGCTTCCTGAACAAAACCTTCATCTTCCCAGGTAGCCTCTTATGGGCCAAAGTGCCTCCATTATACTTTAACCTGGGTGATGACTCGTTTCCAGAGCATGATTTCCCTCCGGTCAATTATACATTGAGGTTCGACCAGAAAATCGTCGTCCAGCTCCACCTACAAACAATGAGTTTGAATCAGTTTTACTCATAAATCTTAAATTCTATAATCAATTTGGTATTCATATCCTACCTGAATATTTAGCCAGTGAATTATGTGTTTTGGATCGTGAATATATCGTTTCAATAATGATACATGGAAGACGTTGTGTACACGAATATGACCAGGCAGTGCCAATCGGTAAGCTACGGGTCCTACCATTTCCAATATTTGAAAAGGGCCACAAAACCTGGGAGCTAACTTGGCACACGATGTCCATCTCAAAGTTCTTTTCTTTGGCTTGATTCTTATGTATACATGGTCCCCCACTTCAAATTCATGATAAGTCATTTTCTTATCTGCATACAATTTTTTCCTATCTCGTGCTGCCTTCAAATTTTGTTGGATCTTCTTTACTTCTGTTTCCATTTCAGCTAGCATATCCAGTCATAGCATCAACTTGGTTTCTGGGCCGCCCCAGTTAATAGGAGTTCTGCATTGTCGCCCGTATAATGCTTCGAACAGACTCATCTAAAGTGAATCCTTGCAGACGTTATTGTATGAAAACTCCACTAAGTGTAAATTAGTTCCCACCTAGTTGGCTGTTGCATTACATACATATGTAATGTGTCCTCCAGAATTTGATTTACTCGCTCTCCTTGTCCATCCGTCTGCGGATGACAGGTCATGCTGATGTTAATTTGAGTACCCAAACTGGTGAACATCGTTTTCCAGAATGCTGATGTAAAATTTACACCACTGTCAGATATGACAGTATTTGGAATGCCATTCAATCTAAATATCTCCCGCATGTATAAATATGCTATTCGCACCATCTTATAAGTGGAATGGATGGGTATAAAGTGCGCTGATTGCTTAATCGATCCACCACTACCATTATTGAGGCGTTATACTTCTTTGACCTTGGTAGTCCAGTGATGAAATCTAACGATATCACCTCCCACTTCCGTTCAGGTACGGGTATATGCTGCATCAACCCGGCTGTGTATCAGTGCTCCACTTTTACTTGTTGGAATTCGAAGCACTTGTTTAAAGATATTCTGCAATGTTTCTCCTCATACCTAGACAGAAGTAATTCTTTCGTATTGCTGTTAACATCTTCTGATAACTAGGATGTCCAGCATAATTACTTCGATGATATTCATTCATAATAAATTCCTTCTACTCCATTTTTTTTGGAAAAAAAATTCTCTTTTTGAAAGTTAGCAAACCATCCTTATCAGTTTCGTGATTAGCATATTTTCCTTGATCTTTGAACTATTTTTCTTGCTACCACATAAAATTATATTCAGGATCTCTATCTAATTCTGCTTTTATTTTCTCCAGAAATCTGCACCCAATCTGATTATAATATATTTCATAAAAATTATGCAATTTTCTGTTTAATGCATTAGCTACTCTGTTCTCCTTACCTTTTACATGCCTCATATCAATATCAAATTCGCTCAGGAAGGCATTCCACCTAGCCTGGCGAGAATTGAGATCAAATTTCTTAAAATAGTTGTTTAAGCTGTTGTGATCAGTTATAAGCACAAACCTTTTTCCAACCAAGTAATGCCTCCATACCCGGAGCGCATGCACTATTGCTGTCAGCTCCAACTCATAAGCTAAGTATCGCTGCTCATGCTCTTTTAATTTTCATGACTCATAGGCCACCACTTTGCCTTCTTGCAACAAAATTGCCCCAACTTCTTCTTTGCACGCATCTTTGTATACCTCAAACTCTTTGTTAGGATCAACAACTCTTAACACCAGAGTGATAGTTAATAACTACTTCAGTTTCTCAAAACTGTCTTGACATTCCTTTATCCATTTAAATATCTTTCCTTTCGTTTGTAACGAGGTGATTGGGAAAGAAATTTTTAAGAAACCTTCAATAAACCACCAATAATAACCAGCCAATCCCATGAAGGATCGGATTTCTGCCACGTTTTGAGGTACCTTCCATTCCATAATCGTCTTGATTTTTTGAGGGTCCACTGCAATACCTTCAACAAAAGTAACATGTCCAAGGTACTGTATTTCTTCCTGGAAGAAATAACACTTGCTGAAATTTACGTACAGCTGATGTTTTCTTAACATTTCTAGCACTATTCGCAAGTATTCTTTGTGTTCTTCCGCATTCTTAGAATAGAATAAAATGTTATCAATAAATATTAACACAAAATTGTCCAGGTAGGGATGAAATACACCATGCATTAACCTCATAAAGGTTGCTGGTGCATTGGTCAATCTGAAAGGTAGCACCACAAATTCGTAGTGTCTGTACCTTGTATGAAATGCAGTTTTATGTATGTATTTATCTTTTATCTGGATCTGATGTTATTCCGACCTTATTTATATCTTTGAAAACACTATGGCTCCCTTCATTTGATCAAACAAATCATTGATTCACGGTAAAGGATATATGTTTTTTACAGTCAGTTTATTAAGTTGGTAGTAATCCATGCACATTCGCATGGTTCTGTCTTTCTTCTTCACAAATAACACAGGTGCTCCCCAAGGAGATACACTTGGTCGGATGTACCCTTTATCTAATAATTCTTGTAACTGCATCTTTAATTCAGTTAGTTCAGGTACACTCATTCAATAGGGTGCCCTTGAAATTGGTGATGCTCTAGGTACCAATTCAATGGTAAAATCTATGTCCCTTTTAGGCAGTAAACCTAATATTTCCTCTAGAAATACATCCATAAACTCCTGTACTATTGGTATATTTTCCAACATAGGAGCCTTCTCTTTAGAATTGGTAAAGCCCACCTGTATGGCATATAGCTGGCATCCGTTCCTCATGCACTTGTGCATTTGAGATGCCGTGATTGGATGCAATTGTAAAGGTTTCTTTATCCCTTGAATTTTCTGGCGGGTTCCATCCCGAATTCTATAGTAGATGATTTTTTTTGCGATCTATTAATATCTAGTGCTTCTCTAACCAGTCCATGCCAAGTAGCACATCATAAGAACCTAGAGATAGCATATTCAAATCCACAGTTAACTGTTGTTCACTAATTTTTAGTGCACAGTTCGGTATTTTGGCACTAACTTATCTCTTAGCTCCAGTAGTTAATTGCACTACCCATGGGTTTCTAAATTTCTAACTTTGTAATTTACAAATTTCTACTACTTTGGGACTTACATAGCTTAAACTTGCACCTGGGTCTACCAAAATAGAAACAGGTTAAGATAGCAATTTACCTTCCAGTTCAATCATTGTCCGTTGGTAGTCTGCTTGCCGGTCTTTCAGTGCTGCATTAATTCTGGGTATGTTTCTGGCAACATCTCCCGCTCTTGATGCCTCTTGTAAATTGGTAACTGCCTCACTCCTACCTCACTATGGACAGTTTCTGTAGTAGTGTGCCTCATCACACCCCCAACACTGGAAAGGTGGCTTCTGGTTCTAGATTTTTTCCGTTTTGGTACAGGCTTCTGTGGGTTTATCTTCTACAGGCCACCTTATTCTTTTATGATTCCTCCCAAATTTCTTAGTAACGAAGCTTTTGGCAGCACCTTTGAAATTGTTGGATTTTTTTCTTTTAAAACCAGAACTTCCCTTATGCTCTTTCTTTGCGTGCCAACTTTTACCTTGTTCACCTTTTGCTTTAGCTTGCTGGTAACACATTCTGGCTTTTCTGATTGCCTCATCCATAATCTTAGGATTCAAAAATTCAATACGTTCTTTCATATGAATTGGAAAACTGCTTAAGAACCTCTGCACTTTAGATTTTTCATCTCTTAAATAGGGAACATAACGTAGTAAAGAAGTAAACTTAGTGATTTATTCATCAATTGTCATTTGCCCTAGTTTCAAATCATGAAACTCTCTAGAATTTTCATCATAAAAACGTTATGTTAAGTATTTATCTTTAAAATACTGTTGGAATGCATCCCAAGTTATATCCTGATCATCGATACTACGGACATTTTTCACTTCCTCCCACCATAAGGTGGCTTTCTCCCTTAGCTGATAGAGAGCCAATCTGGCTTTAATATTACTACTATATTCATACATATGAAAATAGTTATTCATGTTTATCAGCGATGCCCTAACCACTTTCTCCTCCACTTCATCAAACGTAGGAGGATTTATTTTCCGAAACTCACCTTACAACTCTATCTTTTGTACTTTCACTTCTTTATGATCTGATACATTATCTGATTCAGCTTCATTATAGTTCTTATTTATATTACCATGCTGAGACTTACTTCTTTCCATTTTGTTAGTTTCACGGTCTATTGTCTGTTGTTTATTTCTTTCCTGAAACTCTCTATCAGTACTTGGCTTCTCATTTCTTTGATTCTATTTGTCAGAGAGGCTTTTTAATATCCTTTCGTGCTCTTGCATCAAACGTGCATTATCATCTTGCACCCTCTCCATTTCCTCTTGTAACTTCTGCACAGTGTTTAAGAGTATGTTGGTTTGGTGTTGTTGCTATTCCAACGACCTACTGGTTTTCTGGTGCCGGTCCACACTTAGCTACACCCACATCTCTGGGTTCATTTTGGGTTACGCTTGTGTTTCCCCAGCATTTGGAGGTGGCTGCTGTGTCAGTACCCTCCTCATAATATCTTGTTAACTTCTTTCTCTCTCTATTTTTGCATCAGTAATACACAACTCAAAACGTTAGTTGACCCATAGGGTCCCAAAGTTACAACGCTGCTCTGATATCACTTGTAATACTCAACCTTATAGCCAAAAATAAAATTAAAAAAACTTTAATCTGTACTATTAAACAAGCAACTAGCTACACACTGTTTGACAACAATCCTATCCATAAAATCTTCTGTCACATGAAAGAATTGTAAAACATGACTATTAAACCTTAACATTATATCATTTTGCAAATTGTAATCCATACACATATGTCTACTGGTTTCCTTTACATTAATTACCAACTATTACTAAGTTTGACAATTAATATCCTCCGTTCACAATTCGTTGAACTACGACAGTATTTTAAGTTACGACTGTACCGATATTTAATACACATCTATAATTTCAGCATTAACAATTTACTTGGATGGCTCAGTGGCACAGTTTTAGTTACGGCTTATGTCATAATTTATTGGTACCATCAACTCTTTGATTGATTTTCATTTATGATTTTGCACCTGGCAAATATGTCACCGTAGATTCATGTAGACCTTGATCCGACGACATTGAAGGTTTAGGGATTTGGTGCTAATGACCTTGCCCCATAATTTATTTCCTTTGTCTTTTCGACATTTCTCCAATGCTTCTTGCTACAAGCGCCTCCGACCTCCATTTTATAGTTTTCTCTACAATTGAAGTAGTCTTATTGATTTTCTGGCAAGCTTCTCCATTGTTGGCGTCGATGGCCATAACATTCAACTCGTGTTGAGTTCTTAACCTACTCAGAGTGTTCCTGGTCACTTTCATGAGGTAAGCAATTAGCTGATACTAGGTTGCATGTGATAAATATCTTCAGATTTATGGGCGAACATAATGTTTATCCTAATATTTATATCAGTTCTTGTACGTTGCTATTCTTCA
Organism: Pinus albicaulis; assembly: GCA_034641835.2. Classification (NCBI taxonomy): domain Eukaryota; kingdom Viridiplantae; phylum Streptophyta; class Pinopsida; order Pinales; family Pinaceae; genus Pinus; species Pinus albicaulis. The sequence goes on from CM076581.1 coordinate 1,270,706,430, forward strand.
CATATTTTAGTATTTAATATCTAAACCTCGTACAACATACTGGGCAGAATTTGTTGTATGCCATTCGAATTTTCTATGAAAAAAAAACTTGGAAATCAATTCCGTTTCCATCCACAGTTCCAGAAGAGAAAAAAGGTAATTTATACTCATTTATGTATATATACAGATATGAGGGTTTTTTTTAAGGTTGTTTCATTTTTATTATTTATTTTTTTCTTATGCCATTCATTAACGCTTACCATAATTTGATGGTGATGTTGTCTCCGTAGGCTTACGCTTCCACTCATTCTCAGCAGGCCTTGAACAGGTAAGGTGAGATTGGTTTTTGAAAAGACCTTTAGTTTTCCTTTCGAGAAGCTTTTGATTAAATTACTAATGATTTCTTCACTCATATTTCATTTATTTCTTTCTACACATACAAAAAAGAATTTTGAGATGCTATAAGAAGAAATGGATATTTGCTCCAACCAATTTTCTCCTAAGATACATCCCCCTCTCACATCTCTAGAGGTACCCTTCCTGCGTTTTCAGGGTCAGATGCTGAACTTATTTATGGTCTTAGTTTTTTGGAAGAATAATTTTTTTGTACTAGAATTGTAACTAAACATTTTTTCTACCATATGCAAGTTTGTTCTTCTTATATGTAAAAATATTGCTTTGGACAATTATTTATTTCACTCTCTTGAAACGTTCAATATGTATCTATAATAGAGTCTTCGGGATTCTCTGTCCCCTTTATTTAGACTCAGTTTAGTGATTTGAGTTAGTTATGTAGTTCTTTTCTCTTTACAAATTGTTAATATAAATTCTATATATTTACCAGATAGTGTTTATATATTCTACTTTTATAGTTTTTTCTTTAATGGTAATCTAAAACTTATTTTCCTGTTCCAACAGATAATTTTCCTATATTTTCTGAGTTTGTAGTTCTGCAAAAATGCATCTATTGTTCCTGAAATTTATATTTTGACAATCTTAATAATATCATTCTAGCAGAAAAGATCCCTCTTAGTATTACTTATTTATATGTTACATATTTCCTGACCTTAATTTGCAATATATATTTATGGCGTTTAAATAGCTAGAAATATTTCCTTAGTTTTCTACTTGCCGCTATTCTTATACACTTAGGGGTCAACCAGACTAACAGAGTTAGTCCATGTATAGTTTATGGGTTTGAAACAAGCATTCCAAAATTTTCCAGATTACGACAATTCTGAAAATTTGGTAAAGATTCTTGTAACTTTTTGATTCTCCAGTTTCCCGTCAGATTTAGATTTCTTATGGAAAACCTAGTTACTCAAAAATCTACACCATATTTAAATAAATCCTTACTCAGCATATTAATATGGAAACTCTTTACTTACCTATTTTTATATACAAGTTAAAAAAAAAAAAAAACACTCCAACATATACTCAATAACCCATTTTCTAAAATGAATGTTCTTTCTTTAATTTTTTCCTTAGAAGGAGTTCGTCCATAATCTTCTTACTGAACCTAACAATATAACTCTAATTTTTAATAATATTAAATAATCAACATCTACTTATTACTGAACCTAAAAATGTAACTCTAATTTTTTATAATATTAAATAATCACCATCTACTTATTACTGAACCTAACAATATAACTCTAATTTTTTATAATATTAAATAATCAGCATTTACTTTTTTTTTCTTTTTTTTTTAAATACACCGTAACCTTGATTATTCATATCAATATCTATCCATAATCTATTTCTCTGAATATATAACAGTTAAATTTATACTTATCTGTGATTGACTGTGGTTTTCCTCCCTACCATGGGTGAGGCAATTACGTCCTCAACCCCACTCTTGTTGAACCCTTAGTTAAACTGGGAGGGGCGGGGGGGAGGGGGGGTGGGGGGGGGTGAATCATTTTAGCACATTCATGGAATTTTAAAAATATTTCATTAACACTTGTTTACACCTTCATTTCATGTTCAAGTTAACATGTGAGTAATCTTAGAATGTGAGCAGCAAGCATTAATATAATGTAACAGTAGACTTAATATGATAACAACAAGTATTAAGCATATGGTATAAACCAGATCAACACATAAACATCATGCACAAAGACACAAGACATAAGTGGAAACCGATAAAGGGATAAAACCACATCTTATTATTGTTGTGTTGCAAAGCAAGCTCCAACTCCCTCTCACCACTTTTTTTCTGCAGGCACCAACCTATAGGAGGCTCCAACCTCAATCAGCTACAATTGACAGCTATCAAGCTTAAACTTGATAGGGAAGCTCCAACTTCCTCAATTTATCAAAAGAAATGTTTGCTGATTTATCTCAGATATCAGCTCTGTTCTGTAGAATCTCTTTCTGCTCCTCTCTTCCTTATCTTCACCAATTTTCAAAACTCGTGATTCTCTATTTCATCTCTCTAATTTCTTATACCATTTATTTTCTTCAACTCTCCTCAATTCTGCTGCAGACTCTCTTCTTCTCTCACTCTGTTCTTGTCACCCTCTCCTCTTGGATATTACCCTGTTTTATACAAAATAGCTTCATGGTTGTTTGTATTCTACTGGGAATTCGAAATGGACAATTTCATGTTTTTATCGCCTTCATCTCTTTTTTATCCGCTTTCATTCAAATATAGTTTAGGTACCACCTAATATTGCTGATATTTTTCTTCCTGGGAGACTTGCTAATGCATCGCAAATAATAAAAATCACTCTCATAACATTTATATTTTGCCATAAAATAATTTAATTCCAACTCATTTTCTAGCTTTTGCTTCTTTAATGGGTTTTGTCTTTTCTCATTGTCGTAACTATCTCATCTTTCGCTTACTATCTTCACATATTTTCCGCTTTTCTATACTTGTTCATCTTCGTCAAATTACCTGCATATTCCTTTTCACTGTGATTGTGTGTCTGTTGTATATATATATTTGCTGACTTTAAATCTAGGCAAATTCCAATGCTTTGGTTTCCTTTACTGGCAGTTTAAATAACTGAATGTGGAGGCTTTAATATCGCCATGGTTATAAACCCAATATATGCCCTCTATGCAAGGTTTTCTCCTTCTATTATTTCAAGCAATTAATGTTCATTATCGGCATTATAATTTTGATATTCGAACCTTAGAAACCATAACCCAATGGTTAATCAATCAATGAATCGTTCAATATGTGTTCACAGCTTTCACAAATCGGGCCTGAAGCTTTAACACCTATTGTGTCCTTAACTCACTTGCTATGAGACATCTCAAAAAATCTTCGACTTTAGATATAACGCAATTTCAACTATCAGCATAATTATACAGAGCTTTAACATACAAACTGTCGCGTTATTTAACTCCGATACCTCTTGGCAATGTAACAATAATGAATTATTTTAATACATAAAATGCCCTTTTCTAGCCCACTTCGCCAAACTTGCATCATTCTCCGATGCGATGCGATCACTCCGATTGTGATTAATCGCAATCGCAACTTCCAGTTGCATGTTCCGATATTCCGCCCTTTTTCCGATGCGATCAGTCACTATTCACTTTGAAATGCCAATGCGATGTAACACCTTTCAAATATTTCCGATTATGTTTAATCGCAATGACAACTTCCATTGAGATGTTCCGATGCTCCGCTTTAACTCTGATGTGATTGGTCACTGTTCATTTAAATGTGCCGATGCAATTAGACTGGAACTCAAACCTATAAAATCATAATTTATAGACCCATCAAGTCTAGGCTTCAATCGCAATCACAATTTGTATTTGCATTGTTCCAATATTCTTATGCTCTGATGCTCCGATGCAATTAGGCTGGAATTCGAACACATATTTATCATAGTTTATATGCCCATCGGGTCCGGGCTTCAATCGCAATCGCAACTTTCTGTTCATATGATCCGCTGCCAACCTTTTTCTGATGCGATTGATGAGGGTCCCACCGTATAAGACTTTGTTTGTATTAAGGCCGAACAATAGGGCGCCTTTCATATATGTATATAGTATGATTCATTCCTTTGAATATGAAGCGCAACATATAACGTATATGTATATAAAGCGCAATATATGTAATGCGCTGCATATATATAAGCTTCCTCTTCCACCTGTGTTATGATTCATGGAATAAGGTTTATATATATACTTTGCTGCTTGGGTTAAGATTCCCAGAATTGATTTTATGTATCCTCCAACTGGGTAATGATTCTCGGAATATTATGTAGGTTTTCACATGGTTACATTCCATAAAAAAAATGGCTCTGCCTCTGCTGTGATAACGGCTCTGCCTCTACCTCTGCCTTAGTTGTGCTTTTTTTTTTCTCTGTCTCTGCCGTTGCTTCTGCTCTGTTGTTTGACTGTTACATTTAGACAGGCTTCTTCCACCTGTCTCCTTTGCTTCCTTTGTTCGCTTCTTTGTTGCCTCCTTTGTTTGTCTCTGTCTTTTCTGCCTCCATTGCCTTATTGCTGGTTTAGGTACTTCTCCTTTGCCACAAAATTTATTCAACTCTGTTTATAAACCCTGATAGACTCACAATCATCCATGCACATTCAATTGCACATAGGAGCCATTTATACTCCCAATTATCTTCTTCTCTTAACTTTTCCCCCTTTTCAAAATCCAATGGCCCTCATTTTGTCCTCACTACTCTACACCTTGAATAACTCTCTGCTTCTTTGCTATCCTCTTCTCCTTTACTGATGCTGCTCCTTACTTCTCTTTTTGTTGTCTTTGCTACCTCTCTTTTTTCCTCCTCTGCTCCTTCAATGATGTTTCGGGTGCTTCTCCTTTGTCATCTCCTTTTCCATCAATGAAAACATTTCCATCAGCCTTCCCCTTTGGCATTGATGGCAAAACCTCCACCAATAATCCAATGCTTTCTTTGCCTATCTATTTCTTTCCTCCCCATTTGACATCAATGGCAAAGGGTTGCACATTTCTCAGTGTTGATTCTATCTTTGAATTTCCTCTCTCTTATTTGTGTTTAGACCACCTTCTTCTGACTGTGTACCTTGCTTCTCCATACTGGTGTACAAGACTTGTTGAGAGAACACTCTGAGAATTATTGGACTTGAATAAACACTGTAAATTGATACAATCCAAAGCACTGACTCCTTTCACCTGTATAAAGCTAAAAGTGAAGATAATGACACTTCATAGAACACATTGTATCAGCTTTATCTAATCAGATATGCATCATTGGATTAAACCTAAAATACTGAGCATGCTTCAAATATACTTCAGTTTCTAGTATTATCTTCATCATAAATCCACATCTTTTGAGGACGTTGTCGTTGGAGTATGTCTTCTTCTGCTATACACATCTGCAGTGCCACACTTGTTCAATTGTGATGATGTCAATATGTCTTTTATAGCTATGGTACACCTTTCCTGCCTGTTGGTGGTGATATGAGCTAGGATGTTGATATTATCCTTAATAGCTGAAGGTTCTTGTTACAGCTGTGATCAATGAATTAACCAGATTTTGATCTAAGAGATCAAATGCCTTTACTGCTTGCATAATGTACTTTCAAAACAAAACCTTGAGGTAGGATGCATTCAATGTATTTGTCAATCTCACTTATCAACCATGCAATTCATTTATGACATAAGGAAGTATGTATGTATATGATCAATATATCATTTAAAGGTGAATTATCAGCAAATCCTTTGTGCTGGAGTAGTATTTAGATAAAAAAAAAATTTGAGCTTCAGATGGTAATCACAGCTAGTCCTTTATTCTTCAGATACTTTCACTGTTCTATCAGGATGAACTTCCACACGAGCATAGTTCTTTGATCCTGTCGACCTGTATCATACTACTGTTCCACTGATAATGCTTGGTAATCTGTTGATAAGCAGCTGCTTGTACCTAAACACCAATTGATATTACTTTGATAAACCATGCAGAGATTTTACTTCAGCTTGCACATTTACCCATAATTAAGACATCCTTCATAAATTCTATTATTGAGCTCTCCACTATTTTCAACAAAAATCATCAATATATTGAATCTGATCTTGGCATCATTAATATTTTGCTTTTTCTGTCATTTTATTCAGAGGAAGTCACAACATTTTATTTTCTAGGACTGCTCCAGAACCATTGCTGCTTTACATACAATTCAACTATTCTAACATAGTGATCTTTAGGGAAGACATCTTCAATTTCTTTCCTAGGACTCTTCATGGGTAGATCACTCAGAAATTTATCACTTACTTGAATGTACTCCTCCAAGGGGACCTTTCATAGATGAGTGATGTAATGATATTAATGATGACAAGCACTTTTCTTACTCATTCTTCTTAATGTGATTCATTGTCAATTCTAGCAATATGATGCACAATGTGATCATCATTTAAGGTGCTGATGTTTTCTTTCTATTACCATGGCTTCTTGTTGCCTTCTCTTCTTCCATCAATCTATCAACTAATTAAAACATCAAATAATCTTCTTCCTTTATATTTCTCTGTTAGAGGAATTTCCTTTCACTTCCTGATCTCATAGGTATTCTCATTTCATGGAGCTCTTATTAGACTAATTTTTGTGGGGACACATATGAACTGCTCTCCCTCTGGGATGTTGCTTCATATTTATCACTGGTTGGATATTTTCTTTGTTTCCTAGAGTAGCTCCCCCTAAGACTAGGATGTATTCATTATGTTATTGAGATAATAGGCTCCCCTTTTCTCTTTTCCTTCCATACTCTATTGGGGTTCATCATAATGTCTGCACTCCTTTCTGATTCATAGTTTTGTTTGATTGGATTGGATTTGATCATCTGTTTGGAGTTCTTTAATATATATGGTAGTTTACAGTCTTTTGCTTTGTGACCACACTTAAGGCATACATAACATCTTATTTGACCAATGTGCATTTGAGCTGATGTATAATATTTTGTTCCTCTTCTTGAATACATTTTACAATCAACAATTTCATGTCCAAAATTATTGCATGCATAACAATAGCCACGGAAATGATTTGTGTACCTGGTGAAAGATGGTCTTGTCCATTTGATTGCTTGATGGGTTCCTCTCTTTTGCTGCATCCTTTGTTGGTTGGACTATATTGGCTTTGTCTTATAATATGCTGCATTATGTCCTGGTTTATGACAAGAGAAACATGTGCTATTTTTCATAGGATGGAGGAACCTCCTTTGACATCTTCTGAATTTGTTCAATTCATCCTTAGGAGCATATGAGCCTTTAGCAGTTGATTGTTTCATCTTCTCATTCTCTATTCTTTCATGTTGCTGCTTGATTCTATTTATTTCTTTGCAACTCATGTTCTTGTCGGCTTCTGCTTCTGTAGGAATTTGCTGAGTTGTTTCACTGTTCTTTATAAATTTTACAAAAATGATTTTCTTGTTATCTTCTGCCTTGGACATACTGGTTTCTCCTTCATATCCTATCCCAGCCTTTATGAGAGGAGACCTTTGAGCATATAGAATTTGGTCCAACTGTCTAGAGCCTTTCATTAGAGGTGTATTCATTAATCATTCTCTTTGGGCTTTTTCTAATTTCTTTCTTAGGCTCACTACTTCTTCTTCCAATCTTTCACATTCCTGACTTTTCTCTCTCATTTGTTGCAGCAGAGTGTCTTCTACTTTCTTTGCCTCTTCAAGCTGTGTCTTCAGGCCAATAATTTCTTTCCAAACTTCATATTCTTTCTCATCACATATTTGTACCAATATCTTAAGGTCTTTGTTTTCATTCTTCAATTTTTCTATTTTAGTTAGAGCTTTGTCAAGTTTGGCTTTTTCTTCAGTTGCAATTTCTTCATGGCTCTTACTACCATTCACACTAGCAGGTACCTCATTTGATTGAACATCTTCTTTTTGACATGAATTTCTCTTTTCCTTAATTCTCTTCTCCTTCTTGAGAATGCAATCCTCAGTGTCTACTCCATGCATGAAATGCAGTCTATCCCAGATTTCTTTTGCTGAAGTTAAATCCATTATTAACTTAAGATCCTTGTTATGAATATTGTTATATATCACACATTTTTCCTTGGCATTCCTCTGTTGTTCTTTCACCGTGGGTGAGTCTTTGCAATAACCATCACATACAACCTTCCATACCTCAGGTTCATCAGCCATTAAACCTGTTTTAAACTTATCTCTCCATTCAGGAAAATTTGTTGTATTTATCACAGGTACATTTTGATAGTCCATGACTCAACTAGATCTCTTCAAGTTATTAAGCTTACACCAAAGGAACTGGCTCTGATACCAATTGTTGAACCCTTAGTTAAACTCAGAGGGGGAGGGGGAGGGGGGGTGAATCAGTTTAACACATTCATGGACTTTTAAAACTTTTTCATTAACACTTGTTTACACCTTCATTTCATGTTCAACTTAACATGTGAGTAATCTTAGAATGTGAGCAGCAAGCATTAATATAATGTAACAGTAGACTTAATATGATAACAACAAGTATTAAGAAGATGATATAAACCAGATCAACACATAAACATCATGCACAGGGACACAAGATATAAGTGTAAACCCATAAAGGGAGAAAACCACATCTTATTATTGTTGTGATGCAAAGGCAACCTCCAACTCCCTCTCACGACTATTTTTCTGTAGGCACCAACCTATAGGAGGCTCCAACCTCAATTCTACAAGCTACAACTTGCGAGGAAGCTCCAACTTCCTTCAATTTTCTATAGGCACCAACCTACAGGAGGCTCCAACCTCAGTCAGATACAACTAAAAACTATCAGGCTTCAACTTGATAGGGAAGCTCCAACTTCCTCAACTTATAAAAAGAAATGTTTGCTGATTTATCTCAAATATCAGCTCTGTTCTGTAGCATCTCTTTTTGCTCCTCTCTTCCTTATCTTCTTTGCCTCAATTTTCAAAACTCTGCATTCTCTATTCTCACTCTCTCTAACTCTTGTAGCTTTCTTATTTTCTTCAACTCTCTTCAATTCTTCTGCACACTCTCTTCTTCTCTCACTCTGTTTTCGTCAACCATTTTCCCCTTGGATATTACCCTGTTTTATACAAAATAGCTTCATGGTTGTTTGTATTCTACTGGGAATTAGAAATGGACAACCATGTCTCTTTGCCTTCCGCCTTCTCATCTCTTTTATCCGCTCATTCAGAAAATATAAATTTAGGTACCAATTTAACATTACAATGGGATATTTTTTCTCTTTCGGAGACTTGCCAATGCATCACAAACAATAAAAATCAATTAAAACATTTACATTTTCAGTTACATAAAAACAATTTAACTCAGCCCATTTTCTGGCTTTTGGCTTTACTGGCTTTGTCATTTCTGCTGCTGTCAGGTAATTGTCCTTCCATCTTTTGCTCACTATCTTCTACATATTTTCCATTTTTTTGTGCTCGTTCACCTGTCAAATTCGTTCCTATGCATATTCCTATTCACCATGATTGTGTGTCTGTTGTATATATATATCTGCTGACTTTAAATCTGGGCAAATTCCAACGCTTTGGTTTCCTTTACTGGCAGTTTAAATAACTGAATGCGGAGGCTTTAATATCGCCATGGTTATAAATGCAATATATGCCCTCTATGCAAGGTTTTCTCCTTCTATTATTTCAAGCAATTAATGTTCATTCTCGGCATTATTATTTTGATATTCAAACCTTAGAAATCAATGGTTAATCAATCATTTAATCGTTTAATATGTGTTCACAGCTTTCACAAATCGGGCCTGAAGCTTTAACACCTATTGTGTCCTTAACTCACTTGCTATGAGACATCTCAACAAATCTTCGACTTTAGATATAACAAAATTTCAACTATCAACATAATTATACAGAGCTTTAACATACAAACTCCCACGTTATTTAAATCCGATACCTCTTGGCAATGTAGCAATAATGAATTATTTTAATACATAAAATGCGCTTTTCTGGCCCACTTCGCCAAACTTGCATCATTCTCCGATGCAATGCGATCACTCCCATTGCGATTAATCGCAATCGAAACTTCCAGTTGCATGTTCCGATATTCTGCCCTTTTTCCGATGCGATCAGTCACTATTCACTTTGAAATGTCGATGCGATGTAACACCTTTCAAATATTTCCGATTGTGTTTAAACGCAATCGCAACTTCCATTGAGATGTTCCGATGCTCCGCTTTAACTCCGATGTGATTGGTCACTGTTCATTTAAATGCGCCGATGTGATTAGACTGGAACTCAAACCTATAAAATCATAATTTATAGACCCATCGGTTCAAGGCTTCAATCGCAATCACAAATTTTAGTTGCATATGATCCGCTGCCAACCTTTTTCCAATGTGATTGATGAGGGTCCCACCATATAAGGCTTTTTCTTTTGATAGAACCTTTGGTTCTTTAGATCTCGCGCTACATATAAAATTTATATGCTTTCGACCTTTATATATATATATAAGGTGCATCATATGTATCACACTGCATATATATATAAGCTTCCGCTTTCGTCTTTAGTATATCCTCCAGTTGGGGTAGCGATTCTCGAAATTTATGAACGGGGGTTGTCCTAGTATACTTATATAAAGTGCTGCATATATATATATATGTGTGTGTGTGTGTGTGTGTGTGTGTGTGTGTGTGTATGTATGTGTACTTTGCAGCTTCATCCTTTAGTGTATCTTCCGGCTGGGGTAAAGATTCTCGAAATTTTCGGTAGTGTGTCCTCCAGCTAGGGAAGCGATTCTCTGAATTTTCTTCTCACTCTGTCTCTACCTCTGCTGTTCGACCATTTCATCTTTGCCTCTACCTTATCTGTGCCTCTACCTCTACTGCTCATTTCATCTTGACCTTTTCATCTTGATGTTGTTTGATAACGGCTCTGCCTCTGGCTCTGCCTTTCTTCCTCTGCCTTCGTTGTGCCTCTGCTGCTTGACCTTTTCATCTGCTACCTCTACCTCTGCCTTATTGCTGGTTCAGGTACTTCTCCTTTTCCAGAGGGTTTATTCAACTCTGTTTATAAACCCTGATAGACTCACAATCATCCATGCATAGTCAATTGCACATAGGAGCCATTTATACTCCCAATTATCTTCTTCTCTTAACTCTGTCCCTTTTTCAAAATCCAATGGCCCTCATTTTGTCCTCACTACTCTGCACCTTGAATATCTCTCTGCTTCTTTGCTATCCTCTGCTCCTTGACTGATGCTGCTCCTTACTTTTCTTTTTGTTGTCTTTGCTACCTCTCTTTTTGCCTCCTCTACTCCTTGAATGATGTTTCAGGTGCTCCTCCTTTGTCATCTCCTTTTCCATCAATGAAAAAATTTCCAACAACTTCCCCCTTCCCCCCATGCTCCAATCCTCTAGAAGAAAAAACAGTGTACAGAAGGGATATCAGGACTCTAGTGTAGTGTCCCTTATAGTGAGATAGCTTTGATGATACTTAGAGATGGTGATTTTGATATAATATTATGTATGAAATACTTATGTACATGCTTATATGCTATGACCTGGTCACTTGGTTGTTGTGTGCTTATGATAATATCTATGATTGCATGCACAAGAATTGATTTTGCTTAAGAGAATATTAGCGATGTTTTCTCTTTTGGTATCCTATTTTGGACATAGGTGTATGACGTGAATGGTGATTCAGAATTGAGACACAGATCCATGGCCGATCATGGTTATGTGGAACATATGGTTAAATATTATGAATTATGGATGATACATGATTTGTATGATTATATGTGCATAGTCTCATATTAAGAATGATGTGGCAGGGGACTTGGTCATTGCCAACAGGGATGCTCAAGTTATAAATGACTGCGGAAGTCATTTCTCCAAAACCAAAATGACTATGGAATTCATGCACAATATTTGGTAAAATTTGAATAAGTTAATTATGAAATTCATTTGATTTATTTGATCAATGAGATTGTGATGTGTGCAGGTCTTGGAAGAAGACCTTAACAACGAACCATCAGATGGGTATGAGCTCACAACTAGTACCTTAAGGTGAAACGCGGAGTTTCAAAGAAAAATAGATGAGAAGCCATGGAAATTAGGGTGCGGAGTCCTAAATCCATGAAATATAAAGACGTGGAGTCTTGGATATATGATAAAAGGATTAGGACGCGGAGTCCTAAATCCATGAAATATAAAGACGTGGAGTCTTGAATATATAAGGAAATGTTTGGGGCGCGGAGTCCTGAATATTTAAAAATATCAGGGTGTGGAATCTTGGATCTTTAGAGTAGATCAGGGCGCGGAGTCATCAATCTACTAAGGCATGAAGATGCATACAATAGGGGTGCGGAATCCCTATTATCCGGAAGAAAAATACCACTCATTGGCAACTCGTAGATGAATTTCCTTAATAATCTAATTCCTAACAATTTTGGAGTGACTTTCTAAAAATAGAAAGTCATGTCTACCATTTCAAGTATGACTTTTCAAAAATAGTAAATCACCTCCAATCAATGGGTAAACAAGTATACCTGAAGGCAAATCACTTAAATTATGATTAATCAATTGTAATAGTTCAATCTCGACTTAATCCTCAATATTATTAATATTATTATTATTATTAGTATCTTTTATGAGACTATGATATTATTATTAAAAGGAAATTATATCTCCTCAATCACTTCACACCTCTCTCCTTCATGACTCTCATGGCTCTATGTAACTCTCTCTATTTTAAATATTACATTACACTCTCTTTTATGCACTCATCAAAGAATGTCATATTCCTCTTACACTCATTAAATATATGTCATAAAATATTCTTACACTCATTAAATATGTGTCATAAAATATTCCTCTTACACTCACTTTAATGCATATGTTACACTCTTCTTAAATAAGGCATGCATACCTCTCCTTAAGGGCATAAGTTACACTCCTCTAAAAGGAATACAATGCATGCATATTACTCCTTTATGACGAGATTGTTGCTCCTCCTATATATGAGTCTCATGTATTCTCATTTGAGGGGAGGGGGGTAATGCCAAGAGTGGAAGAGACTTGAGGAATATTGTGAGAGGGAGAGATATGGAGAGTATCCAATAACTTCCAAAACAAATCTGAATTTCTTACTAATCTACTAAGTATCTATTGAGGTTGAACATGAGTGGTATTTAGAGGAAGTGAAAAACTATCTTCCTTAGTTTTCCTTGCATCTCTCTCTCTATTGTTGTATTTTGGTACTGGTTGTGAGATTTTACAACTCGGGGGTTCCAGGGGGAGGAGATCTCCCTGGATATGGTTGGGTGGAAAACCGGATGCTTCAAATGAGTTGGTCAACGGATCGAAGGTGGATCATATTTTGAACAATTGGAGCTGAATATCTCTTCAGGTATAATTTCCATTGTCCTAAAATTATAGTATAGCTTTAGCATAAAATAAAAATTAGACATTTAAATTGTTGTAAGCATCTAATTTTGGTTTAGGCTTACGTTATCTAGAATATTTTTGATTAGTTAAAAACAAAGACTAGATTAATCTATATGTATGGATGTTTAGGTCTCAATATTGGAGTTATTACTGGTGTAGTTTATGTTACTAATCTTGGTATTGTAGCATTTGAGAAATGAAAGCAAATATTGTTGAAGGTAATTGCAATAAATAAATTCCAAAGGACTTGGGTAAGTATTTCACGGTTTATGGTTTTGTTTCAAGTAATTACATGCATGTTTTAGAAATGGTTTTAGGATAGTTTGCAAAGTGTTTGACAAATTCCTTGAATGAGTAATGTTATTTATGCATGAATAAGCGCTAAATTGCAGCTTACATCAGAAGTAAGAAAATGAACATGTACCCAAAACATACCTGGAGGAATTACAGAATCAACCCTTAAAAGAAAATGCAAAAATAATGGGAACTAAAATATGGTTTGGAAGATCAAATGCTTGAGGTAAGTTGGAGATAAATTTCAGTTGTGGCTTATGTTTCGTATTCTAATCAATAATTCAATGTTTTGTTATTAAAGTTTTTGTAATAGTACTATCAGAATTTTGACAGAAATCCTTAATGGTTGTAGCATTCAAGGCTGCCATATGTTTGTTAAATTGTAGCAATTGGTGCAAAAAGTTTGTCAATCATGTCAAATGAATTAGCTTGTGGGTGGTAAAATGTTTCAAGAACTCATATGGTCGATTTAGAAATGTGTGATTTCAATGAGCATATCTTAGTAGCATAACTCTGGGTTTTTTTTCCTCATGTAGAGGTGTAGTTGTAAGTTTTCATTCCATATGTTTGACAGAAGTCATAAATGAAACATTTAGGATATAAATTGTGTTGTTTTCAAGAATCGCATTCCTGGGCGTTTATAATTCGATTCAGCCCAACATCAGGGGGTATCCGTGCCTTTGCACATGTAACCCCTGATTTCATTCCAAAAAAATACTTTTCAGAACCCAGATCAGAAATCTGGGCGATTTGGCAGATTGCTGCTGTGAGTTATGTTCGCCTGTTGTTGAGTCTTTGATGAAAAACTAAGATTATTTAGTCCCTGTTTTAAGATGAAAACATTTAAATTTTCAATTCTGAATTTTATGAGATAAATATGTGGAAGAATAATCTTAAATTCATTATTGCTAAGTGTTTGACAAAATGCCTCAATGACTTTTAATTGCATGCTTTCAAAGTGTTGGTCATAAGGGCTCAATGAGTGTAGGGTGCATGTCTGCAAAGTGTTTTTCAAAAGTCTTGAATGGCTGTAGCTTTTGTGCATATAAATTGTTAGTGTAAAATTCTTAGTTACTGTTGTTTTTATGTTACTATAAATTATAAATAAACTATTTAATGGGTGTAGCTTCCTATGTCTGCAAGTTTTTGGTATGAATGTGAAAATGAATTTATTAATTTGCTAAAGTGTGAATAAGACAGTTGTTTCTTATATTATCTAAAGCTTTAAAAAAAAAAGGGCTTGTTGTTGGAAACAATTTTACAGTGACTAATTATTTAGGATTTTGTGGAAATAAGTATTATTGATTATGTGACATCTACTTCTCTATCTTATTGATGGTGGGTAAGGTGGGACCTTACATCCAGTCCAATGCACCTTCGAGAAAGTGCGAGTGATTTTTCCATTGGTTCTTCCAACTCAGGAAGAAAATACAGCTCTCTCTCCTTCTTCACTTCTTCACACATAAGTGAGAACCCCTTTTCCTCACAGGGATTTCCCTTTTATGCACAGAGGAAAAGTAAGTGACCAAATTGTTTCTTTTCTTAACTACTTCTCAGTTGGAATAAATTTGTTTTACTATCGCTCTTTCACTTATAAAATAAATTCCATAATAAATTTATTTAATTAAATTTAATCTCTATTAACAATATATATTGTTTTCAAAATAATAACAGTAAATGTTTATAAGTCTTAACAAATAACATAACGAACAATTATTAATTAAACCAGTGGTTACACAACAGGAGACATTGACAAGTCATTAGGAAGCTTCGTGGATGTATTACAATCTCCCCTGATGCTTACACCAATAGCTAATATTACATGAATGTATGACAATCTTCTCTGATGGTTACACCGATAGCTAATATTACATGAGGGTTTAACAGTACTTCATACTTTCAAGTTATTGCAATTATAATGCAACTATCTATACTAATCATTACCATGCCATCGTTACCGGATCTGGAAAATGAACTTACCCATGGATCACAAGAAAATTCTCCAAAATTTTCTCATCCACTTCTATGTGGAGAAACCCTTATATGGCACCATAGAATGCTCGAAAATTTGGTGTCCATCCTTATTTGGAAAGATAACCCTAATTTGGAACAAAAGCTACACATTTTATTTCTTTACGTTTCATTATATAAATTAATTAATTAAATTTTTTAAATAACAATTAGTTAAATATAATTATTATGTTGATAGGTGTATCCCCCTATCAGAAATCGACTCTTTTGTGATTATGCTAATTAATCCTTTTCATCCGGTGGTCTAGATTAAAAGATGCCGGTGTATTCTTGTCGTCGCCACTCAATCAATGAATGAAATTGAAAGTGATTACCTCCTTGCATGTCTAAATCAAGTGTTTAATCCTTGCTTAAATTAATTTTTTACCAAATGATCATTAAAAATTTACTGTTCCTCTTATTTATCTCCACGTATGAGAGTATGAGGGATTAGAGCGAAATAAGGACACGTTTCGGGAAAGAAAGTTATATCGTCGAAGCCAAATTGCATGTGGTTATTTTAACGTTTCAGGTTTAATAATGGGATTTGTATGGAGGCGGCCATCGTTGCAAACAAAAAGAAATATCGATGTCCATCCATCTTCCAATAGGAGCAGCGTGCCACACGCAACGAATTATATTTAATGGCCATTATCTTCAGCCGATGCCATGTGCAACGAAATCTGCAGAGCTATCGCACAAGAGGGAACCATTACGGGAAGGTGAACCAAAGCGTCTCCCAAACGTTTCAACAGAGTGGTTCCACGGAGTTGATCTGCCTATCTGCTGTGATGGTTGGCATTGTAACGCTCAATTTCTTTCAGACCATAAGGCCACCTGGTTTAGAGTAGCCGACGCATTTGGACGCAGAGAAGCGGGACTGTGGCTGGTTGGATCGAAGTAAGAAATACTTCTGAGAAGCTTCACGGTTGTAGAACACACGCTGTGGACGGTAAGCTTTTGAATATACATGTGGTATTTTTTATTCATGCAGACTGTAGTTTATAAAAATATAGTTATAAAAATATTTGATAGTTAATGAGATTTGCGATTGGAGTTATGTTTTTAAATGAAACGGCACATGAGAGTGTGATTATAAAAACGTAGCGAGCATTTTGTTATGTTATATCTGTAACCAGATTGCTAGCATCTTTATTTTGCGATATGCACAGATAATAATGAAATATTTCGTTAGTGCATTTGTTTTTAACATATGAAAGTCACTCTGTCCAAAGTCACAATGACTGACATTTAATTATTCATTTTATTTTATATAAATATATATGTAGTTTCATATATTATTTTAATTGCTAGCTTGTTTGATGATGCACTCTGACCCAGGGATTTACCGCTTCTTCAAAAATAAAATAACTATTGTGCAGTCATTTATCTCACTTGCATTGCGTTAGTGCATTTGTTTTTAACATATGAAAGTCACTCTATCCAAAGTGACAATGACTGACATTTAATTATTCATTTTACTTTAGATAAATATATATGTAATTTCATATATTATCTTAATTGGCATCATAATTTAATTTCGTAGATTCATTATTGATATTCACGTATCTATTCCTTTAGCTGGTAAATAACGCAATAAATCTTTTGAAAAAATCAATCTAAAATATATAACTCGCTCAGGTGAATTATTTTAGTAATCTAAATAGAAATATAATTCATGAGAATATTTCACACTGCATACAATATAGTCAAAAGTTTGGGGGGTTTTGTTTTTTGGGTGGATGACGTATGCAGGAAAGGCTGTTTTCTTTTAAATGCGAGGGGTGGTAAGAAGTGTACATCGCACCACTTTTGGGGACGGGATGTTTTCAAGTGAAAGCGAGTGATTACATACCCTTGGCGATGCGTGGTGAGACACTGTTTGGAAAATCGCTTAGCGATCATGCGTTATTGTTCGGATGTGGGGGCGATGCGATATGGAAGATAGCCGTTGGATGTGGAGGGGTTGATCGGATGGCTGTCGGGGAGGTGAGATGATAGGGAAATAGCAAGGTTGGGCCCAATACAATTAAACACGATTTAATCATATCGGGGGCAATTTGATTGGCGGGGTAAGTTATTAATTATCCATGAGGGTTAATTAATCCTTTTTTAATGTGGCGGGGAATCACGGTTCTCAATTAGTCGAAGTTTTAACTAATTAATCACAATTAACACAATATTAAGGTTTCTTTCTCAACCAAAGGGGCGAGATATGTAATAATTGGGAGTTTTATATAGTTAAAATAATACGGGAATGGGCTGAATTATATAGTGAATTATGTGTATATTTTTTCAGTCATTCTCTGTGGTCATTAAATCTGTGTATAGATTTAGGGTTGAATATATTTATTTTAAAATTTCATAATTTTGGGGTCTTAATATATTAATATTAGGGTTTAATTTATTATTATTATTATAATCAATTTAATATTAAATATTACTATTATTATTTATTAATATATAAATAAATAATAAATATCTATATTGTTAAATATACAATAATAATATTATTATCCTCAAAAAATATATTAATATTATTCTATTTCAATTATAATTCTTAACAATAAAACGGCCACTGAGACCAATGTTTGGTTTAACGGACCTAAAGAAAAGAGTTATTTAGTTTGATTTAAGATTTTATTCCTATGCTCAAAAAGGTTGGAGAGAAGCCTCCCAAGCTCACTATAATTTTGACATCTTAGAAGGCTAGGAAGGTGAGTATTGCAACAAATATTATGATGTAAAAGATGTAATATTAAACTCATAATAATAAATATATAATAATAATATTAGAAAAATAACTAATTTAATAAGTTATTATTGTTATAAATTGTTTATAATACTATTATTAATTTACAATAACAATAATAATAGTAGTAGTAGTAGTTATGGTATATTATTTAATTCAATATATTGTTAATTATTAAATATTACTATTATTGTTAATTATTTAATAATATTATTAATTGATAATAGCAATAATATTAAATTTATAACTATATTTTTAATATTTTTTGGGAAAATATAATATAGATTACACCTCCCATCTTGGAGGAGGAACTTGTTGTTCCCTTTGTCCCTTGTCATCCTCCCTTTTCATTGTGTAATAAGGTTTACTCTAGTGCCATTGTTGAAGTTGATAACTAGTTGAGAACTGTGAAATAAAATTGATGTTCCATTCACCCCATCCCAATTTTATGTACTTGGTGGATGCTCTACTCACAAGAAACCTTAGGTGAATATTGGTCCCTTGCTCCCCTAGGTCAAATTGATGTATATAACCAAAATATTGGTGCTATGTCTGTTTAGTTAAAATATATGATTAATATTTTTGAAGCCACAAATCAAGTTTTGATTTTTGGCTTAAGAAATATAGACATTAATAGAGACATAAGAAAAAATACTTATTAAGATTAATAGTAAATTTGTGAGTTCTTTTTAACTACTGTAATAATGTTCTTGTGGGTCATATCATTTTATACATTGTGTATATGTGCATGTTACTATATTTTTAGATGGAAAATTTCTTTTCTATATTGCTTATTCTATTCACCATTAATTCAAAGTTGTTTTGTTGATATCACGTCTGTTTTCTTTTATGTTAGGTGCTTGGTGGATGCTCTATCCACAAGAAACCGTAGGTGAATATTGGTCCCTTACTCCCCCAGGTCAAATTGATGTATATAACCAAAATATTGGTGCTATATCTGTTTAGTTAAAATATATGATTAATATTTCTTAAGCCACAAATCAAGTTTTGATTTTTGGCTTAAGAAATATAGACATTAATACAGACATAAGAAAAATACTTATTAAGATTAATAGTAAATTTGTGAGTTCTTTTTAACTACTGTAATAATGTTGTTGTGGGTCATATCATTTTATACATTATGTATATGTTCATGTTACTATATTTGTAGATGGAAAATTAATTTCCTATATTGCTTATTCTATTCACAATTAATTGAAAGTTGTTTTGTTGATATCACGTCTGTTTTCTTTTATGTTAGGTGATTTCCTTGTTTTTTCATGGATCCAGCTATTTGGAGTTGTATTCCATTTGAAATTCTTGAAATTGTCTTCCTTTGGCTCCCTTTATCGGTTGTGATAAAGTTTATCATTGTTTGTCAGCAATGGAAGATTGTTTTGCAAAATCCTTGTTTCTTATTGCGTTGCAAGCATATCTGTACAAATGAATTTGGATTTATGGTTCCTTTCGTCAATGATGAAGACAATTATTTTGTTGCTGAATACCTTAATCAAAATGGGTGCAAATCTCCTTTTCATTTGCGATTCATAGATTCAAGATACAAGGTGGAGTCTACTATTTGACCAATGGTGGTTTTATCCTTACCAACAAAATTCTCCCATTCACGAAACTATTTTGTGATGAATCCATTTACAAAGGCCTTAAAAAAAATTGGGCGAATACAAATTGGAGACTGGGGATTCTTTTCATTATTGGAGAATGCGAGCAGCAAAAAATATGACTGGGTTGTTCTAAAACATATCTATGATAGAATTCAGTCTAAATTTTATGTTTACAACAGTCTTCATAGGGTTTGGCGAAGGGATGATCTTCCATTTGGTGGCACTTCACCCCTTCAAAATGGAGTGCTTTATAGAAGTAAATTGTTTTGGCTCTATCTTGACACAGAGTATGAAGATTATCCTCGATATGGGTATACAATATACTGGTTTGATGTAATAAAAAATGACTGGGGATTTTCATTTGTTCCAATCAGTGACATTCGATGTATGTCATTGGCAATATGCAAGAATCAGTTGATATTTCTTGTCAATGATGGCTCCACTTCTGTATGGTCAATTGAAGAAATAGATAATTTTCAGTTTTTTCACCCGTGTATTGAACGAAGAGAATACTTTGAGGATGATTGGGGCTTTAGATGGAAGTTGTTGGAGGAAATGTCTATAGATATAAATATGAAATGTCCTGGTTATCTTCCTTTTTGAATAGTCCAAGGTGTGGCTCTTATGTGCAAATGCAGTGAATTTCCTTTCCTATTATATGACATGATGGCTGGCCTTTGCTTCCCAATAGATATTGACAATACAACTAATCAAGAAATGAATGGATTTTGGTCTCCGACGTTGTAGGATTGCAACGATTTGATAGAGTCTGGAAATGTTTTTGCAATTACTTCGCGTATGGATTCTATAGATGAGATTCCACCATTAGATGTGGACATGGAGCCTTAGGCTATTAGCCATTTTGTATTCTCTCTATCGTCGTGGAAAATATTTCCTTTTTTTTTTTTACTTTGCATACTTTTGGGTATGTATGCTGAGACTATGGATATTTATATGGCTCCATTCTGAGGGGTTGTCTTCTATATGTGTATGTAGGGGATGCTGGATATTGAATTCCATTGCAATTTGCTCGAAAATATTTATTTTTTTTTGTCCCGTTTACTCCTCTTAGTTGCATTTGAATGTGTTTGGATGTTATCGATTTCTCTTTGTTTCTATAATTGTGATTACTGTGACTTATTCTATACATGGTGTTTCCATCGGTTTTTTCTCATTGATTCTCAAACAATGTTATATCTTTAGGTTTTTTTGATGGTATGTAGTTCCAAATATTTAGATCTATTTCAAATTAATATAATTCTTTAGAATTTTGTTCCATTTGTATGGGTTTCCCATTACAGTTATAATATGATACATGAAATTTAATCCTTTTTTTTTTTGGCCATTTGAAAAAAATAATTTTTCTTCTTAGTCATTTGGTTGGAAAAATAACGTAAACGATTTTAATTTGTTTTGTGGGTGGAAAAAATTGTGTTCCTTTTTCATCCTTTTCTGTTAATTTATATTGGCTATATTATATCTATTGCATGTTTATTGTTATATAAAAAATATGTTATTATTCATTGTAGACATGTCATCAGAAGGTACAAGCAAGCGTACAAGAAAAATGAATAAGTCACCGACATCACGTGACAAGTCTAATGAAAGTCGTCATTTACGGTATCAACAAAATAAGGGCACAATAAATGAGCATAGGGGAGCTAAATATCATAGAAGAACAACTGAAAAAACTCTTGAAAATGATTTTATGGTTCCTCATAGGTATCATACTATGGATGATATCATGGAAAGAACATTTCCGCTTGGTAGTTCGTTGCCAGAATATGCTCCTCGTCAGCATAATTTTGTTTTTCAATGCTCTCCTGAAAATTATCATAATATTGAGGAAACATGTCGCAATAGGGAGGAACATCATATTCATGAGGTGGATGCAAATGTTCAGCCTAACCCTTCTGTCTCTGCAATTGCATCTTGTGAGAAAGGCCAAAGGTTGCAAAATATCCATCGTGGAGGCAATGATGACATTGTATGTGATGACTTGGATGATAGTTTTATTGGCCATTTGTTTGATAATTTGGGTCCATCTGGTCTAAACATGGTATCTTCCAATCTCCCTTCTCAAAATAATGTTGTCCCACGAATAGAAACAGGCATCCCTGATAGCAGTTCCTGTGGAACAATGGAGGTAATCCAATGATATCTTTACAGTTGATGCAATAGTGGTTGTTTTATTACATTCCTCTATTTAAATTTCTTTAGTGATAAGGTGTTTTATTCTCTTGGAGTGGGATACACCTCATTTTAATGGAGGTCTAGAAATTTTCTCCCCGCGTCTTCCATCTCCTAATCTAAGATTTGAATATGAAGCAAGTCATAACCTTCCACTGCATTCTCCTGGAGAATCACATCGACAAACTAATGTTAATGTTTTATGTGTTTTATTTTATTTTTCTTTATTTGAATTTTTGGTGCATATTTTGTTTTTCTTCAAACATGACACAATTCATTTCAATAGAGGCATACAAATTAACTTCGTAGATGTTCCATCTACTGATGTTATAAGTGAAGAGGAACCATCGCATAGAGTTCATCTAAATCGCCAAAAAAATGTAAATGTTGAATGCATTTGATATTTTCCTCCTTTTTTCATTTATTGTTAATTGTAAAATTAGAAATCTATCTATTTTCGGCATTTAGATTTATAAAGTATTTTAATTTGTTTTAAAAAGAAACAACTAGTTTGAGTAGAGGCGTCGAAACTAACTCACCAAATGTTTAATCTACTGATGTTAGAAGTGAAGAGAAACTATCTTGTAAACTTCATCCACATCGCCAAAAAAATGTAAATATTGAATGAATTTATTGATTTTTTCATTTTTTCAATTCTAATTATTTGGACATTCAATTTAAAAAAAATTATGCACTTGAAACCTTTGCATATTCTCAGGTTCTAGAAATGCAGACCATAAATTTGGAAAGCCCATGTCATAGATCTATTCCACGTGTTTCAAATTTGGGGAGGGAGTTTGGTGGTGCTGAAAATCAAATAAATTTTAGAAGAAATTATACTCTTCCACATCATTCTACACATGGTCCAACCAATAGAAATCATGTTTATTTTGATGAAAATATGATTGCAGTGCATAAAATATTTTGAGAAAGGCTAGATAGCTTGTCAGTTGTCCAAATGTGCCACATCTGCAAAGAATCATATCCTGGAATCCACGTTTTGAGAGATCCTGAAGGACCTATTTGGAGACGTTCTAAGAGTGAAGGAGGTTCACATCGTTTTTGTGGCTATAATAACATGGATCCTGGAGAGCAACCTCATATTTTAAGAGTTCTTACTCAAGTTGAAGAAATGTTGATAGCACGTGTAAATCCTATTTTTCAAGTGACACATGCTCGAGGTGGGAAATATAAGTATAGTGGACACACAATTAGCTTTCCCCAAGATATTTCTACAGTTGCACAAAGTCTTCCATGCCATGTTGAAGATCTTGAATTTCTAATTGTGAGGAGACATGCTGCTCAGTATAAATATTATGAATGTTATGTAAAAATATCCCGCGTTATGGATGCATTGCGTTTCAAAATTGAACGTGATCAATATTATCGAGATGTTGTAATTGACTATGATTCAATGAATGCTCTTCTCGAAAGATCAACAGATGCCTCCTCCAAGCTTAAATTTGTTGATTGTGACATTGCAGAATTTGAGTTCAGTGCGGCTAATAATAAAGGGTTTCCTCTTAACCATTTTCCCTCTCATCCTTCGTCTTTTATTGCTTGCCTGCCTAATGAACGGAGAGAGGTGGAAGAAATTAGAGCATTTCTTGATAATGTTGATTCTTCAGATGTTGATGAAATGGATTGGCCCAGTATTGGAACGTCTCTAGTGAATGAATATAATACTGAGGGGTTATTAGATATGGAATTCCCCACATTGTTCCCCACTGGTGCTACTGATTGGTTGCAACCACGCATTTGTACTGTTGAACTTCATCAGTATGCATTTCATCTTCTTAGATACTATTATCAGAGGTTTGGAAGCCATCCTCGCTTCTGATATTACCTGTTGAACATGATAATGAGGCATCGTAGCCAAGCAACTGCTTCAGTTTTTGTGAAGAAAAATTTACATGATAACTCACCGACAACAATTGATGACTTGCGTCATCAACTTTCTGATTTACCAGATAATAAGTTGGTTGAGCATCTTATACGGTTTGGGTCTTCTCTAAGAGGTACAAGGGCATACTGGACTAAATTTCAGGCTGAATTGACTAACATAATTAATCAGTTGGGATGTCCATCTTTGTTTTTTACTTTGAGTACAGCTGACACAAAGTGGCCAGAGCTGCATAGCCTTATGCCTGTACTGTCAGATTCTCGTTCCTTAAATGAGCATCATATGAAAGTTTAAAATTTTATCCAGTACTCTCATATTTTTGCCACATTTATGCACCATAGATTCAATATATTTCGAGAGGAAGTTATCCAAAAATATCTTAAAGCTAAAGAATTCTGGTACAGGTCTGTTTTCTTGAATTTATTTTCTATTCATTGTCAATTTCTTATTGATTTTCCATTCATATTTATCGTAGTAACTCTGTGTTAATTTTTTCCAGATATGAGTGGAAACATAGAGGTTCAGCACATATCCATGGTTTCCTATGGTTGCAAGGACCTCCTGACATAGAAAGACTTGATTCGTCAAATGATTGTGATTTGCAAATGCAAAGAGATTCTTTGACAATTATGTAACTGCATGGAATCCACGTGAAATACATCGTCGCAATATAATGGTTGCAAGAAGTCTCAATGATGACCCTTGCCTACTAAATACTGATCAAATTTTCTCTTGCAATCCTCATAATGATTATGAAGAATTGTTGAACCATGTCCAAAGGCACACAAAGTGTAGTGTAGATTCTTGTTTGCGTAAGAAGGGAACTATTCTTTCTTGTCAGTACAATGCCCCATGGGATCTTTCTGAGGAATCAAGATTGTTCATAGATGATCAAGGAAGAAAAAAATATGGCCCGACAAGAAATGATGATAGGCTCAATGTAAATAACATTGACCTTCTAAAAATGTGGCGTGAAAATGTTGATTTCCAACCAGTGCTTTCTCGGCATGCTGTCCTGAAATATATTGCTAATTATGCATCAAAAGCAGAGAGAAGGTCTGAAATCTATCATGATATGTTAACTAGAATTTCAAATTCTATTGCCTCTCAGGATCATTCTTTATGTGCTTACAGTAGGTTTCTTGCAGAAACAGTTATTGAATGTGACATTTGGGCACAAGAAACATGTCATATGTTGCTTAAGCTGCCTCTTGTTGTGTGTAGTCGACAATTTGTTTCGTTAAATGTTGGAAGAAAGGTGTTCAGGAAAATTTCAAGGGATGGCCTGCACTGTTCATCTGAAAATACATTTTTTCAACATTATCAGAAGAGGCCTTCTTTCCTTGAACATCTATCTTTGATAGAAACAGCAAGATCTTGGACATTTGATAGCAAGCGTAAAAAAGATCCATGGAAGCCTAGAGATGCTCATGCGATTTTTTGGGTCTAGCCACAGTTTTATTCTATTCCTGGTGAGGATTTAGAGGATTTTGAAACCTTTTGCTGGACAAAATTGCTCTTGTACAAGTAATTTCGTGACATTTCTACATAGATCGGGCTTTCAGCTGAAATTATTGTTGAAAACTGGAGGAATTTCCGATATCGAGATTGGCATGTTGATCGAAATCGATCGATTGATGAAAATAATGAATATGGAGAAGATGGAGATTTTTCTAACCAGGAAATGAATTTTGAAGATGATTTTCAAGAGTGGAAACTTTTCTCTCACTTGGTTCGACCAAATAGTCTCAATGTTTCTGATCTTCACACCCTTGGTCGAAGGGATTTTGATATATCATTTGACTGGAAGAGTGCAACTATTTCTGATGATGTGACCGAAGAAGCTATTAATTTTATAAGGAATGCAATATCAATGGGTGATATTGGTGACCTTTCAAATAGGAAATTTTCCTCTCTAGATTCATTGGCAGAAAAATAACGACTTGCTTTTGAAATCGTTTTAAGGCATTTTGCTGAATATGAGATTCGTGAAGCTCTTCTTATGATTATTCAGGGCACTGCAAGCACTGGCAAGTCTTTCCTTATCCATTGTATTTCTGAGACTCTTTCTAATCTGTCAAGTAATGGAAAAAGTCCTTTGCTTGTTCTTGCCCCAACAGGAATAGTTGCTTTCAATATACATGCAAAAACAATACACTCTTCTTTGAAAATCAGAGATATGAAACCACTACAGGGTCAATCATTAGCGCTATTCGAAGAGGAAATGAGGCACATTCGATATATATTGATTGATGAAATGAGATTTTTAGGGTCAAGGTTGTTCATGCAAATAGATGCCCGGTTACGAGAAGCATTTCCAGATAAAAATAATTTTCCTTTTGGTGGTAGATCCACGATCCTTGTGGGTGACCTTGGCCAGCTACCTCCTGTGAGAGATAAGCCTTTGTATGTAGGTAATACAACAGGGAAAGTATTATGGAAAAAATTTGACACTGTTGTCACTCTTGACACAATATTTCACCAACAAGGGAGTAATCAGAAACAATCTTGTTTTCGTCGATTCCTCAATAACATAAGGAAAACCTGTTCTTGATGATTGGGAGTTTCTTATGTCACGGGCTGATATCAAGTTGAATCCTAGAGAAAGGGATTTATTTAATGCAACAGTTCACATGTTTCAAACAAATAATTTGGTCTCCTTCCATAACAGACATATGTTGAAATCATTAAATTCTCCAATTGCACGATGTGTTACTATGAATTCAAGGCATTCAGAAATCAGTGGTGCCGATGATGATCAACTGGACCGTGAAGTTTTGTTGTGCCGTGGCCAGCGTGTTATGTTGACATGTAATTTTTGGGTTGAGGCTGGTTTGGTGAATGGTGCACTTGGGTATGTGAAGGAAATATTTTATATGCCTAACTCTAAGCCATCTGAGCTTCAAATGTTCACAACTGTTATTTTTGATAAATATGTTGGTATTCCATTTGATGCAAGCAATGCAAACATTGTACCTATCACAGCAGTGATAAGAGGAAATCGAAAAAAAAATTCTTTAAAAATGGCATGGGCTCTTACAATTCACAAGTCACAAGGTTTGACTTTAGAGCGAGCATCAATTGATATCAGGAATAGAGAACAACAAGGCCTGACCTTTACAACCATATCAAAGAGTGAAATCAATAGATGGTTTACTCATTGCATCGCCTTTCTCTTATCAGCGTTATGCCAAGATGAATAATAGTGTGTATGTTACAATTAGGAAGAAAGAAGAGGAGAGATTAAAGTCCATATCGCTATGATATGCAACTATCAATATAATAATAATGCTTTTGATATATTAATGAGATGTCTACATTTATCAAATTCATAGTAGTATTTAAAGATGGCTTGGCTGGATTAAGTTTCTTAACAAGGGATGGTTTCATAGGGAAAGGTAATCAAATAGGGAACAATTAAAGATCTAAAATGGATGTAATGGACTCGAAATGGGTGAAGGGAAATTAATAATCCTTCAACATATTCGAGAGAGGGAACTTGAATGATTATTAATAAAGAGCAATTGAGAATTCTTTATCAAATAATAAAAATGAATAAACTAGAAAACAGCCGCAATTAAGAATTCACTGTTTATACTAGTTCAGAAGAAAACATTAAGAATAACAACGATTGAAAATAGATTGCACTTAAGCACTTTCTGAATTATTCCTTTTCATTTTTCATTTAGATATGAAACATAAATGGTATAATAAAAAAGTATAAAACTCTAAAAAATAAGACATAAATGACTTACTGATCCTTTGTCTAGCTCAAGAATCCTGTGAAAATTGCTTTGCGTCAATTCCTTAACCAGCTAGTCATGCGAAATTTGTCCAATAGCACTTTATTCCAAAATATTCAATGTTACAGCAAAGTCTAAAAATCCACCCCCCCCAATACTCTAATTTAGGGAGTATTTATACAAAAAATTATAAAAAATATCTCCCAAGAAAATGAGATATAATTTAGGATGACTCATGAATATGTTACAGGAAAATAGAGATAGATGGTCTCGTAGATAAGAGAAAATATAACCGATGTTGTGCTATTCCCTTTTTTTATGGATGTGCTGGAGGCAGGCCCTATGATTAGGCTTGTTTCTGTCCTCTTTAGTAACTCTGTGCTAGCTGCTCTGTTTTACTGATACTCTTTACCTGTACTGATACACTTTGACCTGTTTGATCTCTGTTTATGCTTTTTATCATGACTTACTGTAGTAAATAATCAAAATTCATGCAAGGATATTTTTTACAAAATGTCTAACATCTCTTCCCACCATTCTGATTATAGTATTCTGGTTCTTTGAAGCTTCCTCAGAGTCTCATCAGTCTCTGTATATCTGAAGAAAGTAGGCTGAATTGGGAATAAGTGTTTTACCTCATGTTCGAGAGAAAACAAATTTTCCAGATTGTCATGAAGAATTTTGCCTGTAGGCAATGCTTTTGCTACTGATGAAGTGGTCGATGAACTGGCCTGGTTGTCAGCATAATTATTCAATTTCTCAACATAGCTTTCAAGGCTCATTAGTTTATCATCTGAAACTAAAGGACTTGGAAATCCTTTACTCTACAAAATATCCAATCTCTTTGTAAAAGTATTGATTTCTTCCTGCATATTATCGCATCTTCTTTCTAGGTTCTGCATCAGAGTTCTTTTAGTAAAAACCCTTTTTACCTCCAAAATTGTTCCTGTTCTGTCTTGGATGCCTAGCTCTTCAAGTTGATATCTGTTCTTGGTATTTAAAAATTGTATAAGCTTATTGGCTTCTTCAGGCATATTTCCTAATTCTTCTCCTGAATTTTCAACTTCTTCCAGAGCCAATTTAACTAAATCATTTTGCTCATACATTATTTGGATTGATGGCCAAACATCATTTATTGTCTGAGTGATGTTGGCCCAAAGAATTTGTTTGATTTCTTTTAAAGGTTTCTCCAATGTGAGATCCTTTTCCAATGCTTTGACCAATTTTTCTAATCTGTTGGCGTCTCTTGTTTTTTCTGCAACACTTATCTTTGAGAGATTATATTTTTGTTCTAAGGTGGTAAATTGTACCTTTGTTTTCTGGAGCTGTGTCACTTGGAGTTTCAATTCCTCCGTTGATTTTATTAATTCTTCAGTGCTTAAATTTGAAGTGTTTCCATGTGATAGTCCTGCTGACTGAGTTATTGTTGTTGTACCTATAATTACTTCTGTTTTAGATGATGGAATGTTTGGCTGCTTGTCGTTTAATGCCTTTTCAAGTTCTTTTTCAGTCTCATTTAGTTGCTCATTAAGTTCTAAAAGGAAATCCATTAATTCTTCTTCAGAGTTTTGCTTTATTACCTCAGTAGTCTATGGGTGCCTTGAAGATGGAAACTTCAGCTGTTTCCTTAAGGCTGCAATATCATCATCTTTCATTTTAATCAAGGCTTGTGTAGCCTTAACATCTTTGGGATTATGACCCAATCCAATAATGATTTCTTCCAAAGTATTTATTATGTTGTCCTTAACCTGGGAAGAGGATTTTTCAAGATGCAATTGAGCAGCAGTATTATCCAAAGAATTCTGTAATGTTTGGGCCATAATTGACTTATCAGTCAAAGTTGAGTAAATAATCTCTCCAGTTTGTTTGTGCAGCTCAATCTGATCCAAAGGATGAATATCCTTTGCTAAGACTTCAAAATTGGTTCTGACATAGTCTGCAGCTATTTGAGGTTGCTTTACTTTGGGCTTGAAATGAATCATCACCATTTTACCCTACTGGATGTCATAGGCTGACATCAATCTCTGTTGATTTTTGGGAGCCATCTTTAAATATTGATTATAGACTTGAAGTCTTAATGGATCATTTCTGGCCTTTATATTTATAAATGTATTCTTAATATCCCGGCCATCCTTCACTGGTGGTTTGAAAGAAGATACTTCTGCACTTTGCTGTCTTTGTAGCTTGTTTTTCTGTGAGTCAGTGGATGTCCCACTGATTTTTAATGTTTGGTGACTATATAACTCTTCTCTCCTCTAGCTATTAGTGGTTTCTTGAACAAATTATAATTCTAAGAGTGGATTTAATATTTTTATTTTGATACTAGGTTGTTCTGAAGATCCACTGATAGGGGCAGTTGTTTTTGCATCTCTCTTTTTACCTTTTTCTTCATTGAGAGGAGTTTGCAAAATTGAAATTTCTGCCACATTGATCTGAGTAGGAGAAGTCTGTATTTGGGCCTGTTCCTTGGAAGTTTCAGGCCGCTCTTACATTGTGAATTTCTTTGTGACTTGTGTATCAATCTCCTTTTCCTTCCCTTTGGATGCTACTGTGGCTAGTGCAATGATTTCCTGCAAATTTTGCAGAGAGGATCCACTAGAGGAAGGACCAATTCCTGGTCTTTGTACCTTCCCAAAAGAATCTAGGTCAAGTATTTTCTAAAGATCCTTCACAGCATTTTCAACACTAACCTGTTCACTATCTTGTTCTACTAAGGTTCCTTCCATCCATTCATCCATGTTTTCAAATTTTTCAATCTCTGGAATTCTATGGTGAAGGTATGGTGACAATTTTTTTTTCATTCTCCTATCACATATAAAGCTATTTGGGTCATAAGGTACCCACTGGAATTTTTTTTTCAATTTGAGATAGTCTTCTAGAATTCTTTCAGCTTCTTTTCCCGCATCCCTAGAATTACAAACAAAAGGACCTAATTGACTCTTAATTCTGAGCTGAGCCTTTTTCTTTGCATTGAGAAAATGGACTATGTCTGAATTTATCATATGTCTGAAATATTCTAAGGCAAAAATCCTCATTGGAACATATTTTGGTAGCTTGAAAGGACACAGCTCACACCCATATATTCTAATTTCTGTATGTTTCATGTATAGGTACCAATCACCTATTCTGTATTGCTTTGAGAGTTGGAGAATTTTCTTCATATCATTATTGACCCTAGGAGGGGAAACTCTTGTTAATAACGTAGTTGCAGGGTGTACAAATAGATCAATGAACTCATTGTAAGAATAAGGAGACCCAGAGAAATTATGGAAGATTGCAGACCAAAAAATTACAGACCTTGGATTTCCTTTGGCATCAAGTTTCATGGCATGGAAGGGGAAACTCTTTGATTGATAATAGAGCATGAGATGGTATATAAAAGTGGAATATTTGAAAACTTTTTCATTTTCCAATCTCATGAACTGGTCATGATTTTTGTCAGCAATAAAGGAAGAAAAATCATATTTGACAGCAGGGGGCTGTCCAGGAGTAAAAATTGACAACAACACTAGGGTTAACTTATCAACGTATTCATTAGTGTTGAAATCCATTACAGAAGATATCATATTCAATATGAGTCTACCCATATCTGTAAAAAATGTATATCCATAAGGAGGTGGGCCTCTGGGTTGATGTTCTGGTAGCATGAAAGTCTGACAGAGGTGATTCAACTCTTCTTGGGATAAATTTGTGGATTTTTCAAGTAAATCTCCCATGCAAATGGGATTCAGGGCTTGACCGGGATGGAACTGTAACATTTGATTTATGGATTGAGCAGTTATTCGGAAAATAACAGTTTGACTCGGGGACATGACTGCTCGTTGATTGGGATCGTAATTGGCATGGAAATGATAAATTATTTCGGGAAAAACATGGACTGAAGGTAAAAAATACATTGGAAGATTGGATTCCCACAGTCCAAAAATATCAGAGCCATTCAGGAAATTATCTCTGCATTGGAAAAAGGTTCTGAGAGGATTTTAACTAAGAATGAGGTCTTTTATTTAGAAATCCCTATCTGCTAGAGGCAGATAATCTAAATCTTTATGGGGGGCATTCAGAGGCGCAACATTCAAAGCCACAGGGGTTGCCATTTCTGGTTTTTGTGGATTCAGAAAGGAATTAGGGTTTTTGATGGAAAAATGGGCACAATTATAGGTCTGGGAAATTAGAAGTGAAATAAATACCAAATTGTACTGTGTTTTAGTCTTTTCCTATGGAATTAAATAAAAAACCAAGACTTGCAGGGTTTGATGGGAACTGGGTAAATACCTATTTTCGGGAAGTGAATAGTGATGAAAACAGGTGTGGGCAACTGCTGATGGGTTCTGGATTGTTCTTCTGCAATTTTCTCAGCAACACAGCAGTTGAAAATCTTCGACATATGCCTTTGCAGTTTTTTGCATGGGAACACTGGTCGCTGCACGGGATAATGAAAATGATGCGCATATATTTGTTTTATTCGCAAAGTCGAATGTTGGGGGGTTTTATTTTTCGGGCGGATGACGTATGCAGGAAAGGCTATTTTTTTGAATGTGAAGGGTGGTAAGAGATATACATCGCACCACGTTTGGGGACGTATTGTTTTCAAGTGAAAGCTAGTGATTCCATACCCTTCGCAACGCATGGCGAGACACTGTTTGGAAAACCGCTTAGCGATCGCGCGTTATTGTTCAGACGTGGGGGCGATGCGATATGGACGACATCCGTTGGATGTGAAGGGGTTGATCGGACGTCTGTGAGGAAGGTGACATGATAAGGAAATAGCAAGGGTGGGCCCAATACAATTAAACACGATTTAATCATATCGGGGGCAATTCGATTGGTGGGGTAAGTTGTTAATTAACCATGAGGGTTAATTAATCCTTTTTTAATGCGGCAGGGAATCAAGGTTCTTAATTAGTCGTGGGTTTAACTAATTAGTGACAATTAACACAATATTAAGGTTATTTTTCAACCAAAGGGACGGGATATAGTAAATATAATTCAACCGCTATCGATTCATTCTCACCTCACTTAATGTTAAACTTAGGTTGTAATAAGCCTACTAAACTAATAGAGATTATCATATAATTATGGATATTTTAACCTAAGAGATGAGTGGGCTTGATTAATTAAACTCGCAATCCAATGGCCATATAAATTTGTCCTAGTCATTCAAGAAATTTGATCAATTAAATTTAATAAGTATATAATGTTTATTTAAGGCCATCCTTCGTATTTCTCCCAATAGCACTTAATTACAAAGCATACCTTATTGAAAATTTAATTTACTATGAGTTAAAACATGCCAAGGAAACATATGTTTAAGAAATCATAAAATCATAAAATATTAATATTTTTAAGGGTTTGAATTAGAGTTATAAAATTATTGTCTAAATAAATAAAAATGTTTTAATTAATAAAGATGAAAAAAAAACTATAAATAAATTATAAGAAATTGCATAACTTTATGTTTATGGATTCATTTAACTATAAAATGTTTTTTTATAACGAAAAATTTTAGAATAGTTGATAATGGGGTTTAGATTATTGAAATTTTAATGTTGTGTTGATTATAATTTGAAAAAACTTGTCTCAATATGGAAATCACCCATGGGAAACCATGGTCATAGCTGGTCCAACGTCGCTTTGTGACAACAATTGTTTCAATGTTTAAATCAATTCCCTTGGGTTCACCAATTCCTTTTGGTTTATAGTTTGTTGGGTAATGGTTGTCCCTTCGGTTCACCAATTCCTTTGGTTTATAATATTAAACCCTTGGGTTTATTAGTTTTTTTGGTTTATAATATGAATAATCAATCAATGTCATCCATGATCAAATGACACATTCTGATAAACATTGTCTCGATATGAAAATCACCCATGGGAAACCATGGTCATAGTTGGTCCAACGTCGCATTGTGACAACAATTGTCTCAATGTTTAAATCAATTCCCTTGGGTTCACCAATTCCTTTTGGTTTATAGTTTGTTGGGTAATGGTTGTCCCTTGGGTTCACCAATTCCTTTGGTTTTATAATATTAAACCCTTGGGTTTATTATTTCTTTTGGTTTGTAATATGAATAATCGATCAATGCCATCCATGATGAAATGTCAGATTCTGAAAAATCTTGTCTCAATATGAAAATCACCCATGGAAAACCATGGTCATAGTTGGTCCAACGTCACATTGTTACAGCAATTGTCTCAATGTTTAAATCAATTCCCTTGGGTTCAGAAATTCCTTTGGTTTATAATATTAAACCCTTTGGTTTATTAGTTCTTCTGATTTATAATATGAATAATCGACCAATGCCATCCATGTTCAAATGTCACATTCTGACAAATATTGTGTCAACATGAAAATCACCCATGGCCAACCATGGTCATAGTTGGTCGAACTTCGGATTGTGACAACAATTATCTCAATGTTTAAATCAATTCCCTTGGGTTCACAAATTCGTTTGGTTTATAATATTAAACCCTTGGGTTTATTAGCTATTTTGGTTTATAATATGAATAATCGATCAATTTCATCCATGATGAAATGTCACATTCTGAAAAATATTCTCTCTATATGAAAATCACGCATGGCCAACCATGGTCATAGTTGGTCCAACGTCACATTGTGACAACAATTGTCTCAATGTTTAAATCAATTCCCTTGGGTTCACAAATTCCTTTAGTTTATAATATTAAACCCTTGGGTTTATTAGTTTTTTTTGTTTATAATATGAATAATCGATCAATGTCATCCATGATCAAATGTCACATTCTGACAAATATTGTCTCGATATGAAAATCAGCCATGGGCAACCATGGTCATAGTTGGTCCAACATTGCATTATGACAACAATTGTCTCAATGTTTAAATCAATTCCGTTGGGTTCACCAATTCCTTTGGTTTACAATATTAAACCCTTGGGTTTATTAGTTCTTTTGGTTCATAATATGAATAATCGATCAATTTCATCCATGATGAAATGTTACATTCTGAAAAATATTGTCTCGATATGAAAATCACCCATGGCCAACCATGGTCATAGTTGGTCCAACGTCGCATTGTGACAACAATTGTCTCAACGTTTAAATCAATTCCCTTGGGTTAACTAATTCCTTTGGTTTATAATATTAAACCCTTGGGTTTATTAGTTCTTTAGCTTTATAATATGAATAATTGATCAATGTCATCCGTGATAAAATGTCACATTCTACAAATATTGTCTCAATATGAAAATTACCCATGGCCAACCATGGTCATAGTTGGTCCAACATCGCATTGTGGCAACAATTGTCTCAATGTTTAAATTAATTCCCTTGGGTTCACCAATTCCTTTGGTTTATAATTTTTTGGGTAATGATTTTCCCTTGGGTTCAAAAATTCCTTTGGTTTATAATATGAATAATCGATCAATGTCATTCATGATCAACTGTCAAATTCTGAAGCATTGTCCCAATATGAAAATCACACATGGCCAACCATGGTCATAGCTGGTCCAACGTCGCATTGTGACAAAAATTGTCTAAATGTTTAAATCAATTCCCTTGGGTTCACTAATTCCTTTGCTTTATAATTTGCTGGGTAATGGTTTTCCCTAGGGTTCACCAATTCCTTTGGTTTATAATATGAATAATCGATTAATGTCATCCATGATCAAATGACACATTATGACAAACATTGTCTTGATATGAAAATCACCCATGGGCAACCATGGTCATACTTGGTCCAACGTCGCATTGTGACAAAAATTGTCTCAATGTTGAAATCAATTCCCTACGGT
The DNA here is from genome assembly GCA_034641835.2 of Pinus albicaulis. Taxonomy (NCBI): domain Eukaryota; kingdom Viridiplantae; phylum Streptophyta; class Pinopsida; order Pinales; family Pinaceae; genus Pinus; species Pinus albicaulis. The sequence goes on from CM076581.1 coordinate 1,270,742,021, forward strand.
TCACCAATTCATTTTGGTTTATAGTTTGTTGGGTAATGGTTGTCCCTTGGGTTCACCAATTCCTTTGGTTTATAATATTAAACCCTTGGGTTTATTAGTTCTTTTGGTTTATAATATGAATAATCGATCAATGTCATCCATGATGAAATGTCACATTCTGAAAAATCTTGTCTCAATATGAAAATCACCCATGGCCAACCATGGCCATAGTTGGTCCAACGTCGCATTGTTACAGCGATTGTCTTAATGTTTAAATCAATTCCCTTGGGTTTAGCAGTTCCTTTGGTTTATAATATTAAACCCTTGGGTTTATTAGTTCTTTTAATTTATAATAAGAATAATCGATCAATGTCATCCATGTTCAAATGTAACATTCTGACAAATATTGTGTCAACATGAAAATCACCCATGGCCAACCATGGTCATAGTTGGTCAAACATCGCATTGTGACAACAATTGTCTCAATGTTTAAATCAATTCCCTTGGGTTCACTAATTCCTTTGGTTTATAATATTAAACCATTGGGTTTATTAGTTCTTTAGCTTTATAATATGAATAATTGATCAATGTCATTTGTTGATCATGTTAGCCCCCTATTAATTTTTGACAAGAAAACAGGGGGTCAAACTATCTCTGAGGTTTCAAGGAATGAATTCCTGCTGAAAACACATCATCCTTGAAGTCCGTTTATGCCCTTTGTCCTTTGATGAATCCCACTGCTGTTTCCAGTTAAAAAACCTCTTTGTTTCTATGAAGAAAAATGCCCAAAAAGGGCTCCATTTCCCTTATTTTATTCCCACTAATCCTCTATTTCGACACTATTTTTCCTCTTTTCTAAGTTCTCCAAATTCCCTTTTAAGCCTTCCAATTCATCTTAACTCCCCTTTAAACCCCGAAAATACCTTTTTTTGGCTTAAAAACCCTTTTTCCCTCTACCGATTCCCTCTTTAGCCTTAAAATCCTCTTTTTCGGCTGAAAAACCCACTTTTTACTTTGTAACAGGCCTAGCCCCTCTTGGCCCAGCCCCTTAAGCACTTCCCCTCCATGCGACCGGGCACTAAGACCAGGCGCTAAGCCTGCAAGTGCTTATCGCAATCAGAGTTCTCGCGGCGAGTGCATTTCTTTGTTAATTCGAAAATCCCCGATGCGATTGTTTGTTTTTCTATGGAGCGCGGGTGCAATACCCGCCATCGATCTATACAGATCCAACGGCTCGACGCTAATCGCATCACGCCCATCATTTCTCCCCTTTCCTCCCTCAGATTGCCAAATGATTGTCGATCTACCACCTTAATCCGACGGCTATTGCACACTTCGTTCCAATCGCAATCGGAATTTCTCCCGTGTCCCCTGCTGCCTCCCCCCGATTGTGATCCTATGAATCAATCATAGCCATCCATTTGATCAGATCCAACAACCCTCATTCCTCCTGCTCCGCTTCTTTTCCCCCATCTATCTTCCCGCCGATTTGATCTCCACCGTTGATTTCCTTCGCGATCCAACGACTGGCACTCAATCGCGTCGTTGTCAATCAGAACTTTTTAAAGGTGTCACCATCTAACTCTCCCGATTGCGATCCGCCGATGCAATCATGGCCGTCCATTCGATCAAGATCGACGGTCTGCGCTGCATCACGCCTCCATTAGATTCCTTCATCGAAACCTCTGTTAGCTTCACCTTTCAATCTCCGACGTTGATCTCCTCCTGAGATCAACGGTCCAAAGCTAATCGCCCTCTGCCCATGACCGGGTTCCACGTCAAGCCTCGTTTCATATGTTTTCGTGTTTCCTTTGTATTTCGATTTGAAGGCCCGAATTATAATGTTTTATATTAAAACATTATATCATTACGCCCGACATTTGAACTTTAATACTTTCACATTAAAGTTCATTGCATATCGACCATTTCCACTGTTTCACTGCATTTCTCCATCACATTCCATTGCATCCACTGTTCCTCCACAGCAATTCTTCCGCCACCGCCCTGGATTGTTTAACAGGTTTATTTTATTGTGCAGGGTTTACACAGTGAGATTGCACTCTGCCTCTACAGTCATGGCCTCTGTGGCTGAAAGTGCAGAGAGGCCATTACAACAGCGGCCAAGTGAAGCAACAGAAACAAATATAAGGGATTTGGGCCTATAAATTGAATATTTAGAGCCTAATCCCGTATTCAAAGGATAAAGACGCGGTTTGAAGACCTGAAGAGCACACGCAACAGCTGGGTCTATGTTTGAATATCTGCAGAACGTTTTTCTCCAGGCAGTACATCTTCCCATTAAAGTAATGGATATAGGCCTATCGGCATATATCAACCACATTGGTAAATGTGGTTGTAAATCTATTTTATATATTCTTATCGGCGTATATCAACCACATTAGTAAATATAATGTGGTTGTGTTAGTTATAATCATATAAATATAGTTAACTATATCCTCTACATTATATTGGGAAATTAGAAATATATTAATTAAACACAACAAATTATCCATAACAAATATCAATCATATTCTAGAATAATTAACATGGACTTCATATTTTAGAAATTATAAATATACTAATTAATTATAATTAACAAAAATTAACCATAATCAATAATAGTTAATATGAGCATCATGTTAAGTCATAGTCAACTATAAATATTATGCTCATAGTCAACATAGACATAAACATTAATATAGTCATTGAATAACATTACTTAAATAAATTTCTATAACACATTTAATATTTAATACTTAATATTATTTTTATTTTAATTTTAAGAACAATATTTAATATAATTTTAATTAAACATGTCTACTTTAATTATCAATAATTATCAATAATTATTATATAAAGATCCTATTAATTTATCCCATCCTTTTACCAATCAAACTTAATATATATATATATATATATATATATATATATAAACTTAATATAATATATATATATATAAACTTAATATAATATAATATATATATATATATATATATATATATATATATATATATATATGGAACTTGAGCGTGGTGCGATGGGTTGTGAATATTTTTACCCACCATTAGTTTTAAACGTTTAAAAGCTCTCTTTGAAAAACAAATTTTACATTCATACATACTTTCTTGAACGTGATGCATTGGATATGACGGGTTGTGAATATTTTCAGCCATGCTTATTTTTAAAAGTTTAAAAACTCTGTTTGAAAAGAAAATTTTACTTCATGCATATTTTCCAGTCAACTTAACATATCGATGAGATGATTATATCATAGCTCTAATCCAACGGCTTTTCTGAAACTGTCGTTATCCAGTGGAGTGGAGAATCACAATTTTGAAAATGCGAATCATTATGGCATTGATCTACTCATGATAACGAGGATCGCATCTAAGTCGGTTTCATGATCATGATGATGAAACGGCGTGGAAAAAGGTTATCCACGAACACAATTCAAATTGTATTACATTGGTGTTGTCAAACGCGAGATGATGGATGGAAAATATCAGGGTTTTAGCGGCCAAGCAATTCTAAATGGATCCTTTCTTGATAGATATATTTTCTGTTCTAAGTACTCTTGATGACGAAATGATGTTTATAAACCGCATTTTACCGATCGAGGTGGGTGGTCGATGTTTATACACTGCATTTTACCAATCGAGGTTGGTGCCTTGGATACGAAGGGAATAAATTTTGTCGTTATTGATTATGCCAAGTTGGTAAAAGCTATATTTTACTCCGCACTTATTTTTTTGGGGCAACTCAATATATTTCACCGCATGAATTTTTTTTCCCCAACATTGTGATTACCAAGAGGAGTGGAGTTCTACAATGACGAAAATGGGAATGATTATTGTGTTGATGGGAATCGTTAGGTGTTGATGTAGTCATGATGACGAGGAGGATCAAAAGCAGCGGAGTGGAGGATCGTGATGATGAAACGATGTAAAAGACGGTTATGGGAAATCAAACGTTGGATGATGGTGGAAAATATTACTGTTGGAGCGGTAATGAAACTATCTGGAAGATGGTTATAGGAATTCAAACTTGGGATGATAGATGTAAAATATTACGGTTGGAGCGGCCCAGCAACGCCAAGCATTTTTAATTTTATATGATTCTTCTTGAGAGATCTATGCCTTCGCTCTGGGCTTCCTCTTCACTCTTCTCAAGCCACGTTTCTTGTCATGTGGAGCACTTTCTGTTGTTTGTCTGTGCCTATCTTTAATTTTTTCTATTATGCTTTTATTTTAATATTGACAGGCTTTAAACTTCCAGTCACTTGGGATTAGATGGCACAACAGAGGTGGTGTCATTTGATGATGGGTAAATTCTTATTCATTGATGGGCCCTGTTGGAATATAATTTCAAACTGCCCGAATAAATGACCAGATAGCACGATGAAGAGGTTTAACAACACAGAGTTAAGGCGGGAGCATGTTGGCAGTGTGATCTCCATTCGCCAAGTGATCGACGGTTAGTGGGAGGATAATTAGCCCGGCAGTTAACACGCAGGGGTGCCCCGTAGTTGACTCGTCGTTCGGGCGTTGACCAAGCAATCAACAGTCACTATTTACTGTGGGGCCTCACCCCGATTGTTATGTACCCGTGGAAGGCAGCGCCCGCAACCACCAGGAAGTGGTGTCTCCTCCCACGCACCACTGAACCACCACCGCCGCGGAAAATTTGCCAAACGGTGCCACCAAGTCAAATTCGCCATCAATGCGTTTTTCAAGCGGTGCCGGCATAGTAATAAGGCCATTAATGAAATTCTCAAACGGTGAATTTTTGCAGTTATGTCAATTAAATGACATTGAATTGAATTGAGATATTTTGTTTATGTATATAGAACAGAGATGTAATTTAATTTTTTTTACATATACATACACACAGAACAGTTTATGTATGCACAACAATGCATTGATTAAAAAAAGACAAAGCAAAATTAAAATTATACACAAAAGTGTATGTTTTATATAGAAAAACAGAGAGTTGTTTTGCTTTGTAATAGACAGAGACAGTGAATTAAAAAAAACACAGCAGTGTGAAGTATTCTGTATACACAACAGTGTATATTTAGTGAATGACAGAGTGATAGTTCTGCACTATGTTTGCAACAGTCAAACTATATTTGTAAGCTCTCTAAGTGACGAAGAAGTTGTAACAATTTGTTTTGAAGAAATTGAATTTTTTTTATGTGGAAACTCTGTCACTATGAATGCAAATTTCAAATATTTTCTCTGTGTTAAAGGGGATTTTTATTCTCCATTGTTAACTCTGGAATTCTTCAATATCTCAACATGGTATCGAACCTAGTCCAGGCTATTTGAAGGTCAAATAAGCTGAAGGAAAGGAGTTCTTTATTGCAGAAGCTTCTCCAGCAGTGTGAAGACTCAGACAAGAAGAATCCAAAGGTATTTCTCTATATAGTTTTGTGTTACTGTTCCAGTACAGTTAGTTAATTTTAAACACATAGTCAATTGTTTTTGAATCATAGTTAAGAGTGCAGAATGGTTGGAGCCAACACTGGTATGGGTATGGGAAATATCCATCTCCCACAATTTAATGGGAAAAATTATGACTACTGGTCAATAACTATGAGGGCATTATTTGTCTCCCAAGACTTATGGGAATTTATTGAGGATGGCTTTGAAGAGCCAGCAAATGAAGTAGAGTTTTATGTTTTAACTCAAGTAGGAAGAGAATAGTTGAAGAGAAATAAGAAGAAAGATGCCAAGGCTCTTTTCTTTTTGTATCAAGTAGTGCATAAGAGTGTTTCTGAGGATGTAGCAGCCAAGAGATCCAAAGAAGCATGGGAAACTCTCAAGACAACTTATCAAGGCATGAAGAAAGTGAAGACAGCAAAACTTCAGTTGCTGAGGAGAGATTTTGAGACTCTCTGTATGAAAGAGTCAGACACTATTGACTCATTATTCACTCATGTGATTGGAATGGTTACACAAATAAGATCTCATGGAGAGACTCTTGAAGATAAGAGGATTGTTGAAAAACTCTTGAGAAGTTTACCCTCAAGATTTGATGTGATTGGCACCACCATAGAAGAAACTAAGGATCTCACAAAGTTTTCAGTGGATGAGCTACATGCATCACTGATGACCCATGAACAGAGATTGGGTAGGAGTGAAAACTCATCTCTTGAGCATGCCTTTAAGATCCAGATGTCTTTCGGAAGAGGAAGAGGGCAAGGAAAAAGAAGAGGAAGAGGCAGAAGCCAAAACAGAGGTGGAAGGAACAGCCCTTCACATTCACATGGAAGGTGCAACAGTCAAAATCACAGCCATGGCCAAGACATCAGCCAGCAAAGTGGTCAGCAGAATGCTCAAGGACAAATGTATGATAAATCCAATGTCCAATGTTGCAATTGTAAAAAATATGGTCATTATGCTAATGAATGTAGAAAGAAGAAGCAAGATATGAGAGATAGAACTAGTGCAAATTTCATTAGAGAAAATAGAAGCCAAAATAATTTGTTTTTAGCTTGTAATATGGCCGAAGAAAAGAATGAAGACTTATGGTTTCTAGACTCCGGTTGTAGTAACCATATGACAGGAAACTTAGCAATTATTTCTATGTTAGATGAGAGTGTGAAGTCACAAGTTACACTAGGCACTGATAGCAAAGTTTCTGTTATGGGAAAAGGAGATGTAAATGTTTTAACAAGATTAGGTGCAATGAAATCCATAGCAGATGTTTATTATGTTCCAGGAATGAAGTGTAACCTCTTAAGTGTTGGACAACTTGTCCATAAGGCGTATAATGTTTTCTTTGAGGATGATGTTTGTACCATCATGGACAAATCACCCAGCAAACAATGTATTGATGAAGTGAAGATGACAAGGAACATGATGTTCCCTCTTAGAATGAGAGCAGATTTGAAGAATGGTGAAGAGAAAGCAGCAGTTGCACAAGAAACTTTCCAAAGCGAACCAAAAGATGATAATTGGTTATGGCACTTGAGATTTGGACATCTCAACTTTGGAGAAACCATAAGGGAAAAATGAATGGTAAGTGGTTTACCATTGATAGAGAAACCAGACAGCCTTTGTGAAGGTTGTATCTTGGGGAAACAACACAGAGAAAGTTTTCCTTCTGGGAAAAGCATAAGGGAAAAAGCACCCTTAGAGATTGTCCACTCAGATGTATGTGGACCAATGCAAACTCCATCGCTTGCTAAAAGCCACTATATCTTAACATTCATAGATGATTTTACAAGAAAAACTTGGGTTTACTTTTTGAAAAAGAAAAGTGAAGTGTTTGAAATTTTTTGCAATTTCAGAGCACTTGTTGAGAAACAGAGTGGGCTACATATCAAAGTCTTAAGGACTGATAGAGGAGGTGAGTATATCTCTAAATATTTTCTACGGTTTTGTAGAGAAAATGGTATTCATAAGCAATTTACAACTAGATATACACCACAGCAAAATGGAGTAGCCGAAAGGAAGAATAGAACCATAATGGACATGGAGAAAAGTATGTTAAAGGAAAAGCATTTGCCAAATGATTATTGGGCTGAAGATGTACATTGTGCAGCGTACATTTTGAACAGGTGTCCTACAAAAGCAGTTATGAACAAAGTGCCGGAAGAGGCATGGAGTGGCACAAAGCCGGCTGTCACACACATGAAGGTTTTTGGATGTGTGGCTTATGCACACATACCGGATTAGCTAAGGAAGAAGTTGGACAACAAGGGGGAGAAATGTATTTTCATTGGATACAGTGAGGAATCCAAGGCATGCAGGTTATATGATCCATCCACCAAGAAATTTATTGTGAGCAGGGACGTTCAGTTCATTGAAGAGGAAGCTTGGGATGGAAGCATAGAGAAAACAGTGAATGTTAAACACTGTTTATCTCATGATGAAAATGATGATGAGTTGGCTGAAATACATCCCCAAACAACACCAACAAAAGAACAGCAGAGTACACCCTTGAGGATAAATGAAAGTGCTTCTCCAAGCACACCACAAGGAGGAAATTCAAGTGCTTCTTTAAGCATTTGCACACCTACTGAAAGAGGTAAGAAATTTAGAAGTTTGAAAGATATTTATGAACAAAATATAGCTAATGAAGGTATCAATTCTTTGTTTGCTTTATATTGTCATGTTGATGATCCTGTTCATTTCGAAGAAGTTATCAAGAATAAGAAATGGATAGAAGCTATGGATGAGGAGATAAATGCCATAGAAAGAAACAAGACATGGGATTTGGTTGAACTACCAAAATGTAAAGATGTCATTGGAGTTAAATGGGTCTACAAGACCAAGAGTAATGCTAAAGGAAAAATAGAAAGACACAAGGCAAGGCTTGTCGTCAAAGGTTATAAGAAAAAGCACGAGATAGATTATGAGAAACTTTCCCACCGGTTTCTAGAATGGAAACCGTGAGAGCAGTGTTGTCCATAGCAGCACAAAACAAGTGGAAATTTTATCAAATGGACGTGAAGTCAGCATTCCTAAATGGAGTGTTAATGGAAGAGGTTTACATTGAACAACCTCTTGGTTATGAAAAGAAAGGCCAAGAACATAAAGTATGCAAGTCAAAGAAAGCTCTTTATGGGCTGAAGCAAGCGTCAAGAGCGTGGTACAGTAGGATAGACTCCTATCTACTGGAAAATGGTTTTGAAAAGTGTGAGGGATAACCCACCCTCTACATCAAAGAAAAAGATGGAAAAATATTGATTGTAGTTTTGTATGTTGATGATGTTATTTTTACAGGTAATGATGATTATCTTATTGAACATTTTAAAACAGTCATGAAAGAAGAATTTGAAATGACTAATATGGGTTTATTGAGATACTTCTTGGGAATAGAAGTAGAACAAAATGAAAATGGGATTTTTATCTCACAGGAAAAGTATGTTAATTAGGTGCTTGAAATATTTAACATGCAGGAAAGCAAAGCAGCGATCACTCCCACAGTGATGGGATTAAAACTCAACAGAGAGGATAGCAGAAAGGATTTTGATCCTAGCTTTATACAAGAGCATAGTTGGCAGCCTTATGTATTTGACTGCAACTAGGCCGGACTTAATGCATGTTGTTAGTTTGATTTCCAGATTCATTGAAAAGCCAAAAGATGCACATTGGCAGGCAGCAAAAATAATTCTGAGGTATGTTAAAGGTACAAAAAGGTTTGGTATTTTATATACTGCTTCAGAATGTTCAGACTTAGTTGGATACACTGACAGTGATTGGGCTGGAAGTGTAGATGATTGTAAGAGCACTTCCAGTTATGTTTTTTACATGGGTTCAGGAGCCATTTCATGGGCTTCTAAGAAACAACCCATAGTAGCGTTGTCTACAGTAGAGGCAGAATATGTGGCAGTTACAGTGGCAGCATGTCAAGCAGTTTGGATGAGAAAAATGTTGAGAAGCTTATGCCAAGAACAGGTAAAATAGATAGTAATCTTTTGTGACAATAGCTCAGCTATTGCATTGTCTAAAAATTCAGTTTTTCATAAAAGGACAAAACACATTGACACCAAGTTTCACTTCATACGTGAATTGGTTAACAATGGTGAAATAGTTTTGCATCATTGCAGAACAGAGTATCAATTTGCAGATATCCTCACAAAGCCACTTGCGCAGAAAAGATTTGAACATTTCAGAAAATGCCTGGGTATGCAGGAAAACCTAGCAATTGAAATTAAGGGCCAGTGTTGGAATATAATTTCAAACTGCCCGACTAAATCACCAGAAAGCACGATGAACGGGTTTAACAGCGCAGAGTTAAGGCGAGAGCATGTTGGCAGTGTGATCTCCGTTCGACAAGTGATCGACGGTTAGCGGGAGGATAATTAGCCCGGCAGTTAACACGGAGGGGTGCCCCCGTAGTTGACTCGTCGATCGGGCGTTGACCAAGCAATCAACTGTCACTATTTACTGCGGGGCCTCATCCCGATTGTTATGTACCGGCGGAAGGCAGCCCCCGCAACCACCAGGAAGTGGTGTCTCCGCCCACGCACCACCGAACCACCACCACCGCGGGAAATTTGCCAAACGGTGCCACCAAGTCAAATTCGCCATCAATGCATTTTTCAAGCGGTGCCAACATAGTAATGAGGCCATTAATGAAATTCTCAAGCAGTGAATTTTTGAAGTTATGTCAATTAAATGACAATGAATTGAATTGAGATATTTTGTTTATATATATAGAAAAGAGATGTAATTTTCTTTTTTTTGCATATACATACACACAGAACAGTTTATGTAGGCACAGCAATGCGTTGATTAAAAAAGACAGAGCAGAATTAAAATTATACACAGCAGTGTATGTTTTATATAGAAAAACAGAGAGTTGTTTTGTTTTGTAATAGACAAAGACAGTGAATTAAAAAAACACAGCAGTGTGAAGTATTATGTATACACAACAGTGTATATTTAGTGAATGACAGAGTGATAGTTCTGCACTATGTTTGCAGCAGTCAAACTATCTTTGTAAGCCCTCTGAGTGAGGAAGAAGTTGTAACAATTTTTTTTGAAGAAATTGATTTTTTTTATGTGGAAACTTGTCACTGTGAATGAAAATTTCAAATATTTTCTCTGTGTTAAAAATGGAGTTTTATTCTCCATTGTTAATTCTGGAATTCTTCAATATTTCAACAGGCTCACCTCGTAATAGGTTATTTCTGTTTTGTTTTTTAATTAATTTCTTTTCTGTTGAAAATTTTGTCGTTAATATTTTGAGAGAACACAGAATTTGACATTGTTGTGTGTTGACCAAAGAAAGAGATGAATGCACTGTGCAGATTATTTTATTTACTGAATAATTATCTGATTTAGCTTCATCTAAGTCTTATGCTAATTTCGAACTTCTAGTGGAATGTTTCCCGATGGCTCGGCTCAGGAGTAGAGAGATAACACATTTTATCTCAATAACTCTGTATCTTATTATTCAAGACCCACTGAAATCCACTGAAATCTTATGGAACGGCAGGCAACCAGCGAGGGACTCGTTCTATCATCAATAACTAATTCTTTCGGGTAAGTACTTTGTTTTTCATCTTTTAATAAATTTTTCCTGCGCTTTCTTTACACGAAAGGGTATATACCTATATGATTCTATTTTTTATTTCTTATATTTTCATATGAATGGTTGGTCACTTGAAAGTACGGAGCCGATGGCACCACGGAACGAAGAAAGAATTATAATTCGATATTTAAGTAGGCACTAAGTTTCTCCAATTTGTCGTAGTAGCGTTTTGTTCTTGGGTTTTTCCCTTTTTCCAACTTGGTATGGATGTTTTTGTTTGAATTTTGGTTTACGGTTGTTTAGTTGTGTTAAATATGTAATGTACAACCATATTTTAGATTTACATGTTTAGTTTTCTTTCATGGGCTTTCATGTTTTTCTTTTTGGCTTTTATTTCTTAATTTTGATGATTCTCTTAATCTTATGAGAATCAGCCGATGCTGGTATTGCATATGGAAAAATCTTATTTGTAACGAGAGATATGTTATTTATTAATATTTTAATTTTTAATTTAATATAGGAGATATGTTATTTATGGTTTTTTAATTTTTAATTCAATTAAACTAGTTTGTATATTTTTTATTATATGGTGGGAAAATTTATCATAACCTGTCAAACTAGTTAGTGAAAATAATCTTACCAAATATATGTTTGGGAGATTAACCTATTTCCTTATTTCCAAAAAAAACTCTTAAACAAACACAAACAGTTTTAAAACATACTTAAAACCCTAATCAAATACAACCTTATTTAAAATAAAAAAAATATTTTTTATTTATTTATTTTTAATTCAATAAAATCAAATAATACAAAATATTTAATTCAATAATCAGATTGAAACTGAGAAGAGATGTTCCCAGTAATAATAAATAGATCTGCGAAGTCTTAGTTTTGCATTTTAAAGTTTGTTTTTTATTTTTAAATTTTTGTTAATTTTTTCCCAACAGAATTTTTGTATGTTTTAATCATTAATCAATATTTTATATATCTGTTAACTTTATTTTTTTTATTATATATATATATATATATATATATATATATATATATATATATATATATAATACAAATTAAATTTGAAACTTAGATTTTTTTTTAAATATCTAAAGAGAATTTAGATTTTTTCTTATAAAAGTTTGATTTTTTTTAATTAAAATATTTTGATAAAAGTTAAATTTTAACTATATTTTAAAATAATGAATTAAGTAAACAAATAAAAACTGGCAATAATTTCAATTGATGATTAAAAGTTGAGTTTTAACTTTGTTATGAAATAAACATAATTTTCAATAATGGTCATAAGCATTTTCTGTTTAAAATATTTATATATTTATCTTTATCCTAGTTTTATGAGACAATTTAGCTTTTGTTATCAATTTCAATTTCAAATTTTGTTATCAATTTCAATTTCAAATTACTTATTTATATTAAAATTGTTATTGATAACATATTTTCAAATCTTAATCATAATAATAAGTATAATTTTATATTTTTAATTTTTTTTTTTTAAATGATAATAAATATTTTAATCATATTATTTGTAAAATAATCATTAAAAAGTAAATGCATTGTATTTTGTCATATTTTTAATTATTTAATTTAATTAACTAAATAAATATTAAATTTATCTTTTTGTTTTTCATTTATTAAAAAATGAAAAACACATACTTAAATAAATAATAAATAAATAAATTTAGATTTTTGTTCTCACATTTCCATTTCAAATTAGTTATTTATATTGAGATTGTTATAAATAATATATTTTCTTATCCAAATCTTAATCATAATAATAAATATAATTTTATATTTTAAAATAAATTTTTTTAAATGATAATATATTTTTTAATTATAGAGGTATATATTTTTATTTATTATTTGTAAAATAATCATTAAGAGGTAGATGTATTATATATTTTGTCATATCTTTAATTACTTAATTTAATTAACTAAATAAATATTTACTTTTCAAATTTTTAATAATATTAGAAACAAAATATTTTATTTTCATTCATAAATTTAGATAATTAATCTCTATAAAATAATTTTAGATAAATAATCTTTATAAAATAAATTGCTATTAAAAAAAAAAAAAAAAAACTCTCTCTAGTATTTTTAGACGATACAATATAATACGAATATGGTTTTGTTTGTCATTGTATGATATAACTAGCAATTGCACCATATGTTGCAAAGAAAAGTTGTAAAGTAGTAGCATAGGAAATGAGTAGTATAGAAGAAATGAGCAGTATAGAGGAAAAAATATGTGATATATTATGTGATTTAATTGAATATTTAACTTATAAATATGAATTATTATATTTAAAGAAAATTGTAGATTTGGAGAATTGTTTGGATAAAGAAATTGATTTTTTTATAGCCTAGTTAGTATAGATAGCGTATAAAGTGTAATGTGGAGAGTTTTATGTGATTTATAGCTCTTCAAATTTGTCTTTGGCTTTCTCAAATCTATCCAATTGATAGACCCTATCTATTACAATGTTGTAAGTTTATAAACTTGAAAAAATAGTTAGGCCACTTATTGTTGAATTTGGTGTAATAACATTAGACTAGTTTACCACTTTCATATAAGAAGATGAAAAGAAGTCTGTAAGTTAAAATGGTTGAAATATTGAATATGCTACAATTATTTACCACTTTCATATAATAAGATGAAAATAAGTTTATAAGTTAACGGGTGGAAATACTGAATGTGAAAGTTGGACTACTACAACTATTTACCACTTTTTATATAAGAAGATGAAAAGAAGTCCATAAGTTAAAAGGGTGGAAATATTGAATGTGCAAGTTGGACTATTACAATTATCCTACAGTTTTTCTTATTCTTCTTTATTCAATTATTTCTGTAACTATTGTTTTCAAAGAGATTTCTGTAACTGTTATTTTCAAAGAGACATGTTTTACAACGTAAATATATAATTTGGTTACAACTATATATGTTAATATCATTTTTAAAGACTATTATGCTAATGTAAAATCAAAATAAGATAAGATGATCATCCATTAACTGATTAAAATATGTTTAATGGAACTATGGATAATAGAATTCTATCTTTACCCACACTAAAATAAGATAAGATTATCATCCATTAACTCATTAAAATATGCTTAATGTAAATATGGATAATAAAATTCCATCTTTACCCACACAATTTTCTTACAACTACCTACATTAATATCATTACATTACCTACCTTAAAATCATTACAGCTATCTACATTAACATCTTTTTTTTTATTAATATTGTTTTTCGTTATTAATATAATTTCTTTGCAACCACCCATGCAAGTTTCCAGCGTACTTTGGGATGAAAATTTATTATGAATACCTAGATAATTTTGTTAAGCAATTTGACAATCATACGTTTTTACAACCACCTACATTAATATTGATTTTAAGTTTTTACATGCAGTACATCGATATAAAATCAGTAAGTTGGAATGATTATATATCAAAGAAATCTAAAATCGTGGGTTCATCTCTCCTACTTATCGTATACATTGTTGCTTTGTATACGCAAGTTTCCAGCGTACCTTGGTATGGAAATGTATTATGAATACCTAGATAATTTTGTTAAGCAATTTGACAATCATATGAAGACATGGAATGATTATATATCAAATAAATCCAAAATCGTGGGTTTATCTCTCCTTCTTATCGTCTGCTTTGTTGCTTTGTATCCACAAGTTTCCAGCCTACCAAGTATCGAAATTTATTGTGAATACCTAGTTAATTTTGTTAAGCAATTTGCTAATCATATGGAGACTAAGTCCACATATCTATACAATTAATAAATTGTTGGATTTAAGTTTAAAATGTTAAAACTTTTATTTCTCGGAAGTATAATATTTGTTTGCACATCCACTTTTGTATTTAGTTTAACAAAAGCGAAATATATATCATTGTAATTTATATTTTTTATTTTGTATTTGGTTAAAAAATAAGGGTAATATATATTATTGTAATTTATATTTTATATATAAATTTATGAAATACATTATTGTAATTCATATTTTATATAACTTTAGTATTTGGTTTAACAAAAGAGAAACATGTATTATAGAATGACAAGTTATAATCATTTTAAACCCGAGAGATCGCAAAAGTAGCAGCAGAAAATGCCTTTTCCAAGTTTTAACAAATCTAAGAAAAAAACTACTGGACCAAAAATCAACGAAGAAAAATCACCACAATATATGAAATATATAAACTAATGGCGTAATTTTTTTACTCTAAGAGTAGTTATTCCAAGTAGAATAACAATTAAAAGGCAATGTAATTTTCAAGAACCAAATAAAATCCCAAACATAGCAAATAAACCTAGCAGTTATTAGTTATATTTGGAAGATACCAAATGACTCCACCGTTCGAACCGCTGATGTGCTTTGAGACTGATGGCCAGAAAAAATGCTGAAAAAAAGAGGACGAAAATTACTGTTTAATAAAACTACTGTTACATTTGTTAGAAATTAATGGAGAAGGATAACTTAGGATAGGATTGAGATTCTAATTCTAGATCTCAGATCCTAATATTCAGGGAGTGGTTCAAACCACCAGATTGTGAGAAAGCCTATATGTACTAGGTTGTTCTCTTGATTGATGTATTAGCGTGTGAGTGTTTGTACACTCTCCAGGTTCTCACCTGGAGAGTAATTTCATTAATTTTATCATGGTATCAGAGCTTCAGGTCGAAGCTAAATAGATCTGTGGGAGAGTGAATGTTGTGTGAGGCCAAGAGCCCGAGTGAAGGCCGTGAAGGTGAATTTCGTGGCTCGCTTGTATGGAGCTGCTTTCTTTTTCATCCTCCTTCCTTGCTGCATTGTGAAGCCGTGAAGGCCATGTAAGACAGATCGAGGATGATCTAATCGATCTCAGGAGGAGGGCCGTGAAGGCGAATTTGCAAATAGGTGGGTCATGAAGGCGAATTTGCAAATTGAACTCTGTTGTTTGCATTGGAGGTTGCCTGGTGCCTGGTCCATGAACGCAGAGCCAATAGCAGGCCGGGGTCTGTTGAACAGGAGTCGTGTTACAGTTGAGAGCACTCTCGTACTGCAGATAAGACCACTTGGAGCTACCGGGTGTGATCGATGTGGAGTGGATGTCGTGAAGGCCATGCTCAACATCAGCATTAACTAGCCTTGTTGTTGTGGAATGTAAACGTGAATAGATCCATAGCTTGGAAGCGCATAACAGCTGAAGGGATCGAGTCTGCAACGGGACTGTTAAGCTCTGTCAAAGTCCATTCCATTTGTTGGAGAGGTGGATAGTTGGCTGCGTGGATCGCAGTAGAGCACAGCTTGAGGAGCGTGGATCAGCCGGATCAAGCCAGGAGACGTCGAGATCTGGTGGATCATTGATTTCATCTGCAATTCAAGGCGCAGGTATTGATTTTGTTGCCATATTGGAGCCCATGATCCGGTGAGTGATTTGGCACTGTGTCCTCGTGGATCGCTGTGGTGATCTCCTGTGAGATTGGAGGAGGTTGATCTGGTGAAGATTTATTTCTCAAGTCCGAACGCTGCGAATGCTGCCTCCCTACCTCTGTTGGCGTGGATGCTTTGATCACTAGAGAATCTGTGTGGAGAGGATTAAACACAACGATCCTAGCATGTTCTCAGAGTGTAGAAATTGGACCTTGTGCAGTTAGATTGGTGGGATTATTATATTCCAGGTATGTTAGACACTGCTCTGGCTCTCATAGAGCTTCGTGAGAAAGGTTTGATTACAAGCGCTGGGACTACTAATATGAATACAGAAGCCCTGTCAAAGATTTTGGATGGTGGCGTTCCAAGTTGTGTGTGATAAAATATGTTTGGCGACCTCTCTGTTAATCCCAAGTGCGGATTTGTTGATTGGGCTAGCGTTGAGCATGTGAGCCATGCATGTGAAGGAGGCGTAGTGCTTTTGTTGACGCTGTTGAGGGGGCATTAACCAGCAACGTGGCAGAGGAGGCCATGCATGCTAGAGAAAGTTGTGACGAAGCTGACAACAATTAGCCAAAGGTTAAGGGTGAATGGTCAAGAGAGCCAACGAGTAAATTGCTTCATCTGGTATTGTCATGGAAACCTGTGCATAGTTCATATTGTGAGGTCGAGTTGTCAAGGTGTAGAACTAGGTGTGTGGGAAAGTGAGCAGCCTCTGTGTTGGTCTGGCCTAGCCTAATTTTGAATTTATCGTTCGTGGTCGATATAGATCTATTGGAAAATTAATTTCAGAATGGTTAGAATTCTCATAATTCAAAAGCTCGGAATTGAGAGGATTAAATTAAGTTTTTCTTGGGATTCTTTCCTCTCCCTTTTTTTTTCGATTCCTGCGTGCTGCGGAGGGGGAGCCGGAACGCTGCCAACTAGAGGATTTTCTGCGTTTGGACTTGATCATCATGATCATATCTTAACCCGTGCCGGGACATTCGTGGCCAAATAGTCACTTTTTTTAACAAGTCTAAATTTCTTCTATTTAATAGAAATCACGTGATTTCACTGCTGCATCTGGCCATAGTGGTGGTGGCGGTGAATATTGCAGAATAACGCACAACAAATGAAGCAGTAAAGTGAGTAAGTGGATGTGTAATATTTTATGGTATTTGATGTGGTGGTATATCCCTTTCAAACAGTGTTTTATGAAGTGCAGCTGTCGTTGTTGAGGGAATTCCTCATTTATTTATTTTTTGGTGATCACGATAGCGACAGAATGCAAATTCAAGCTCTCAGTGCCAAATCTACATATGAAAAATGATGACTTAATTGTGGCACAGAGAACCAAGGTTCTTTTCCATTTCATTTCCCTTTAACATCGAGCATTTTTTTGGTACTAATAAAAGTAGGAAACGGTAATGTAGAGACATTCTTTGTTTAGCCCAACTACAAGAGCATATTACTTGCAGAAAGATGTAATGTAATATATGAAGGAACCTTAAAATTCCATCTTTGAGTTTTTTCTGCGTGCGAAAAGGCAACCTTCAAATTTGGAAGTGTTGCCCTTGGGATTTGCTGCATTGTTCTGGGAGCCTGTTCCTGTTTGCTGCATCACCTACCTGTTATATCTCGCTTGTGTCACCTACGGAGAATTGGATATTTGTTGCGTTGAGTTCAGTTCAATTTCTATGAAAGCAAGGCTCTGAGGAGGTAGGGCGTTGACCAAAGGAAAGTGACAGAAAATAGAAGGAGAAAATGGGTCGTCAAAGTAAATTGAAAGAGTCTCGAAGAAATTTCAGGAGAAAGCATCAACGGAGAAGTGAAAAATATTGTGATGCAAAATTTTGTGATTTGATTCAGGTTGACGGTGATGGACTAGCTGCTAATGAAGGTGATGATTTGGAATTTGGTGATATTATTAAACTGTTAATGCGAGCTTTACCATCTTTTTCAAGTATGAATTATGAAAGCTATACAAATAAAATGAAAAAATTACTATGGAAGTTAAACTTACTGGATTATGTTGAAGATGTTATTAATGATAGTGGAGATATAGTAGCATTTAGCCTTATAACATCTGCAGTAGATGACAACGTCATATTCAACATAATATATGAATATGGAGAGATTCCTAGTACAAAGTTTTTATGGGATGTTTTAGAGATGAAATACTATTTGAATAAGGGAAATGATGCTCAAGATATTGCTCTTGATAATGATTGTGAAATTGAAGATGCAACGATGGGTGATGCATGTGTATCTGTAATGGAAACTTGTAATGATGAAAACACATCCATTATTGTAGAACCTGAAATTTTTCCTGATGTAGAACATGAAATTTTTCCTGATGCAGAAGTCAAGTTTGTTGAGATTTATACATCTCATGATGACTGGATCAATTTGATGATTGAAAAACATCAAATTGATGAATTACTGTTTGGTGAGAAGGAAGGCCTATCTTCACATACAGATCAAATGCAGAACATGCTTGTAGCGACAGATCTGGATGAAGGCATAATAATGTCAGCAGAAAAGGATGAAGTAGGGAGAGACGGTGAAATGAAAGCTCTTCTGAAGGAGCAGGAAGATGAAAATATTGGTAGGCAAGGATCAACAATAAATTTTGAAGAATTGAAGTTTCTTGAAGCATGGCTTGAAACACCATGTCTTTATGAAATTAACATAGAAATTGTTGTAATCAATGGTGAATATGTCATCACTGATGTTCAGATGATTGACACCGAAAATAGTGAGAAGGAACAGTCTCCTATTGAGCCTACCATAATTTTGAGAAGCTTACGAACAAGAAATCAAGGTTTCCTTCACAAGGGAAGAAATGAAGCAAAGATACATCACTATCTCATGGAAAAGAAAGTGAATATGAAGCCTCATCCATGAATGAACAAATATGGTCTCAGAAGCATAAAAACTAAGATGAAAACTCTATTACCAAGTTTTTTTATGTCTTTTTTACCATTGTAAGCCTAGCCGAGACCAGACCAACAGGCGTATGTTATCATATGTTATTGTTCTGTACCCTTTCTCCATTAAGGGGGAGTGTTAGAAATTAATGGAGAAAGATAAGTTAGGATAGGATTGAGATTCTAATTCTAGATCTCAGATACTAATATTCAGGGAGTGTTTCAAACCACCAGATTGTGAGAAAGCCTATATGTACTAAGTTGTTCTCTTGATTGATGTATTAGTTTGTGTGAGTGTTTGTACACTCTCCAAGTTCTCACCTGGAGAGTCATTTCATTAATTTTATCAACATTCATCTATAAATGGTTAACCAACTAGAATAACAAATAAAACAAAATATAATTTTGCAAAAACTTTGAAGTAAGTTGGAGTTGAGATGAAATTGTAATATATCTAGGCACTAGCGCCCTGCAACCTAATATTTTGTAGGTTAATGTCAACAAATTTTCCTGAAGATTAGTTATCACCCCGAAGATCTGCCAACAAAAGGGCTTAAGGGGAGAGAAGACAAAATCCTTAAACTAAATAATAAAATCTTTAAATCCTTAAAATAAAATAATAATAAAATCCTTAACTAAATAATAAAATAGCAATCCTTAAAATAAAATCATAATAATTCTATCCAATAGTGCTTTGCAACCGGGCCATTCCATATTCTCAGTCAATAATCAATATTTCACCAAAACCAACCAAAAAAAAAAAAAAGACCCAAAAGACGAGAAACAACAGATATTATTTACAACAACGTGCCACAATATATAAACCCTTAGCACAACATTTCCACTTCAAATTTATAACATCATATTTCTGTTGTGTCTAGCTATTCATTTGATGTTAAGTATTTCTTAGGCCAACATAGGTTATGCATAGAATTTAACTAGAAACAAAGTAATCCTGTGCATATTACTCATACATCTTATTCATAAAACGGAAAAAGGAAACATATTAGGATGACCATAACATAGATTAAAATTGAAAACCTAAAAGAACCCTCGTGGTTAGAAATAAGGGACGGTGCATCAAACCCTAGACAATATCAAAACTGCATAGTGTTTCCCGTTTCAATGAGGTACATAAGGTATGAGTGATTGGAGGTTGGTTGGAACAAAACTACACTTTCATGAAAGGCGTAGAGACACCAAAGATATTGAATATATGAGTTGGTCCCAGCGTCGCCTTAAAAGACTGCGTATTCCATTGCACAACGAAAGAAAACATAGAAAAAGGATCTATTCAAAGACCGCTGATAATAACCAGAATTTTAAATTGCAAAGTTCAACCTTGAAGTTTTAGAATCATTGTTTGATCCAACAGTCACAGTGAATCCCACTCCTTTTCGATCGTTTCCCATGGATCAAATCCTCATCGTCTCTTCTCTGCACATCATCCCTTCCCTTCACTTATTTCTAATGAACGTCACTCTAGTTTTCTAAAGGAATAAAATTAGGTTTCCACGAATCAAAACAAACTTCCAAATCATGAAATATTACAATACCTAAACCAAGACAGAAAAAAAACATAAAATATAAAATAGGAAAGCAAAGACATAAAATATGGCCATGCTTTATTAAAAATTTTAAAATAGAAAAAACCTAAACTCAAATCCTTAAACCCCATGTTTTAAACCTTCTCTTCTCACTTGCACTGATCACGGAATAAAACAAAAACCCTACAATATCGCCTCACAAAATAAAACAAAAACCCTAGAATCTCGCCTCACCTTGGTGCTACTATCATTTTCTCTTATTTCATCTTGCAGTCAGCGAAATGAAATGCAACAATCCAAATAATTTCCATTCAACCAATCATGGTTCAATTGTAGCCCTTTTAATATGTTCTTCCAAGCTAACAATACTGTTATCATGTGATTTTGTGAAGGCATCCATGATGGTGAGCCTCGTTAATTCCCACAATGTTTCTGTCTGGGCCATGGGCCTAAAAACAAGAAGACCCTGGATGAATAAAAGAGAAAAGGCGGCCCTCAAAGATTGTATTGAGGATTTTGGGGACACCACGAACCATATTCATCAATCTCTGGCAGATATGAAGCAATTTAGGCGGAACACATTCAAGGCTCGGATGGGCAACGTGGAAATGTGGATGAGCACGACTCTCACCAACGAGGACTCCTGTCTCGACGATTTTCAAACTGCTATAGGGAGGGTTAAGGCCATGGTCACACCCTGCGTGCAGAAAGTGACTAAATTAATCAATAATTCACTTCCCCTTGTCAACAAATTCATAGCCACCACAGAAGAAAATGAGCTCGATGTGTGACAGCAAAAACTCTCATGGAGTTTCGTACTACTTTACCAAAAAAAATTCTAAAACTATTTTCTTCTTTAAGTGATTAAAAATAACAGTATTTAATCCTAAGGTAGATACTATCTCAATCGTCTAACATCAAAATCAATGGTGCACAATGGTACAAGTGGCAGTTTAGGAAAGTTGTTTTCAAATAAGGACACTTTAAAATGTAAATAAATGTTTTTATTAGTTTATAAGATAATTGTAAATAATGAGTTAGTGTATTCAACATATCACCTTCCATGTATTGTAGATATATTTTACATTTAATCAAGTATTTATTTATTAACTTTTAAACAATATAATATTAGTTTTCACCAAATATTTTATTATATTTTAGGCCAAAATTTTATTTTAATAATATCACTAATTATTGAGTTTTGTTTTTTTAAGTTATCCTTTCTCTTTCTTTTATACTCTCTTAAACTTACAATACCATACACTTCACTTGAAATTACAATACCAAACACCTCAATAGAACTAATTTTTTTTTAAGAATAAATTTATTGATATGATGAATATTCATTAATTTATTAATATAATCAATATTAAAAAATATATTTATTAAAAAATATTCATAAATAAATATATTCTCCATATCATTCTTTAATCTAAATTAATATAAATTATTAATTAATCTAAGTGAATAATTTTTTGATTTGGTTTTATGTCTACTTCTAGGTGACTTAGTCCATGCTTTATTGTAGTTTCCTAGTTGTTCAAGAAAGCCAATACATATTTCATCACAGGTAGGGGGGACATAAACATAGCTCATTGTATTAAAAATGGCTAACACTATCATTTTTCATGTTAAAACACATAATTCACATATTATGCCAGTACAGGGCATACTGAGGGAGCTCATTCAATCATCGCTAACATAATCTTGAGGAAGTATTATGTTTTTAGATAGTAGGAAGAAAGACCTCTCATTTTATCTTTAAGAACTCTCTTTTCAAGTTCTCATTGACAAATATTTTCTTTTCTCACTATGTGCCTTTCTCTTAATTTTGATTAATTATTTACAACTTAATTTTAAATAGTATTTAAATTTGTTAGAAAATTGTTGGTATTGCAAATTTGGTTTGAATATTATTTAAATGTTTATTTTTAAATTTTTAGTTATTATTATTTTTTATAATTAGTCCAAATATATAAATAAAATGGTTTGTAAGTAGTAATAGACATCAATTCATGATAATCATCGAAATATCTCATTCATCGTAATTATCCTCAATAGAGATGGCAGAGTGACAAAGCATGTGAGAGGGGCGGGAGGAATTTCCCTTTGTTGTCACCTCATTCCACATGGGGGGAGGCAAGGCCATCTTACCCTCCAACTATCCATCACATTTCACATCCATGTGATTCAAGCTATGGAATCCACCCAATGTACTCGCCCTTGGAACAAAGAGGACGATTATTATATACACCAAGATAATATTTTTAACTATGTTACGTATGGTTATCATTACGCTGGAACCGGGAAGGGGGAAACTTTATACTCCAAGTTTTATTTTCCAACCTACCTCTATTATTTCCACTTCCTTGGAATGGAAAGGAACAAGTCCTACTAACCTATCCTCCCCTGATTTCAAAGTATCTGTGAAGAATTCCATTGATACTCATATTAAGGAGGCCACTAAGATTTCTTGGCACTTGTGGGTTTTTCTACTCATGTTGGGTGATATTTCGTGGCTGAAACAGAATGCTTGGGTGCTTCGGGCCTAAAATTATTAGCTCTAGTGCAACATTTTATTGAGCGTTGTTTGGAAACAAGTACATTTTGTTTCATTTCATGCTTGGTATCAATTCCATTTTCCTTTATAGCATTGTTGGAAAAAAGCTAAATTTATTTGTGTTTCCAAGCTATACAATTCATGTGATTTAAGTCATTGAACTTCACTCCTCTTCATACAAATTTATTTCCTATGTCCAAGTTGATATTCACTCCACGATACCAACACATATATTGTTTCTACCCTAACACTTGTTCCAAGGTTATGCTCCAACACCATCACAATTGATTGACCTGATTTCCTTGTAGCACCTCTTTACTCATCACTAGTTACTCCACCTTAGCATAGATTCACTTGTCTATTGAAACTCATTATTATTGCTCCCAAAATTTTCGTGCTTTTATGTTATCCTTTGTCCTATTCTAAAATAGGCTCTTTGCTAGTTTTGGTTAACTTATATCTAACAACATGCCTCTCTAGTGCATGAGAAGTAGGAATGAATCCTCTAGTAGAGGTGATGGGATTTCAAGGGACTCCTTATAATCCTAATATAAAATATGGAGGTACCAAGAACAAACCCCTGAACAAATCTAGAAATTTGTAAATCAAGTAACACTTGAAGCAATGATTAGAAGGAATTGTAATTTTGATGGGGAAATTCTTTCCTTAGTGGCTTAGTGGCCTCTAAATGTATGTTATACTCAAGGAAGACAAAATTAGTATTTATGTACTATATAATTATATTGGCACATAAAAACACTCATTGGAAAATCCCTCTAGGATAAAGAAGACACGAAAAGGGACATCTCTCTTTATCTAGGTGCTATCCATGCAGAGGACCAAGAGATGTCTCTTGAAATCAAGACATGACCCTTTCATCAATGTGAATTGAGGCCATCCTCTCAAAGGGAAAATTTGCAACTTCACCTGGCACAACAAACATCACCAATTAATGTTTCAACATCCAACTAAACTATTTCAGGTACCTCCTTTTGTTTATTATAACATTTTCTCTTGGGTTTAGAGATTCATACTTACATCAAATTTCAGCAACATAGATTCCATTTTGATGCACTTATTCTAATGCATTTACATGGTAGAATTGGTAAACATGCTTAGGCATGATATTGATGCAATTTGTTTTAGTTATATTTGAAATTTTCGATAAAAGAAATATATTTGCACAAGTAGTGTGATTTCCCAAGTGGAAGATTGTTGTCAGAAGGCATATTATGCAAATTTTACCTCCAGATTTATTAACGAAATATGAGGGTTACAAAAAAATGTTTCTAAAAATTTAAAGTTCACTCAATCGTAGCTTTATTTTAAATTATTATTATTATAAAAAAATATATATATTAATTGAAAAAATATACATTTGAAAAACATGTAAGAAATTTCTAAATGGTGGACATTTCTAACCTATGAATCATTAACTTGTACATAGGATTTTCTACAATACCATGGGCCAATATCATGGTTTACCAATAACACATGCTCATAAATGCATACCTCAATTGATATCACATTTGTTCATACAACATCTTTCTTAATTAGTAGTTTTAATTAAAAGGCATAAAGTGGATAACCAATTTGAAATAAATCTTAACATTTGATTTATGAATAGTACTAAAAATATTATATGGATATTAAATTCATCAATCCACCTAATAATTGTTGATATCTAAATTAAAATCATAAAAATCATATTCAAAGATAAACACACCTATCTAAGTAATTATATTATATTGTATTATTAGAAACATTGTTTTTCATTCAAAAAATTCAAATAAAGGAATATTTTTCCATCATACTATATATGAAACTACTAAGTAACTGATAGTTCCACATTCCTAGTTTGTTTTTACTCTAAAAGTTTTGTATTTACTTTATCCCCATTAAAATTTGTACATGTTTCTATCGCTAATGAATACTTTTAGGTAAGTACTATTCTTACTTTCCTATAAGTTCATTCTTATTAAAAAATTTCATGTTTCTATTATTATTAGTTTCCTCCCTATGGACTATAACTTTCTCCTCATGGTCAATGTATGTCAACTCTTCATTATTTTGATATGTTCTTGGAATTTTAACCAAAGATTTTGGAAAATACTGAATATTTTTTTCCATAAATTCATATATATATATATATGTATATGTATATATACACATTATTTCTAAAAATATAATTTCTATTTTATGATAGTTTGAGTGAGATGTGTTGGGACATAATTCCCCTATTGGAGGGAGATTTATTTTAGGTATTTGTTAGTGCTTAAAAATAATTTTAAAATAAAATAAAACTAATTTTCTGGCTGGTATTCCATTGCTGAGTGCTCTAACACTAACGTTAACAAATTGTTCTTAGAAAATATTTTATTTAGTGAGCGGTGGGTTCATCAAAGAGAGCTCTCATAATAACAATGAAATTGACACTATAACATGCTTTTCTAGTGTGTTTTTCTCTTATTTGATTTTGAATTTTTTTCATGTTAAACTTTTTCAGGTTTCACTCTGTAGGAGAAGAGGTGCATGAAGTTGTGAATATGTAGTGAGTGAAGGATTTGTGGGTGGAGGGGTATGTGCGACAATATGGTGGTGCAGAGAAGCAATTCTGCAGCTGCAAATTGATTTTTTGATAGATGTAGAGCAACTCGATATAGCAAGTTGGAAGGATATATGGGTTTCCTAATGTTTTTTTTATCATTTTTCAACCGAGACTAATTTTTTTACATGCATAGGAAGTGGAAAAGGTGTCTAGGAGAAAGGGTGTGTGTATAAACTACACGCAGTTGAATTTTTTAAAGAGAACAGACTATATCAAATCAAACATTATTCTCTGCACCCTATTGAAGGAAAATTTAATATGTGGGGCAAGGAAAAATAAAATTAATTTGCAGATGTTTTATTTAATATAGACATGATTCAATGATTTGATCTGTGGTTCTCAGAACTATGTTCAAGGCTTCAAATCGTTATCTTTCCATACTATCCAGATTAGCTTAGATATTGACAATAATAATTGTAAATAGAAAATCATGTAAGGAGAATGTGTTTAAAATATGGGAGTATTGTTGGATCTTATATTAATAGTTTAAGATAGTATATTTGCTCTTAATGTGTTCAATTGATTTTATTTTGGTAACAAAAATGCTAATATCACACATAATGGAAAGAAAAACTTCCTACTTCACTGGACCAAAGAGACCATGGTAGCCGCGACCTATAGGTATGCCTCTCAATTTTTCCTCTTTTAATCATTGGAATAATGTTTATAATGGTCAGCAATTTCCATGGCCATAACCTAATGCATCCTCAACACAAGCAGTTACAACTTCCTCCTCTTCAAACTCAAGCACCTCTGTCTGACCCAAATTACCTTTGTAACCTAAACCCAAGATTAATATTAAGGCAGCTCAGAGCATACATGCCCTGGTTACTTTCCAGACATATCTTATCACTCCTATTGGCTTAATTAGGCTCAACTTAGATCAGGAAAAGTAATCAAACCAGATGATACTCCCATCATTATCGAGGAAGAATGTGATTCACCTAAAAAGGATATATTCAATTTTGAAACAGTTGTTACACTTGTAAAAATTGATACAACACCTATTGTTACACCTCCAGCAGCCAGCTCTGGAAAGGCTGTTGTTTTTACATCAGCCAACCCGAGCAAGGCTGGTGCATCTGTGACAGCTGACTCAGCTGTTTGGGTTCAAGACCCTGCATACCCTCAATGATTAATTGAAATTGAGCCAACCTCATAAACTGAATCTGATTTCCTTAAGGAATTACAGAATTTGTATGTGTGGATTCCACTATTACAAGCTCTTAAGGAATTACCTATCTATGCTAAAACAATGAGATATATTTGTGTCAAAAAGCCTAGAAATAAACCGAAAGACCCTGCCACTATCCATGTTATTGGGAAACTATCTGAACTAATCATTGATCAGCCTTTGCTGAATAAATAAAATGATCCATGCAATCATACAGTGATTTTCCATAGTGATGTCTGACTCATAACTAACACTCTAATTGATTTAGGGGTAGTCATTAATGTAATGACCAAAGATCTTTTTATCTCCCTAGTACTTCATGAAATCAGACCTAGACATAGAGTGCTTGAATTAGTAGATAGATCCTGTGTCAAGCCTGAGGGAATGATAGAATATGCGGTGATCACTATAGATCCTTGGAATTATCCAGCTGATTTTCTCATTTTACAAAGTAAATCCAACCTCGGGGGTCATCCTTTAATTTTGGGGAGACCATGGCTATCCACCGCAGACACATATATCGGATGTAGATCTGAATCTATGGTGATCTTAGATGGGCATGCCACTAATAATGTGAACCTTTGTCTCCCAATAAAACCACATACGGATTTGAATAGTCCCTGGTGGGATGAATTTGAACCTGAATATGGTTTTTCCCTACCTCTCCTCAGACTTATAAAATCACTATACTTTAAGAATGAAATAGAGGATGACATTATTAATGGATTTATTAGCAATTAACTCTTTATTGCCTCTATTAGAGATCTAGGGGAAGAAGATGAGGTAGACGACATAAATATTGAACATTTGAAAACTACTTCGCATACTGACATTCGTCATATTGAAATTGAGCCAAGGAAATATTTAAACATTAATACTAACTTGAGTGTTGAGCAGAACAATTTGCTAGTAGAGCTATTACAGAAATATAAAAAATCATTTGCATTGGACTATACTGATATAAAAGGAATCCACCATGGGCTATGCTCTCACCACATTTACCATAAGGAGGGCTACAAACCAGTTCGACAACCGTGACACCGAATGAATCCCACACTTAAGGAGGTAGTGATGGAGGAATTATAGAAACTCCTGAATGCTAATTTCATCTACCCCATTTCTGACAGTAAGTGGGTATCTCTACTTGTCATTGTTCTGAAAAATAATGACAAGTGGAGAGTTCACTACAAGAAAAAAGGACATCGGTGAGGGGCGAAAAATATCACCATAAGCTCATTAGTGAGGGTCAAAAGAGCCTTCGTCACCAAAAATTGAATGTCACCAAAGGTGGCATCACCGAAAGTATAGGTGTTGTGGTGAAATTCAAGATCCATCACGAATAATGATTTATAATGACAGATAGTGACCGTCACTATTTCATATGAGCAATGGTGATGGACAATAGCCTCTGTCACCAAAAAATTGAACGTTGCCAAAAGTATGTGTTGCGGTGACATTCAAGGTACGTCACGAATATTGATTATAATGATGGATAGTGACCCTCACCATTTCATATGAATAACAACGATTTTTTGTGATGGACCTTTCATTGCCGTCACTATTGGTGCATATATATGGTGACATTTATTGACTGTCACCATTTCATATTTGGTGAGGTTCATGTCATCATAAGCTCATTGGTGACATCAAGGTCTGTCACGAATAATAACTATAATGACAAACAATGACCCTCACCATTTCATGTCAACAACAACGATATATGGTGATGGACCTTTCATGGTCGTCACTATTGATGCATATATATGGTGGTGTTCGTTGACTGTCACCATTTCATATTTTGGTGAGGGTCGAAAAATGTCACCATAAGCTCATTGGTGATGGTCAAAAGAGCCTATGTCACCAAAAAATAATTATCGCCATTCCATATGAATATCAGGGCACGATGGAATCAAATCACCAACCTCCTACTTGTAAAGCAGGTGCTCTTCCATTGAGCTAGCACCCTTTAAAGAATTAGACTTTTAAAAATTATATCTTGAAACTTTATAGATTGTAAATTCTACAACTTTCAATAAATTAATGTCTTGAAAATCTTTTACTAAAAAACCAAAACATCATTGAATCTGCAGGTCTCTACTTAATGGTTATGGAAGTTATGAAAAGTGGATGGAGGGAAAAATAGTTATGTATAAGAGACTCAATATGTTTAGTTGAATACTCAATTAGAATTGAAACTATGAAGACATTTATAGCTTAAAAATTACCTATAACTCGCAAATGCACCAAATATTGCAAAGGAAATGTCACAAGTGGATAGCATATGGAAGAAGAGCATTGATGAAGACAGATGCAATATGTTACAAGTTGAGTGAAAGAAAAATCTCAATGTTGTTGTTGGGTGACTTTTTATAATTGGGACCTTTGTCTTTCCTTTATTACGTAAATATTCAAATTAAAAATTAGAAATTTTAGATATCTGAATGATATCTAAACTTTTGTGAAAATGTAACACAGATATCAAGGGAACCACAGGGAAAAATAAAAATAACTATATATGTATCCCCTTCACATAAAGAAACATGTATTTTGGAATTTCACAAGTCTGCACTCAAAACATGACAGCAACCAACAAATAAAAAAATATTGAAACTTATCGCAATAAGAGTATCTCTTTTCAGCAGTGAACACCAAACAATAATACAGTTATTAGTTCAATTTCAGACTACAAAACATTGGAAAAAAAACAATGTATTCAATTATCCGCCAATACAAAATGAACTTAATTCTAATGAAGAAAAAGAGTTGATACTAAATCACAAATAAAAATGACCAAAAGGAAGATCTTTCCAACTGTCCAAACATAAAATGCCCCCCATCAGTGTTTGTAAGTGAATTTATGACCTGGAGAATTTAATATTCCAGTTCTAACCCCTAGATTGTAAAAGAATAAATCATGTATTATTTGCAATGCAGTGGTTTATGAGAATTGTGTCAATCCAAGAAGGTTGAATTGTAATGACCCCATACTGTAGAATGTGAACATTCTTTGCAAATTTTGTTAGCTTGAAGCCCAAGGAAAAGGTCCCACTATTGAATGTTCATGAGTCCAAATGGCAGGCAAGCTAGGTTTTGAGGTTATGATTAACTGTTATAAAACCAAAGTATAATAAATAATATAATAACCTCAAAAAATATTGCATGAGGAGCAACATAGGAGCTAAATACAAGAGTGGAAGAGTAAAGGGAGTCCCTGGGAAGGTAAGATAGGTTACTTAATGTCCAAAAAATGATCAAAATTACATCAACAAGACTGCTCAATTCATAAGTGGCAGTACAAAGTTTTATTTCAAAGTCCACCCCTATAAAATCAAGAATCGGTCCTACTTAAAAAGATCTAAGCATGATTATCACAATTCTAAGAAGAAGAAAGATAGCTCTGGAGCCAATTACAAGATAAGCATCAATGCATCGAATGCTCATTGTGAAATAGAGAGTATTCCTCTAAAGTCGAAAGGGAAGTTATCCTACCATCTCAAGCTCTGGATAGAAATTTGGGTAAAAGAGATGGATCTAGTCTAAGGGATGTCTCTCTGTATGTAAAATATGGCCCTCTACATGGAGCTGGTAGAAGGGAGTTGCCCACAAATCCAGCATGAGTTATCTTGAAACCCCATACGACAACATCACATGGGATTTCTTATCAAGGGTTGGGGTGCCTCTTATAACCCAATATATCATTGTTGCCTTGTGTCGCTTGCAGAGGTTTTATATTTTAACCATCCTATATTAAAATCTCTTTCATCTACCCTATTGATCATATGTTCCATGTCGAAACTCAAAATGTTATATGGAAGACACA
Source organism: Pinus albicaulis (assembly GCA_034641835.2). Lineage (NCBI taxonomy): Eukaryota > Viridiplantae > Streptophyta > Pinopsida > Pinales > Pinaceae > Pinus > Pinus albicaulis. Next base: position 1,270,773,048 of record CM076581.1, read on the forward strand.
TGATCCTCACGCATGGGAGACATAACATATACTTTTTATTGGAGAGGTTCTTTCCTTGTCATTCTTACATTCTTCCTCATGCTTAGAGAACACATGCCTCCGTGGCTGGAATTCCATATAACTAACCCAAGAAGCCAGTGATATTGAAAGATGTGCGAGTCTTTGCCAAGATAGAGGGGTTGTGGTAGAGATGTAAGGAAAGCATTGTGTTTGAAGAGAGAGTTATAGAGTAAGCAACATGGAATTACATTACTCACTTGTTTAAATCAATGGAAACTGAAAATGAGCTAAGGTATCTTTGAAATCACATTATCCACTTGTTTGATTTATCACTGCAATGAGCCAAGGTATATGAATTTCAAGGATTCCCAAAGAGCAACTAGTAGCTCAAATTCTTTATGCCAACAATATGGAACTAGAGGGAATGGATTCAATGGAGATCATAACCTTGTGTTGTGTTTTTCTAAGTGGAAGAGGTTTGTCAATGTTTGAAGGTTGGGTGAGATTCCTATATAAGCTTTCAATGAGGGAAATAATTGTTGGTGTCTAGTTGTGGCTATATCTTTTAGTATTGTGGGTTGGGATGGATGAGAAATAAATCCAACAACCATCCTTTCCTCCTCTAGTATCATAAACCAGTTTGGGGGTGGTATTTACACAATATTCCTGTGGTTTGGCAGTTGATCACTCATTTGTCATCAATTTTATGGATATATTCATGGAAAAGCTGAGGGATTATCATCATTCTCATGCCAATTTTTCAGCAAATAATACCACTAGACCTCCGTGGGGATATTTATGTTTTTATCATCATTGCCAAACCCCATCCCTATTCTTTTAAAAAAATTACCTACAACCATTATGAAGTAAAATAATAAGTGGTGTCACTAGATGGTGTAAAAAGTAGAATTTTGGAAACAGTTATAGAACCATATGACATTATCTGGGTCAATGGTTCAATTCTATGTTATCCTTGAAGACTTGTGTTTGTATTTGCTAAAAAACTATGTACCTCCTCACACAAACTTTCAGCAAAATCCTATGAATATTTAACAAATAACGATTAGATGCCAATATGTTCATGAAGATTCATATTAGAGATTGGAAGAATATTTGATCTTCCATAACCAAAATGGAAAAAAAATATTAAGGACAAATAAAAATAATAAAATATATTATATCTAGACAGTATCAATGTAGAACTAACCTACTTCACAATTTAAGTATTTAGTAACTCTAATTTCCTTCATTGTCGATGGGGTCTTTGATAGACAATGATCGAGTGTGTTGTTAAAGCACTCCTAGATGTTAAGTCACTGGTTCAATTCCCCATCCTATTTTGGTGATATTCTTGGACATGACTATGATGTAGCCTCACCAATGTCAAACTCACAAAATATAAAAAATCTTCATCAAAATCAAATTTTCACATGTTCCAAGGAATGTAGAAGGAAACATGACCTGTGTAACAAAGATGGATTGGTATAAGATTCCAACTATAAAATTACATAAAAAGAAAAAAGAAAAAAACAAACTATAGGCCATTTCACGTGCATTATGATGACGTTACATATAAAATGAAGGAATTATAGTCTATAAATGACACATCATCACAAAATTCCATCCACGTCATCACTAATATTCAGCAGAAAGACAAGAAAATTTGAGTAGCAAAGAAACCATAAGAGGTTGTGTTCAAATCGACCTTATTCTCTATATAGACAAGTATAAAGCTTAACCAAAAATCCTCTAAAAGAATAAATTCAATATAATATCCCTTTTAATATGTGACATTTATGTTAAGGGAGATGAAGAACTAATTCAAAAACTCAATCCAATCCTTCAAAGACAGCCAATATCCCATAAGTCTACGAAACCCTCGAGTATGACAAGTAATCAAAAATAATTGAGGCCAAGTAAGAGACATATTACGTTGCTAAGATAATTTTTAGTCACAGGTCCACAGTTTCTGCAGATATTATTTTTCTGGACAATAATATTTGTCTTCATGGATATCCTATATGCAGCATACTTTAGTGGCTCCATTCAATTCTCCACCGATCCCCTTTTCCTGGTTGTGGAATTTTGTTGGTACTTACTATTGGTACACTAGTGTTTTGAGGAGGTTCTAACTTCACACAATCCACATTCAAAATTAAGGGGGGAAGGTCCAATCTTATAAAATAATCCTTTATCTTCCTTCCCTCCTCTCTATATTTAGGGAGGATATTGTGCATAGGGAAAACCCTTGGTTGAGATGGGTATTCATTAACATTATCACTTATTTTCACCGTTTGACTCTGAAAATTGGAGAAGTGATTACGAGCTTGAAAGGAAGCCTAAATAAAAATATTTTTATAGAAATTATATGTTGTCAAGTGGTGCATTTCATTCTCGAGGGAGAATGGAATCTAATGCATATATAATGGCATTACCCCCAAGATGCATTAACAGCGATACTAAAGACAATATACCAAATACTTTGGATGGTAACTTGAAAAACAAAATAGAAAATGATCTCAAGGTTTTTTCTCCACACCTCTTTCAAAATAATGATTGTATAAGGAAAGATAGAATCTGTTATGAAGAAGCACAAAAAGTCTCACCAATTGATGATAACGATCGTTCAAATTCTCGCTTTGAATCACATTATCACCTAAATTGTCCAGCAGGGGAAATGGATAGGTCAAGAATACACAAGTTAAAAGGCATTAAGAGGTGCATTTACAGAGAAGCAAGAGAGCATTGTGAATATTTATCAGTTTTAGTTTCTTTTAACTATGGTAGTCATGGTGTGATTAGTAACAAATATTTCACAGTTTCACAAAAGACTACACTTCAAGCAGGAAGTGGTAAATCAAAAGTCATTGATATTTCCAACAAGGGTTTTGGGATTCCTTGGAATTGGTCCAGAATACACGCTAGAGGAAAACATATATTGAATTTTGCAAGTAGGATCCTCTCATGTGGGCTTTCAAATTAGACCACACAAAAAATTGAAGGGCTTGCATCACAAAGTTATTGCAGTTCTCAAAGGGTGTTTTCTACTACATTAGAAACATCTAATCATTCTATTTCTTCTTTAGTTTTGATTCTAAGTAACTTCCCCCACTAATGGAGTCAGGTGGTTCTCATAAAAGTATAGATACAGATACACAAGGAAGAATTCATTTAGGTGAGCTAGATCTCTATGCTGACCATAAAAACTGTCTTAGACAAAATATTGACATGGTTTCTGAAACAAGATTGATCAATCATTATGGACATGGACAAGATATTATGGGCAGTTGTTGTTTTAGATCTAAAGCCTCAGTGTAGGAGCTTGTCTCAGAAGTATGTTCCAAATATATTTGGAGAATTGGTTGGAAAAAATTTAGCAACTCGAGCTCTCATGAATGATATAGTGAGGAGAAATATTTCCCCAGTTTATGTGTTCTGAAGATGGAGAATGAGTGTGCTGACCAAAGTGCTTGCATGGGTGAAGATCAAAACAATGATCTTTCATATGGCCAACTCGATCACAGTGTTGGCATTTTACAATCTCTTGTTTTTGTTGTGGATTAGGATCTGGAATAGCTGCAGGTGAGCTTTCATACATGAATCCGACACTCTGAAATATGATGGGCTTGGTGTAGTCTGGAATATGAAAGGACACATCCTTGTCATATCCAAGACCAGTTCGGTGCTTGTTGTGGAGAAGCTCTTCCCAAGGTCTGATGATGGGCTTGAGAAGTGCAAGCTGAGCTGTTGCATCTGCATGTACATCTGCTCCTGAAATGAGTACTGAATGTGAACCAACTTCAACTTTATATTCTTGCTGCGGATGGGGGTCCCTCTCAATTTTCTGAACAGAAACATGTTCAGAATCATGACTCCGTTGTTGTAATTCTTCTTGCTGGAATTGAGATTCAAGTTGCAGAAAATTGATCTTTTCATGTGAATTTTGTAAACAAGTCTTAATTTCAGACAAAGTATCCTTATTTATATTAATTGTGCTTTCAACAGTAGATGTGATTAGATTTCTTAATAACTCTAATAAATTATCAATTCGAGCCATTAAAAAGGGAACTATCTGCTAACACGGGTTCCAAAGAGCTTTTAATTTTCAAAATAGTCTCTCTCTGTCATTTTTTTTAATGATAATTTTTCCAAAGGGGAAGCTTCATAACACTAAACTAATCAATTTTCCAGCCTCAATTCCTTGCTTTCCCACCATATTCAATCCTAGAAACCTCATAAAATAATGCATAATAATTTAGGTCGTTTATGCCAGCATAAATGGCACAAAAACGAATGGTCGCAGTCCTATGATCTTGAATATACAAGGATCGATAAAGCAAGAAAACACCAAGTTTCGAGTCTCTATATATACATATTAAAACAATTTACCCATCGCTATGAGAAAAACTTAGGATTTGTTGGCAATCATTTGCAGGATCATAGCATCCATTAAACCATGTAGGAAGTTGGCGAAGGGAGTATGCCACAGAAGGTTATATATGGGGGAGGTGTCTTGTATCATGAGGTGGACGCGTTAACCAAGATGAAAATCTGCAGTGATGGCGGTATAATGTCGAACATGGAGGATAGCGATGTTATATGCGAGGGGAGGAGCCACGATGGGTGGTATGCGGAGGAGAAACTAGGGTGCAAGAGGACCGCTGGTATGGGAGAAAAAAAGGATGATGACAGAAACACGAGTTTTCAAAAAACTTAACGCAGTGGTGTGGTTGTTAACTTGATGCCATTAACCGCACTGACAAACTCTATATGCCTCTGCAAAAAAAATAAAAGATGGCTAAAAATGTCGAGGCAGCAACTAGTAATGATGGAGAGGATACGATGGGTTGTTTGATGGTCAGTTTCATGGTGCAACTGTGTATTGTGTAAAAAACATAAACACAATACATTCATGCTTCTCAAACAATCCGCCATACAGACTTCAGGCTTTAAAAAAAGGCTTACCACACTCATTGAACTGCAGTCACACTATTCAACATCTCCAAGCAGCCATTCGACACAACAACTCGCTCCATTCTATGCACCAGTTCAACCTTCTAGGCATGAGGAGGCAAAGAAATGCCTCACGCAACAATTTGACCCATTTACCACATCATTCCACCTCTTAACACAAGACAGCTCCAAGCAATAGCAAGGGAGGGAGGAGGCAGCAAAGGCTGCAGAAGTAGGAGAGCCGAGAGCCGGATGGGAGATTGAGCTGTGTGGAGGGAGATGTGTGGTGGAATGATATGTCAAAGAAACCTAGTGGCAAGGTTGATTTTTCAAAGCAACGCTGGGGATGGAGGTGAGGTACAGATGGATAACCTGCTTGAAGCCACTCAGAGGTTCGACAAGGAACCCCTTCTCTGACACCTCGATTTTGACTATGATTTCAAGAGTCAAACAATGGTGTAATACGTACCAGTAGGTGCTATTGAAGTAGTCTTGACTCCATGGTCTCTGTTGACAGAATTACCATCAGACCTCACTCAGTTATGGAAATGGGGTTTAGTCCTTCCAGCGGAACCGAAATACCCAAATCCATTCAATTTAAAAAAAAAACACAATCGCTTAGCGCTGACATAGACGTGTTTCATGCACTGAATTGACAGAGGAGACAGTGGGACAGGAAACCATGCAGAGTGAATAATTAGCGCAGGTCTATAATGGCCACAAAATAGCAAGTGGCTCAAATTGGAGCAAGGCCAACGATCACCCGCTCTGATACCATGTTAAACACCATGTTAAACACACACATGGTGTATGAGAAGGATGAACACACACACAACAAGAAACTCAACACAATGAAGGATAAGCGTGTAGCTCACTTATTTTCCATTATACAAAGATGTACATTTATAGTACAATGGTGTGACTCTTGGTTTCACATTCCAAGGTCACTTGGACTCCATTGTGACTTTTCGCATTCCACACCTACCCATGTAGGATTAGGTGTTCCAACAATTCTCAAGGAGCAGGTTAAACATCATTTGGTAGAATATTTTCAGCAACCATGAACTTCAATTCTCTAGATCTTTCACGACCTTGTGGACTTTGTTGTTCATGTTTATCTAAAAGTCTTGGTAAGAATTTGCATATAAAAGAAATTGGTGGCATTGGCTCCCAGGCATTTGAGAGTTTTCACATAGCCCTTGAAAATGTGGTTACTTATTCCCCATCCTCACATTATGGAGTCTTTACAATCAACAACCGTGATACTTTGTCAACTGATGATTGGAATAAATTCTCAAAATTACTTGATGAAATACCTTGGAATATAGCCTTTATTCTCACCACTTATAATATAAAATGCCTACTCCATATAAAATTCAACTCGAGATTTTTTTTTTTTGTAAACTTGGTGGGACCACATCTTCATCATGTCTAATATATCACCCTAGTCAGGGGAATTGAACCGGTGACTTCAAATCAAGGAGTGCCTTTACAGAGCACCCAATCACCGTCTATCCAAGACTCCATGGAAAAATCGAGTTACATATTTAGGGTAATATAATGACAACCTTAGATAGGTATTCTTAACCCTAAGAATAGCATTAGAGATGAAGAGGAAGATTCTAGAATTTTCTAAAATCCATCATTGCTAGCCTTCACGTATGGTCTACCAATGTTGCTTTTTGAAAGGTTTTCACATCTTTGAAATCATTCGGATACAAACTGCAGTGGGATTATGATAAGAATCTTGCCACCACAGGTGAACAAAAAGGAATTTGAGAAAGAAATAATGAGCTCTGCCAAAGTCATAATTTTTTCAATCTATCAATCAAACTTCTAAAGATGAAACTGCTAAATCATGCAACCCAACAGGGAGATTAGGAAGGGATATGAGAGCAGCATGAGAAAAAGAAAGAGCCATCCACACACAACAGATGGATCAACCATAAGAACCACCAAGATTCACCAAAAAAATAGAGTATTAGACTAAATAATCTCTCTCATTTTGTGTTTACCTTTGCCTATTTTGAGCCATCCACACACAAGTAGACAGATGAAGCAAAAGCACCACAAAGGTTCACCAAAAAAATAGAGTACTAGATTAAAGAATCTCTCTAATGTTGTGCTTACCTTTAACCATTTTGAGCCATCCACACATGGATCAACCAGAAGCACCACCAAGATTCACCAAACAAATAAAGTACTAGACTAAAGAATCTCTCTAATTTTGTGTTTACCTTTGCCCATTTTGAGCTTTTGGTGGATTAAAATATCAAAAATTTTGTTTTTTGGACCATGAGTCCAGTCCTCACTATAAATGTGGATGTAAACCATAAGAATATAATTTATTTGCATATTGGGGAACAATTAGTACTTTTGTTTCTAGTTAGCCTAATTTAGCACAACAAAAATAGGGAAAAATCAATGGGAGAAAACATTTTCATTTCTCATTTTGATTCATAATGTAAACCCTTTGGATGAAGACCCGTTACAATCAAGACCTTTATTTTTCCAAAAATAGGAAAATGAACTTAAATGAAACAAAGATGATGAAGTTATGCAAGTTCTGGAGGCAAGAAATATATTCAATTAACAAAAAACATTAAAATCATACCTTAAGCATGCCATTTCTAATTGATCATAGAGAGACACCAAAAGGAAATATAATGGCAGTGTTTGAGGTCAAACCATATAATTAGTGCAAAAAATTCCATGCCGCCCTTAGAAAACTCCGAACACTCATATACATCTCATCACCTACCATTTATATCCAATGGTGCAAAACATTCTCCTGCAATTGTTCACACTCGAAGATGCAGTTGTTCAATAAATAAAAATTTGACAAAAACGCAATTGATATAAGCACAAAATAAAAAATTCAAGAATATAGACATGGATTCATGAGTAATAAATTAGTTGAGTATGATAAGAGTATTCCAGAATTGTACACATGTTGAGGAAGCCAAATATATATATATAAAACATAGGAAGCATAGGTGTGGTTTGCCTACACTGAAGACTACACTTATATATAGAGTACAAATTTGTGGGAAGAGTGATCAAACACTACAAGAAAAAATCACATTGGTGAGGGGAAAAAATGGTCACCATAAGCTCATTGGTGAGGGGCAAAAATGGTCACCATAAGCTCATTGGTGAGGGTCAAAAGAGCCTTCGTCACCAAAAACTAAACGTCACCAAAGGTGGCGTCGCCGAAAGTATAGGTGTTGTGGTGACATTCAAGGTCCGTAACCAATAATGATTTATAGTGAAGAATAGTAACCGTCACCATTTCATATGAGCAATGGTGACAGACAATAGCAACCGTCACCAAAAAAATGAATGTCACCAAAGGTGGCGTCGCCAAAAGTATAGGTGTTGTGGTGACATTCAAGCTGTAACCAATAATGATTTATAGTGACGGATAGTGACCGTCACCATTTCATATGAGCAATGGTGACGGACAATAGCCTCCGTCACCAAAAAACTGAACGTCACCAAAGGTGGCGTCGCCGAAAGTATGTGTTGTGGTGACATTCAAAGTCCATCACGAATATTGATTATAATGACGGATAATGATCGTCACCATTTCATATGAACATCAACGATTTTTTGTGATGGACCCTTCATGGCCGTCACTATTGGTGCATATATATATGGTGACGTTCATTGACCATCACCATAAACTCATTGGTGACATCAAGGTCCATCATGAATAATGACTATAATGACAAACAGTGACCCTCACCATTTCATATCAACAACAACGATTTATGGTGACGGACCTATAATGGTCATCACTATTGATGCGTATATATGGTGGCGTTTATTGACCGTCACCATTTAATATTTTGGTTAGGGTCAAAAAATGTCACCATAAGCTCATTGGTGATGGTCAAAAGAGCATCCGTCACTAAAAACTGATCTTCATCATTCCCTATATATGAATATCAGGGCACGATGGAATCAAACCACCAACCTCCTGCTTGTAAAGCAAGTGCTCTTCCATTTAGCTAGCACCCTTTAAAGAATTAGACTTTAAACTAGAAATTGCCTCTAAAGGTGCAAAGATACACCAAAGGAATAAGAACCATGAAAACTGAAAGAATTCAGTGTCCTTGCTCCTATTTTTATTCTATGACACTCTACAAAGTATGATCTCGATCTATGACGTATTTGTGCTGAGTGGTTCTAATTTAATAGTAAATGTTATATTCAGATAAAATAAATGAATAATTGAGAGGCCTTACATGCTAATTTGTAATCCTTACACCAAAATATCTTAATATTCAAGTCTATGGAACAACTCATTCAAAGTTCAAACTGAAGTAGATTTTAAATGGAAAGCCTAAAACCAGCTAAGTAGTTTACAAGTTAACATTTTGGATATAAATTCTGTTCAATTTATATGACAAGTTATGCCATAACCTTGAAACTAGTTTCTTAGCTAAAAGACTTTCTTAAGTCAACAATGACAAAGAAAGATAGTCATGGCAAGCAAAACTATCTTGTTTTTTCTAATGAGCGTGCATGTAACTTGATAAAGGTTGTATGAGAGTATCAAACCATAAATAGTTTCACTAAAACATGAAAATGAAAAAGTCTTGTTAAGAAACAAAATTTTAGTTGAATATATGAAAAGCATCGAGCTAAATGATATAATTAAACTAAAAGTAACTGTAAAAAAATGAAATTTCCATCATATACTATTTGGTTTGGTTAGTTCTTCGGAAAGAGAAAGTGCAATTGCATGATCCAGCTCCTCATCTTGATTATGTAATGGACCATCCTAAACAAAAATGTCCACATACAACAATCAATTTTATTTTATTGGTAATACTTTTGATATAATCTATCAAAGCATGTACTATGTAGGAGAATAACTGGTACTTGAATTATTTCTCTATTCGCATGTACTACCTTTGGTAGTTGAATTACTTGGAAATAGAAATCCTTATTAAAAGGTAACACAAAGAAAAGAAAAAGCCTTTGAATATGGATGGCCATATTGATTTTATAGAGTTATAATTGAATACTAAAGGACTAGGAATGCTGCAACGAAATAGATGGATGGAGTGTAATAAAAAGAATTTGGATAATTTAGGTTGCACATATCTTTAAATGGAACCACTTTTTCCTTTTGGGTTCCTAGTCTTTAATATGCAAATAAAATTTTCGATTCAACCAAAGAGCACAATATTTTGAAGTCTTAGTTGCCTGAAACAGGGTAAGGACAACATTTGGAAACGGGGATGACTTTTGAAATGACCACTTTCAAAACCTTTGGAAACAGAGCAACGAGCACTTCCACACACAGGTCCAAAATTCATGACTTAGGAGCATAAGCACACCTAATTCAAGTATGATTAAATATGAAATGATTTGGGCTGCAATTATACTCAATTAAACGTAAAGCAATGATTAAAATCTATATAAATGACTTAAGTGTCAAACATGACAACTTTGGAATATGGTAGAATGTTCGCATAAAACCTCTGTTCATTATACATTCTCTTTCATTCAGTTTTGATGCTTTACTTCCAAATTAGGTGTTTTCTTTGTTGGAGATAGCAATTTGTACATCTAGGTCAAACCATTAATTATTCCCATAATGAAGGGGCATGTAGCTCAGTAGTACAACAGCACACTGGCCAAGGGAAAATCTGGGGTAAATCTTAGTATATATAATTTTCAAGACGAGGATAGAGCTAGTTTTGCTTGAGGTTAGCCAGGGGACCTTAGCCAAAGTATGGCCTGACGAGGGTGTTGGAAATAGGAATACAGACATCTATGTTGAACCCTTAAGGGCGTCCCTCATGAAGGGGCAAGTGGCTCAGTGTTAGAGCAATCCAACTAGCCAAGGACTTAAAAGTTTCGGAAATGTTTCAAGTAACATACATTGTTAATTAGCCTATTGTGCTAGACCAAATGTTGGATGACCTACATTGGGAAGTGTTTGCATGGGGAAAGTAGCTCAGTGTTTGAGTAATCCAACCAACCAAGGACTTAAAAGTTTCGGAAATGTTTCAAGTAACAGACAATTGTTAATTAGCCTATTTTCCTAGGCCAAACGGTGGACGACTTGCATTGGAAAGTGTTTGCTGACCAATATTGAGGCCCCGCCTAGGTTCAAAACTCAATTAACCCACCTCATGAAAGGGAAAGCAGCTCATTGTTAGAGCAATCCAATCAGCCAGGGACTTTAATGTTTTAGAAATGTGTTTTAACGGTAAGTTTCACTAGGTGAAACTAACGAGACCGTGGTTCAAATCCCATTGAGAATATGGCTTTACTGGGTGAAACTAACGAGACCGCGGTTCAAATCCCATTGATTATATGGCCTCCTATGATCTCGCCTCAAGGAGTAGACTCCCCATTTCCTAGTCTCCGCTCTTGCTAAATCATAAGATCTGGTATATCTGGCTTATATCTGGCTTACAGGTTGCTGGATATACTCTTGGTGTTATAAGGCTCTTGCTAAATCATAAGATCTGGTATATCTGGCTTAGAGGTTGCTAGATATACTCTTGGTGTTATAAGGCAGCCACAAAGGTTGATCCTAGACCTCCCCCAGATTAGTCCAAGGAAGAAAGTTTTTGCTGAGCAATATTTAGGCCCCACCTAGGTTTGAAACTCAGTTAACACACCTAGCGTGTATGTGGGCAATTGCACAATGCATTAGGTTCAGGAGTATAGGTCCAATCCCTCAAACATGACCCTGTGCCTCCTCTGAGACAGGCAGTAAGTTTAGGAATTCTCCTAATACCCAAAAAATAAAAAATAAAGGAAAAAGAAAGAAATTTTCCTAATACTAAAAAAAAAAAAAAAAAAATGAAAGAAAGAAAGAAAGAAATAGAAAGAAAAATGAAAATAGTAATTATCGATTCTTGTGATAAAAAAAAAAGAAACGAAAAGAAAACAGATAATAGTTAATTAGTAGTTTCCAAATTTTCACTAGCATGTCCTAACATTTTTTGATGTATATGCAGAAAGACTTTGACTTCAGGATGACTCAGGGGACAAAAAGCATGGATGAAGTTCACACTCGACAACAAGACTGACGTGGGAAGAAACATCTAAAGAGAACTTTTTAAGGTTCCATCTTTCCACTCCTTAATGATAGGTTTAATAAAATAATCAGTTCTTAATGAAGGTGCTACCTCCCCGTTAAGTTAAACCTTTTGTTCCCACATTTTAAGAGTAAAAGATAGCATCTCAAGGCACTGGGGCTATTATAAGTGAAATTGTAAGTAGATAGATTGTGATGTTCAGAATTTGTAAGTGACTGGTGTGGACTTCTTAAACCATGGGTGGTTATTAAGCATGGAGTTAAGCTTGAATGCTGGGGTTTGCCAGTTCATAATTAAGATAAAATCTGTTCAATGGTCAAAAATTGAAAATTCAGAAGTGGTGCGAAGAGAAACATAGAAGAAGCACTTGGAAAATAGTCTTGGAGAAGAAAGTGTACCCGCAACAGAATGAGCATCAACTCACGCTCAATTTCCAAATGCCAAAATTATAACCAGTATGTATGGTAGAAGCTGGGAGAAAAACAGTGAATTTTTCCACTAAATACAGTTTCAAATTAATCACTGGCATGGTATTAACTTTGTTAGAGGTAGAAAATAGAAGATTGAAGTTTAAAAGACAATACACTTTGATGAATTATGGATTACCGTGGCATTAGAGGGCACATGCCAAATCACATTGTCATCTCCAAATGCACCCCTACGTAGTGTCCATCTGACACTTTGTGACTTTAACCTTTAAAATGCTTGCTCAGCCACTTCATCATTCAAGATTTATTATGAGAGTATGATGGTACAATGTGACCTGCATGTCCCGAATAACATGAGCCAACAATGAAAACCATAATTAAATTATTAATGCCTTACTAATTTAATCCTTGAAAAGACGAAAAACATGATTCCAAGAAAGAAAATGATAAGGTTCTCATGAACCAGCTATTATATTTATAGATATGGCAGAATCTTTGATTGGTTGTTTTAGAATTTAAAGCATTTTACTTATTCTCTCAAACATATGAAAAGACACTAAAATTACGAAGGTCATATTTCTACAAAAATCTTGCAGAAAATCAGATTGCAACTATGAAGATATTGTTCTAAATTTTAAAAATTATAGTAATAAAATCCATCTTCAACATGTATTAACATTTTATATCATATTAGAAAAATTTTGAGTCAGGGAACAAGTACAAGGTTCAGAGTTAAAATATTTGCGTCAAGGACAAGAAGATATCATATACAAATTTCTCAGTTGAGGTTATCACTAGAGAACATAGTCTTGAGTCTTAAACCAATACATAATTAGGGACTTATGGAAATAAATGGGTACAAAATGTGAATTCATCCCTCATGAGTCGTGGCACACACACAACTCCTAAGGCTTTACAACAACTGTAGCTGCACCCATCACACGACCTTTTTAGGCTGAATTGTCCACACTTGAGGATTTGCAAGATGCAACCACTGTAGATGCACCCATCACATCACCTTTTTAGGTTGAATTGTCCACATGTCCTAACCCACAGAAGATTTAGTTGAATAGTCTGTTGTGCTTAATTCCACAACTTTTTCCCACAACTGACCATAATTCCTTGCATGTGATGAGTGCACCAGACATGTATCATGGGAGCCACAAAATATGCAAACAAAATTATCCATAAGTCCAAAAAGGGGAGGATGTAACTGGAAATAACAAAGCTGAGAAAAATTCTCCCTTGCAATGAAATTCCAGTTGTGACTCCTCATGAACAGAGAGCCATTCTTATCAAAATATTCTAAGAGAAACATGTTTTAAAGCTAAATGTATACAATTCATTAACCGCCCTACCATCCTACCATGTCATATCCCTTGAGCACCCCCCAACACAGTGACTCCCTTAGTAGAAAAGGCCAAATAACTAAATAAGTTTGCTCAAAAATGTAAAAACAACATCCAGATATGGGAAGAATACACCAATGCCCAACATGCTTGGGACTACCAGTTAGTAGCAAGGAGTTTCACACCTTTGGTCAAGATTCCATTATCACGGGCTTCACCCATGGGAGATAGGAAGGGATTAAACTTATGGCATTGGGAGGTGATGAAACATGTGCATATATTGCAAACCCAAGCCTACCCTCATTCTCCTTGAGGCAAACACTACCGACCAAGTTCCATTCACATAGGTTTTACCCAACACATGGAGGTAGTCATTGAACTTACACCATCAGGAAGTGATTAAATTCGTGTACATGTTATGGACCTATGGCCACCCCGTGTTCTCCTTTAGGCCTGCCAAAATATGTTTGTCAAGTGGGTTGTGATCAAGTTATAAATCAAATGTGTTATCATCACGGAGACTCAAGTGTAATCTCCCCTCAAGAACATGATGTCATGATTTAATGCTGTCAATTTGTGTTATTGTCCGATATCTCATCAATAACTAAGCCTAGGCAGTTGGTCCAAGGAAATGTCCTGCATAATTTTGATGAAATAGATACAGCTTGGTCATTGCATTTAGGCCAAAAGTAGGCCCACTTCATTAACAAAGGCTTATTTACTAACCAGAATAAAAGGGGATGAATATGTCAAGGAATAAATGAATAGGAGCAGGGATAATAACATAAGAAGAAGGTTCAAATTTGACACATATTGCATAGTATATTTGTTAGGCCTAAAATCATTCAATACATGCATAGAATGGTATACCAAATAAAGCATTGGAATAGAATGCATCATACCATGTTTAAACCTAGGCAAGTGCAAAATCCTTCCTGTTCTTCTCTAATTAAGAGAGTCCACATCTTAAAGAGCTCCCCATTGATTTGTTAGATAATGTTATTCTAATGGGAGTGGATGTGAAGAAACTTCCTTGAAAAGCATTCCAATGAGAAGACATACACGTGGCACAAAAAACCCTAGCATTTGGTCAAATGAGCACATTTCATGGGAACATTTTGGCTAGGAGGATGAAAAAAGGCATCACGTAGAAGCTCTCTCCATTGTAAAGGCATGGATGGATTGATGGGAAATTCCCGTGAGCCTATTTGAAGATTTACTGGAGAAAGAAAGTTCAAGGATTTCTTTTGTAATATCAGGCTCATCATTGCATCCATATTCTTGTTTGTCTATTTTAGGAAATTCATTAAAATTTTCCCACAAAATTAGGCTTCATATTAGGGAAAAGTTTGTCATTTGAAGAAGGGCTTTGGTTGAAGTGTTCCTATCAATTTCCATGTGTCAATTCATGGTAGGACACATTTGCATTTTCTAGTACAATCACCCCTTTTGTTGCCATGAATGTGTATTAAGGAGCACCTTTGTAAGGGCCCTCTATGTAATTTCTGCAATCTGAAAAAAAAAATCATAGGTTGAGTTTTTGGCATGTTGTAACAGCACTATCGGGCCATCCACATTCAAAATTTCAAACCCTCTGAAGGTTGCCACTTGACTCCATTTTCCCTAATTGGATAGGCACTAATCCCAGTGGGGATTACAAAAGGCATCACGCAGAAGCTCTCTCCATTGTAAAGGCATGGATGGATTAATGGGAAATTCCCCTGTGAGCCTAGTTGAAGATCTACTGGAGAAAGAAGGTTCAAGGATTTCTTTTGTAATATCAGGTTCATCATTGCAGCCATATTGTTGTTTGTCTATTGCTGGAAATTCATTAAAATTTTCCCACAAAATTAGGCTTCATATTAGGAAAAATTCTGTCATTTGAAGAAGGGCTTTGGTTGAGGTGTTCCTATCAATTTCCCTTACTTATTTCTATTAAGTTAGACGAATTAATACTGTCATTTCAGTTCATGGTAGGACACATTTGCAGTTTCTAGTACAATCACCCCTTTTGTTGCCATGAGTGTGTATTAAGGAGCACCTTTGTAAGGGATCTCTATATAATTTCTGCAATCTAGAAAAAAAATTCATAGGTTGAGTTTTTGGCATGTTGTAACAACACTATCATGCCATCCACATTCACAATTTCAAACCCTCTGAAGGTTTCCGCTTCACTCCATTTGCCCTAAATGGATAGGCATTAATCCCCACTAATCGCAGTCTTACATCACAATATATGTCTAAATCTATCTCATATTTTAATTAAGGAAACCCCCTTGTTCCAGGCGATAGACAGCCAAACACAAGAGAGGACAATATTGTGGTGGCAACAAAAAAACCCTCTTAGTTCCCCTAAAGGTTGTACATGTGTTTTAAGGCTTTACCACTTAAAGTGCAGGTTTGTGAGGTAACAAGAATCATCAATGTATCTTAGCATTTTTATAAATGTCAATGCTGGGCATTGACTTAGTTAGAAACAAGAAAGTTGAAACAAGTAGTCTTTATGTTAGATAGAAAAACAACTCAGGATAGTAACTGTGGATTCACCCCTTCAATATTTTAAAATATTAGATTTTGTGCTTTGTTTTTGGTTTATAGTTTCATCATTACCATAGATCCATTTTAACAATCTGTGATACCAGTGCTTTAATGGTGTAAATTCAAAGAAAATAGATGACCACACTGCATGGATGTGATCTTTCAAATCATATGACATCATCTTGAAAAGCAGAGGCAAAATAAGGATGGGTATGAGAAATGTCTTCTTTGTAATAGAATGGATGAGACAGAATGATGGCCCGAAAAAGTAAAAAACTTAAAAGAGTTGCAGGATGCTCTGCTTACACTCAAGGAGATACACATTTTCCTTGAGAGCGATCACTACAATGTGGTCCTTCAAGGGGAAATGACAGTTTGTAAGGAAATGGACTGCATTACAAGGGGTGCTAGGGTGCATTCTCAACTATAGTGGATTTTTTAAAGGGGATGAAGGATCTAAATTCCAAAGTCTACTTTGACTACTTGAAAGGAAAAGTGATAGTTACAAGATTCTTTGTTTGCATCAGCAGGATGAATCTCTTGCAGAGGATCAAACAAAGGTCAAAGGCATGCTGCGATTTCATTTTCAAAATATTTTCTCTTAATGCTTTTACGGATCATGTGGTGGATGTCAGGAACGCTCATTGTAGAGTCATTCCATGCAAGATTTCTATCTACTGGTGTAGTGATTGATTGAAATTGGATAGTGACTTCTCGAAAGAGAGGGGTTTTTTTAGCTCTTAGTTCTATGAATAATATCAAGTCATCGGAAATGGATGGCCTTTGTTGTGATTTTTTCATCAAGAATGGATGGCCTTCGTTCTGATTTCCATAAGGCCATGTTGAACACAATACAAGATTATTTCTATTGTTTGACAGCTGAAAATTTCTCTTCTAAAAGGCTATCTAAATCTCTCAATAAAGGCCTTGGTAAACACATTACCAAGAATGTAGCTAGGGGCACTATTGGAGGTTGGAGCCTCATTACTTTCCTCGGTGTATCATATAAGATCATGGCTAAAGCAATGGCTCTCAATTGCATGGAAGGTATTTCAACAAGAGCAGACATGTTTTGTACAGGGTCCAATTATTCTAGACACGTAATATAGACCCGAGAGGCCTTGGAATGGGCTTGAGACAGTGGCTACCAGCCTTGTTTTCTGCAGATTGAAGCGTCATCACAAACATATTAGTTTTTCTTGTACTACCGTCTGACCCCGCACTATTCGTTCCAAACCGTATTGCCTTTTGGCCTTGCTGTTACTTGCTTTATCTACAATGTTCAGTCCTTTAGCCCTTACATGAATGACATTAATTCCACCAAATAGGTTGTGAGCACTTCCCAATATTTCCTGCACAAATTTTATATTGGCCATTTAAACATTAAACCTGACATACGGTTCGTCACGGAGAAGATGATTAAAGGTTTGGAGGATACATGATAAACACCTGCAAGGAACAATCCCATGTAGTACGGTTCTCCTTCACACAAATGGTGCACAGAGAGCACACTTTCAACCTTCCCACTAGGTCCAATAAAGTGTTCTATTTTTCCATCACTGTCACATGTCAAATCAGCCAAGGTTGCTTGTGTATTTGGATTCTAATGCAACTGATGCAAATACATTATAGGGAAAACTTGATTTATGGCCCATGAATCAGGTATGGAATGGAAAATAGATAAGTTGATATGATGTGTCACTGCTAAGTATTTCTTAAGCTTATCTACTTCACCTGGTAACTCAGAGTCTACAAAATTTTAGGACACTAAATGAAATAGAATCATAGACATCTTCAACTTGTTCCCTATGCTCAAGACTTAGGAAACCAAGCTTAAATAAGCTATGGGCTTCTTTTTTTAACCAATTTGCATCATTGTAAGATTCCTGTACATTTTGTTGGCAGATAGTTTTTTTGATATCATATAAAGTTAACTCACTCGGATTGCAATCCTTCTGAAGCTTTGTGTTTGTATGATATGGAACAATTGAACCTGCATGCAATTCACTTGAATGAAAATCCTCTTGAACAACTGTACTTGAAGTTTGGACCACGATGTGTGGCCATGGTGAACACACTACTCTCTAATGCATCAACATTTCTCCTTGTTAGTAACTCATTATCCCCTAAAATTTTGCTAAATCAATCTATTTGTCAAGGGTGCCCCTCTGTCCTAGATTTGTATATTTGACAATGGATGGCTTAGCTCACCTATTTGAAGTTGTTGGCATTCAGGGGCAAGTGAAGGACATCTTACATCCTGATGGGTTAGACATGGTCAACAATCATTTTGCTAATGGATCCTTTATTTCTATGAGTGTTAAGCAGAGCTTGGTTGATGGTGCTCATATTTGTTTGCACATCTTTGGATCTACATTAGATGTTGTGGCTAGTGACCACGAGACAATTTTTTAGTTGTTAGAGTTAGACTCTCAGCCTACTAGATTCCCACAGCTCGGACTTATGTTCGACTGAGGGTAATTGTGAGGTATCTAGGCATATCATTTGAAATTTTGAAGTGGGGCTTTCATCAGTGGCTATCCAAGATTGGTGTACCGTGTCTTCAACAATTTTAGAGTAAGCATTGATTTTGGCATCATAAGGACCTCTGATTAGATGGGAATTTGACAAGGGGGTTGGACAGATCCTCTATGCCTCACACGTTTATTATGCATCTTGTTGGTTGCCTAGTAAAACTCAATTTCAGCATTTAGAGCAGATCATGCAATCGTACCTGTGGTAAAAGTATGGTGGGAAGGAAAATATTCCACAAGGATGGGGGAGCTCATCCCTTTCCCAACGTGTTGAAAAATAACATTGCGACATCGAGGCCATTTTGCAGGGATTCAAGGTGGATCTTTGGTCAGTCCTTGCAGTAGTATCAACCACAAAGGCTTTAACCTTTGTTGTTTTAGTAGAATCTATTAACTCCAACTCTCAATGCAAGATGGGGTGTCGGTTGACCTATAAGATAGGTGAGCACACAAATTACACTGTTTCTAATCTGTTTGGAAAGATAATCAGGACCAGTATTTAGTTCTCCTTCAATGTCGCGCTCACTAGTGTGCTGCCTTGTTTGGAAATTGTAGCTATCTGGTCCACTCTTCCTTCATTGGGATTTGGCAGTGATTGAGAGTCTCTGCTCTATTTTCCCTAGGAATATTAAGTGTAAGTTAGCAAAAATTTAGTTATCTGTCTACTTTTTGTTCCATTTATCTGTTTAATTTTTGTTCCATGTGGTGTAATGAGGTACATGACTAGCTATTAACTGTGGATGAATTGTTGATAAGAGATGCTCAATATTTATATTCGGTAACCTATTCAGACCTCATTTCCGCTTTGCTAGTCATCATCAAAATGGAACCCCCAAAGGGAGGAAAATTTAAGTCAAATTTTGATAAGGCTGCAAAAAGAGATCCCAGAAGAGCAGTTAGTGGAAGGGTAATAACGAGCAGGAATGGGGAGATGATTGCAGTATATATGGAAAAAATAGGAATCAACATCAACAATCAAGCAGGAATGAGGGATTTTATAGCGGAGTTAAAATTTTCCTAGGCCTAGCCTGGAAAGAGTGGCAATGGAATGGAGTGGAATTCGAAGATTATAATCAATGTTGTGATGACAGAATGCATTTCTTCTCGAATTTGGAAGTTTGAACCCCCAATGTCAACGGATTAAAAGGAGGTTTCAGCAGAAAGGTTAGAAATAGATCTCATTATGCTACAAGAGCAGCCAACAAGGTTGCTGATTGGCTTTCTAACATGCCATTGAGTGGCAAGTATATGACATCAAGATTTTCAAAACCTGAGTTTCAAAGGAAGAATAATGAATTATTGAAATTAACAGTAAGTCAAAATGTTGAGACTTAGAAAAAACACTAGGCCTTGGGCAGCTGACATAGATGTCCCTATTTTTTCAATTAGAAAGATTAAGGTAGGATACATTAAGTTGCAGGACATAAAATTTATGGACTGATTGCAAATCCCTCCATAATTTGCGACAATGGTGGCAGCCATTAGTGAGTAGTATAAATCATAGTTTAACTCTTATGAAATTTCTGTTTGTTTTCACACTTGGAGAAGAACTGGGCTTGTTAATTCACTTTCTCTCTGCGTTATCTCAGTCTCTATTAACCATTAGCAATCAGAAGAAGTCTAGAAAGGAGAGGAGAAAATCCCAAATGCTCCCTCAAGGAACTGTGAGGAAAGAGGGTCCTGCCTATCAATTGCATAATTAAAAACGATGGAAATCCTCTAAGGAGATAGTCCAGATTGACAAGCAATATGTTCATAGGCAGGAAGATTCCTCCATGTGGAATGATACTAAGCAACCCTTTGGGAAGTGAAAATTTTCCTTGAACATGTGCTCCTCAAAAAATAAATTCACGAGTCACTTGTCAGTGTGGGTGAGATATTTCAATGACTGGAGGATAATACTCTATTTTTTAAGTTGGAGGTGAGAGAAATCATCAGGGAGGCAATGGAAAAAGCTATGGCATAGTTTGCTAAGTGAGTGTGGAAGCATGAGGAAGAAAAGAGGGCTATTGATATTGAGTTAAGGATAGAACATTGCTACAAGCTTGACCATATTTTCCAGCTTTCCCAGTTCAATGCAAAACTAAGTTCAAATTCAAGGAGATTAGATTGTACACTGATGGTTCAAAGAGAACAAGCGACTAAGTGGATGCCAACAAGGTGCTACTTAGCCACTGGGAGAGGTGATTGGAGCAGGCCAAAAAACAAGGCAATCCATAAAATGTACAATAAATCCCCATTATGCTTATTAGTTGTTAAAGGAGGGACAAACAGTCTTTGTATTGTTACTGCTCTTAATAATGCTGGAAAAAAATTAATGAAAACATCAGAAATAATATGAAATCCTCTTGTACATGTAGCTGATAACAATGTTTCCAAAAGAAAGAATGTGGATGGAAAAAAAAATTAGGAACTGGGAAGCATGAATCCCAAAAAATAGAAATTTTCAAAAAAAAAAAAATGAGAACATGAAAGATAAAGAAGATATAAAATAGTATAAATGCAAATATATTACAATATTTTACTTAAACGATAAAGCATGAGAAATTAAATCATGATTCATTGTTCATATGAAAAGGACGAATAACTTTTTTTTTCAAAGAAAACCTCCCAAGATACCCCCACCCCCCCTTCCCCCAAATATTCAGATGGAGAGTAGGAAAATCACCAACCACAACAGCAGCTGGAAACCCTAACAGACTCGATTGGATTTGAACCTGTGACCTATGCCATCCCCACCAACAACATGCCTTTGGCAGATGATTCAACTAATTGAGCCAACCTTTGGGCCTACATAACTATTATTTATTAGCCAAATTTTGGAATTTAAAATGACTACACACCAAATTGTGGAAGCTGCAAAAATTGAGTTATGAAGATCAACTCAAAGAATTAGTGCAACTGCTCCACAATCTCATCATACTTGTAAAAAACCAAAGACCACCATGGAGAGTAGGACAACCACCAGCCACAACAGCAGCTAGAAACCCTGACAAACTCGACTAGCTTTGAACTTGTGACCTATGCCATCCCCATCAACAACATGCTTTTGGCATATGGTTCAACTAATTGAGCCAACCTTGGGGCCTACATAACTATTATTTATTAGCCAATTTTTTGAATTTACAATATGACTACACACCAAATTGTGGAAGCTACAAAAATTGAGTTATGAAGATCAGCTCAAAGCATTAGTGCAACTTCTCCACAATCTCGTCACCCTTGTAAACAGCCAAATACCACCCTGTGTTCATCATCCAATTTCTTGTTTACTCTGCAAGTCAGAGCCTACATCATAGTGGACAGTAGAGTGCCTGAAGAATGGATGGATGAATTAGCTAAAAGGGTTTTTATTCCATTATTTGGCATTCGTATGCACATCCTAATTTATATATTTGTTCAATGAACTTTAAACTTATGTTATTTTTTATTTATTACCTAATTTTACTCTGACATAGGGAAATGCATTTTTAAATTCGATATGTTCACTAAAATAATTCTTGGTAGGGTCCATTATTTGCTGATATAAAAAAAAATTGTAAACAATTCTCAGATGATGTTTTTAAAAGATATCCCAGACAAATTCCGCTAGGCCAGGGAAATGCTACTTCTTTTATCTTTTTTGCCATCCTTGATACCCTCCCTTCATACCTGACTGTCGGCATCTTCAGCTTTATCTCAGTTACCAAGATAACAAACATTACTTTGACAATTCAATTGGTTATATTTCCTTCTCCATAGAAAGCTCTTCTAGTGATATTCCCAATACATCATTCTGAGTGAGACAGAAATGGAGATGGATAGATTGAAGAAAAATGAACCTCGATCCTTGAAATAAACATTATGGTCATTAAACAATATATACTTAAAAGGGAAGACAAAGTACTAGATAAAGATACGATAATTTTATTAATGTCCAACAAATGACCACAAAAAGGTCAATGGGACTGCTGGTTACAATGATTACAGCATACTAGCTGGTGGACCAAACGGTCCCCTTTCTTTATAAGAGCAGGAAAAGAAAAAATACAAAGAATACGAAAGTAAAAGTCTGGATGACTGAAACATCTTGAAAATGAGCTATGGTGAAGAAGTCCTGGAGGAGAAGGATGAGCATCCTGAGGGGGGAAGACTCCTTCTCCCAGCATCCGAGGTCGTTAGAAGAGGATTGAAGGAAACTTGTCAATGTCTGTTGCCCTGAAGAGGAGCTGGATTGTTTCCGCTGCCGTCGGGAGGATTTGGGGTGCCCCGTGGAGGTGGCGGGGTGCCTGGTTCTGGATCGCTGATGGGGTCTAGTGGGACGAGATTCCCAGATTTGCACTGACCTGGAGTCATGGTCTAAGGATCGATCAGTGGCTCTCTTGGTGCCCTGCGATGCTGGGAGTGCTCTGAAGAAGTCAGTGATCCTTTATGTGGTGGCCAAGGCGGACGAAAACTGGAGTAGAGTCAAACGGTGTCTGAAGTTCTCTTGGAGGTAAAGTGCCAAGCATCTCTGTTCAGTGTATCTAAGGAAGCTGGATGATAAGAAATAAAAGCGCCTGTGGATCCCATAGTAGACGAGGCATCTGAAGATGAAGTGTGACTCAGTTTCCACCTTCTGTAAGTGACAAAGTTGACAAATCCTCTTCGTCCTGTCAATATGGTGGTTTGTTTCCACCGGAAGCTTGTGCGATCCACATCTGAGTTGCCCAAGGGGGATCTTGATGGCATGCATCCAATGTTGGAGGCTATAAGGGGGTCGAGTGATGAGTCCATCTCTGATCTCCAGGAAGTGCTCAGCATAAAAGGCCATCTTTGGGCACAGACTACCCAGAGGATTGACGCATTTAGTCCCTTAGTTAAATAAGGGACTAAGCCTGGAAGAATAAAAACCTATTTAAGACCAAGAGTGAAGGATAATAGATATGTAAAAGAGACCCCTACCTATGAATTACACAGCTCACCAAAGAGATAAGGTTGATAAGGAAGCCTAGCAAACTGGAAAAAACCGAAATCTAGATAATTAATAATGTACAAACATAATAATTGACCAAACAACACAGAATTCCACTTGAAATCCAAAAAATGGGCACTCCACGTAACATGCTTCTATATGTCACACAATAATATCTAATTTCAGATTTGCTAATAAAAACCACATCATAACATCTTTCAAGATTCGTTAGTAGATGTTGTATAACAATATCCTTCTAGATGTGTTAGTCATTCAAGTTTCCATTAAGAAAAACCTAGGAAAAGGAAATATTGTAGGGAATCACTCCCCTTTCTCAACTTTCAAGCAAGTATCTACAATAGTGCACTCCCAAAATACTCCTGATCAAGTGTTTTCAAGCAATGTTACTTGGGTGCGGGAGTGAAAACGAGGAGCGGGAGTGGGAGCAGGAGCGCCATTTTCAAAAGCTCTCGGCCATCGAAAACATAGATTGAACCAAAGGTATCTTTATCATTACCTCTAGATTTGTATAGGGATCTTTGTCATTAATATCACCCTCTAAGCATTGGCTCTGGGAGCGCGCTCTGGGAGCATGTTCGAGGGAGCGCGCTCAAGGAGTGGGTTTGATAGGGGGGAGGCACTCCCCCGCAACCATGTTTTCAAGAGCACACTCACAATCTGCATATTCATGTTGTCTAGAGAATGTTGAACACTCCCCAAAGAGTAGGGCTAGTCCCAAGACAATTGGAAAATCTATTTTTACTTTTTTTAAAACAAGTTGGGGCCTACGAGAAGGCCCAATAGGCCTCATGTGCTCAATGAAGGGGGTTTAGAGCTTTATAAATGCCTAATTCCTCTTCTTTCTCCTTGCATTTTTCTTTCCAAAAAATAAAGGTTTGATTGTTAAATGTCATCAATTTTGGTAGAATATCTACCATTCAAACCCAAGAACTAAGCCAACGAGAGTCCCTCATGGGAAAATTTCTTGTAGTAATTCCTATAATTAAAAAATTAAAAAAATTCAGTTAGCTACCTCTTGAGTGGGTTTAGTAGCCTCTAGAAGCTTCTCCTTTAGCATAGAGGCTTAATCCTGCTTGTTTGAGTCCATGTCATTTCTTCGAGATCCAATTTATTTGCTTTCGGACCCTTGGGAGCATGGGTCCAAGCAAATCCGAGGCCATTTTGCATTATGATTTGGTATGTGTGGTTCGATGCTACCATATCAAGAGCTTGCAGTACACCATGGAGTCTCATAAATCTCAGTAAAGGTCTCAGGTACTGTGTTAATAAGAATAATACTCTATGCTACGGTTGATCAGTGCCAGGTGCTATATCATAATGTATAACCTCAGCACTTCTAGGTACTGTGCTCACTGATGTTATGATGCTAAGATGCTCGAAGCTACTTGGTGTTGAAAAGTGTAACTAGGATTGGTCTTCATATTGACTATGTAATTATGTATTTATGTAAAGAAGAAGACAAAGATAATAAAATGTATTTTTGTTGTACTTACTTCATGGGTTTCATGAGCAATATTTTATTATAGGTCAATATACTTGTTCTTGATGTCTATTAGGATTCATCTTCTAGTTATAAATGTAATTAAGGGTCATAAATATGAAGAGTAGTCATCAAATTCTCCAAGACCTTGTCATGTTCACCCCATTAAACACTGGAATAATTGCACTATATGTCTACCTATATACACAGTGATCTATTTGGACTCCAATCAGCTTGAAGGGTTGGCCTAACAACAGTGACATGATGCCTATATATACAGTCAACTCTGTGGTCATTTGAACCAAGGAATTGCGGATCTCCGAACAGGTAACAGTGCAGATTTCGGGAAGCATAAAAGTGTGGATTTCAGGAAGGATAAAAGTGTGGGCTAAAGGACAGAATTGTGGACATTCCTATGATAGTTACCTCATAATAAAGTCTAGGTTAAAATACAAATTGAAGCAGTAAGTGCAGTTCTGTTATGTGTAGCATTATGGAGTAGTGAACGTGGATTAGTATGAAGAAGCTACGATAAAGTGAAGTGCGGTCAAACTTGTAATGAATTCACTAATAGTATAAGGTCAGTGTTCTATGTATTGTAATGACATTCAAATTTTATGCTATGCGAAGGGTTAAGCTCAAAGATCACGATGCGATGATAAGCCTAAGGGCTAGTATAAGTATGGGAAAAGGAGGAAGGTAAATCTATGATTTTCCATCCTATTCTCAGAAAGGTTACACATCTCCAAATGCATGACAAGTGAACGATGAGACTACAAATGATCGGGTCTCTTATATTTGAATAAGCAATAAAAAGTGTCTGAAGACGAACTTAGAAACCGAGTTCTCTAAGGTTGATGCAGATCAATGCAAGTTGTTGAAGAAAAGAAGGATCAGTATTGAAGGAAGACTTAGAAGCAGTGGAAATGTCTTGGAAGCATTAATAGGTCAAGGGTCTGTGTCTTGGTCATGGTACTTGTCATCTTGAAATTCTATAAGAATAATTTCTTGTGGGGTTTCCTCTCCAAGAGGGAGAGGTTTTTCCCTGGCTCAAAGAGCCTAACTTTGTGTCTTTTGTATTTTTGTAATTGACTTGATGAAAGAATAAATAAGCTAAAGAAGAGAAGACATAAGTAACTCAAATACGCTCACAAGTAATTATCAAGAAGAGAAATTGAATTAATCACCAACCCATAGATTCTCAACACTTGGTGCTACTCGGTGTTGTAGTGATAACATGAAGTTCAGTGATGAATCACTATGTTTGGATGTTGCTATAGGGATTATGATTTGAAGATCAAAGGATCAAGGAAGACGACTATTTCTTGGTCTTGGAGTGGCGAAATAGGTCAAGGGCCTTGGTCTTGGTATTTGTCAATTGGAATCTCTATAAGAAGAATTTGTGCAACTTTTCCTCTCAAAGAGTGAGAGGTTTTGGCCCTGGCTCATAGCCTACATGTTGTGTCTCTTTTCTATTTATGTTTATGGATTGGTTACTGTTTGATGAAGAAGGAACACTAATAATCTAACAAGAAAAATATCTCAATCTAAAGAAGTTAAGAGGCATTCACAAACAGTCACTAATGAAGAGAGATCTCTTAACACTAAATCCCCTAGATTTCTCAACATTGTAGTGGTCAAGGGCCTTCTTTTAAAAGGCTTGGTGCAGCCCCGCCCTTTCTCCAGTCATAATGAGCGGAAGATAGTTTTGGAGAGTTGTATGAAGCCGAATCCACCTTCCCCCCAAGTTGTAATCAGGGATTCATTTCTTTTGTTTTTTTGAGTTCTTGTGAGACCCCTCTCTAGGGGATACTATGTTTTCAAGTGCGAGCTACGAATCTGGTCTCCTCCCTTGCAACCAAGATTCAAGAATGGATCGGGATCCCCTTTGCCTTATGCATCTCCTTTATGAGGGCGAACAACTTTAGGATACAAATAAACTAAGTGAGCACGACATAATAAACAACACAGTAATAAATCTAGTTTCTAGATTGTGAGGCAAAGCTCAAGGAAGGGGTGGGCCCTCTTCCTCTTAGCCAAAATATTTTAAAAGAAGCGTTAAAGCTAGGGATTGTGAACCAGCCTCCTAAGGATATCTCAGTGCCAACCTTTATTATGGATCAAATCGAGAAAATCCCATCCATTGGTGTGCCAAAAAATTAATCTGACTCTCAATGTTGACTACATGGAGCATACTCTAATTTGTCGATTTAATGGATTTTTGCCTTCAGCATATGTACTTCGAGATTGGGTGGCTAAGACCTGGTATAAGCACAGTTATCTATTCTTCTCCTCAGAGGGATACTTTATAGTATATTTCAAGAACCAGAGGGATCGACAGGGGGTCCTTGAGCTTGTAGCATGGTTTTGGGTTGATTAGGGCTCTCCATTCAACCATGGTTTGTATATTTTAACCCCTAATAATGCCAGATTTGGCCATTGTTATTTGGGTTCAACTCCCTAATTTACCTCTTAACTTAATGCACCCTAATATTTTAGCCGATATTGGTAATGCCCTAGGTCGATTCATTAATATCAACACACACGAGCTAGCGGAGGGTATTGTGACCTTTGCACAGATATGCGTGGAAGTTGATTTCAACAAGCGATTACCTGATAAAATCCTCCTGAATTGGAGGGGAGCTATTTACTCACAAGCACTAGATTGTGAGAACACAACCTTCCATTACAAGTCTGCCAATAGCCAGGTCACCTCCAAAATGTATGCCCTTCTTTTCAAGGGCCCTCTCCACCTCACCAAGAATTTATTGCTAGTGTTCAGTGAAAAAGAAAAAAATGTAGAACAATAACACTTCACCCTTTCCTTCTTCTGGTTCATACAGATGGTCTATTCAGACACACATTTCTTTGAGAAATCTAAAACCTATACCAACATTTCTACAGATCCATTGGAACAAACCATTGTTTCATTCACTCCTTCGTATGCCTAAAATGTTGATGTTATGTATTTGACAAAACATCAAGTAGTAGGTCTGACAGGTCTCTGACTTATCCTTCCAATTTAATAAATTTCTTGAATTTCTTTGTCATTTTACTTTGTGATTGTTATATTTGAATTTGGGTCAATATTTCTAAGTTTTACAATCACTGGATTGTTCAATTTGAGTTTTCTATACGACAAGTTTCTTGAACTAGATTTGTGATGTTGTTTGTTTCTCGAACATACGCTTTTATTTTGAATTAGACTTTTCTAATACTTTTAGGATAATAGTAACTTTCATAACTAGGTTAAGTGTTGCCTTGACAAAATGGGCATCTTTGCAGAATAAATTTTCAATGTGGAAGATCTATTTAGGACGGTGTTTCTCCATCATTGTTTTCTAAAATATTCCTTTACCTAATAACACAGACTTTCTAAAATGGTCTTCAACTTTTCACCTTTACACTTATAACAAATTGTATTCTATAAGAGTTGCAGTATAAACTTGTCTTTGCTTGAACAGACATTGTAATTGTAGCAAAGCATAGATAAACATGAAACTCTAATTTGTTTAGAAGAAAGTTGGTTCATGCTTCTAACAATACTTAGAGAACATTGTGGCAGAGAACTAACTGTTATTCTAGAAGCTCTAGCATATGCTAGTGACAAAGATGAGAAAGAGGATATACATTCAAACCGTTGTGCTCGCAAAAAATATTCAACCAGAGAAGCAAATAAAATAGTCCACTATAATTAAAATGACAAAACCGATGAAAATAGTAAAAATTAAAAAACAAATGCTAGAATGGCCTTGATTATTTTCTTAATTGCAGTATCCAATTCTTGAAGAATTCAAAGCCAAAGCATAGAATGGCCGGTGTAGTAGTATCCAAGGTTGCACTAATAGCTGTGAGCATGCTCATAGTGCTTCAATTACAACATACAACACTATGATCTCTAAAAGGCTAAAGGAAGTGGTAGCAACAAAAGTTTAAAGGTTTCAAAGAATACTAGACATTTAAAAAGGCAAGAAGTACATACCAACATTGAAGATCATTTTCCAAAACATTCAATAGGTGAAACGACAAAGTTTCTTGGACAAATACAATTTCAAAATTTAGATGTGTTAATTGGTAGGAGCTGGCATGCATTATAGGTCCCCTTATTTGTTGTGACTAATCAATCAATAACTGCAATAATGGCCTTAGTACATGTCAAGGGGTTTTGTATTCTAAATTTGTTATCCTTGTTACTTGGTAGAATGGCTTTCATTCACATTGTAGGTGGGAGCCTTATGAAGGAAAGGGAGATTCATATTTAATGTGGTTTATGTTTTTTCAAACACCAAAGTTTTGCAGAATTCCAGCATAGATTGTGAAATGTGTGGTATATGAATTAAGTATATAATGCTTCTTAATAGGGAAAATTTGTAAGATAGTGTAGTGTGGTATTTGAAGATGCCTCATACATTTTGTCGAAAGAGGTTGTCAATGACTATGGTCTTTTACTGGTTGATTGACTACTCTTGTGCATCCAAACGTTTTGCATAATCACTCTAGGTTTGATTTTCTCTTTTACTCACTAAGTGATTACCCCTTTACATCCCAAAGGCTTGTGGAATTGCTTCAGGTTTGTGGAATTTGGCCTCGCAGTTTGTGAGAAAGAGTAAAATGATTGCAGAGTATTGGCTTATTTCACTCTTTGCAGAATATCTAAAAAAAAAATTAATTAATTTCTACTTATGAATCATACTTTTTAAAAATAAATTCTACTTATTTTCATAATTTAAGAGGTTTCACCGATCTAAAAATAGAGAATAAATAAATGAAACAGAAGCTTACTGATGGTGACATTGTTGTCGGGGTCTCTGAAGCATATTTTCTATTCCCTTGAGGCTGAGTGAGGTGCAGAGGATTCTCACAGCAACTCTATTGGCCGCAATGCTGGCCTTCATCTAAACCTCTCATTTACATCTTCTGTTCTTTCTCTTTTATTATGAAAAATGGCCTCCCCAACTCATCAGAAGCCAACGTCATCCCTGAAAATAGTAACAAAATGCAGCACAAAGATTAAGCCGAAACATACAAGCATGGATGTGAAAAAAATAGTAGAACCAGATACCTGTGTGTACTCCTCTCTGTGGAACACTAAAAATTGTGGAAAATTAGTGAACAAATGTAGTGTCGTCAACCGTCAATGGATTGAAGATCTGATGGTGGGGTTCGAGATCGGATATCCGGTCTGCCCCTGGTAAAACCCCAAATCCCAACTCTTTTCAATCTTGTTTTCGCTCCCACCCCTGTGCAAAGGGAAAAGATTCTATTTAGATACTTTGAGAGTAAATATTTTTGTTCCCGCCTTGTAAAAACCGAAAAAAAATACTACTTTGGAACATTTGGGTTGCCATGGGTTTTGTAAATCATCCCAAAAAAACAAAAACAAAAATCTTATAATTTTATTTCCAAAGTTTTTTTAATAGTAGTTGAAAGCATTTATGGTATATTTTTGGTTGTGATGAAATCATTTTTTTTGGTTATATTTTGGCATATTTATTATTATAATAATAATATATTTTTAAGATTATTTATTTTATGTAATGATTTTATTATTAAAATTTGTAAGGGTAGGAATGTCGTATTTTTGGAATTTTAATGTGAAAGTATTTTTAACTTAGTTGTATTGAAAATATTATATATATATATATTTTTTTTTGGGTGGATGTTAACAAAACAGGGTTTGGTAAGTGGGTTTAATAGTTAAAAAGTGTTAGTCTCTTAAATGTCATATGAAAAATTTGGAAGGAGTAGGGTGTATATTCTTCTTTAGGTTAAATATATTCAAATGGTTGTGTGAATGGGGTTGTAAGAGCCTATGTTTTCATCTTGAGAAAATAGAGTCATCTCGAAGTCACTCTCATAGTTTAGGTTGTCATAAGTAAAATATGTGTTTTGTCTTAAGATGTGAACATTTCATTTTAGGGAGTGTGATAATGTGGTTTTAGCGAGGCATTAAAAGATGGAACGAGCATGTACATTTAGTATGCTAGTGTTGTGTTCTTCTTGAGGCATGAGTGCACGTCTAAGAAGACTCCAACAAGGGTTGAAGAGGTGGAATACTTAGAGAAGTTTTGGGGGTTGTAGTCTCACTTAGAGGTGTAGAAAAGCAAGTTAAGCACCATGAGAAGTTTTGAAGAAAACTTAAGATATTTGACAAATTGCACGAAGAAAACTTAGCAGTGGTATTAATTGAACATTCTTTGATCAAAATTGATACCCTCTCCTTGGCACTACCACTTTGCAAGAAAAAGAAGAAATGTGAAATATATGTGGAACCCACTAAAGAAGTTGGCAAGGTTGTTACAACATATATAGGTGGTTTTATCGTGTTGCAAAAGGAGTTATTGGAACTTAGAAGGTGACCATTGGAGTAGATTTTTCATGGAGTGTCGCGGAGGTGCAAGGGTGTAGGCCACATCTTACGGGTATCTTGTACTTTTGGTGTGCGTTAGTGATGTTAGTGCATTGTGTTTGATGAGAAATAGCTATATAATGTTTCATGAGGGGAAAAACTCACAAGTTTGAGATGTCTTAACCATTTGGCATTGTAAGATGTGTTATGCCCTAGTTTTGAGGAGATAATTAGAACCCTCTCAGAGTATGATGGGTCATACCATGGACATAGGTTCACTTGCATGGGTTGAGGTGTAAAGGTGCCTCGTGAGTTGAGGAAAATGATTGCAATGCTTACCTATATAAAGTGTTTATGATATAATATTAATGATTTTTTTTGGAGAATGGAAGAGGAAGATAAGAAAGGAGAGGCACTAAGGTTTATTGTAAATCAATCAAAAGGAAGGAAAAATGTCTCCTGTTAGAGATGTTTTTCAAGTTTCCTCTTCAATAGTATTAAATTTTATTGGAGCTATGGAGTTAGCCTCAAAAACATTGATTGGGTACTCAAGAAATCCAAGACTTGACATATCCAAGCTAGTCACATTAGATAGATTCATCTTGGGTAAAGGTTGCAAATTCTAAGGTGAAAATCTCCCATTTTTAATGTGGGTTTTAAACCTTTGATTTGAAAATGCTCAAAGAAAGGTCATGATCTTTAAAGGAGGTCCTTAATTTTACCAAAACTCAATGCCAATGTTTAATCCATGGTGTGATTCTTTCTATTTGGGTTTTGCCTTAAACATTGAGATCTATCTTTGGGTCTAGCTATTAGTCTATCGTTTCATTTATGTGTTGAGAAGGTCTTAAGGGTTGTAGGGGATGTGATGGTTATCTTCCAATACCCCTCCCTTGAAACCTTATAAAGAGATAGTGTGCCCCATTTTGTTGTCATAATATTTCAACCATGAGCTCTTCTTATGAGTATGCCCTTGAAGGGAGGGTATGTAAAGGAAGTAGCAAAAAACAAAATTTCATGTTGAGTCGAACGAGGGGTATAGATTGTAGGTGTCTCTAGAGGTCTTAACAAAGGTGAAGGATAAAGGATTTTACCTCTTATTGAAACGCCTTCCATTCCACCATTTGAGTTTCTAAAGGGCACTGAATTTAAGGGTCATAGGTGAGTTCTCACGAAGATCTTAAAAATAAGAAGGTAGGTGTGATTTAGCATAGGATTTATTCTTCAATGGTTGACTATTAGGGTGAGATTTCCTAGTAAATGGAAAAAATTGAAGCCCTACCACCCATATATTAAGTAGAGTATGAGAAAATGTTTCCTAAGTTTCAAAAATTCTCACCATATATTGTCCATGATATCCATGACAATTATGTTCAATTGTCGTTAACTCATGTTATGATATCATCTTTGATTCATGGCACATATACTTCTTCAACTAGTGGTGGAGAGTCCAACCAATGAGTAGGTAAGGTTGTTCATTTAAAAGGTTGGCATCAATGACGTATTCTCCCTCTCTGCCCAACTCTAAGAGGAGAAGTATGCATAATGGACTTATTATTGTAAACAATTGTAAATATTGGGTTATCTTGAAGTTCAAGGGCTTGAAGTTTTGCGTCAGTGACTTCTAGGT
This sequence comes from Pinus albicaulis, assembly GCA_034641835.2. NCBI lineage: Eukaryota > Viridiplantae > Streptophyta > Pinopsida > Pinales > Pinaceae > Pinus > Pinus albicaulis. Next base: position 1,270,806,333 of record CM076581.1, read on the forward strand.
GTGTTAGGTGTCAAGGCATGGTAGGATGTGCTAGGGAGTACCAAAGCATGCCAAGGAATGCAGGGGATTCTAACAAGTGCCACATAGTGCCAAGGGATTGTTAGACGTGCTAGGTGTTCTGGCATGTCAAGATGTAAAATATGTTGCTTAGTTGTTTTACGACCACGAATGGATGTGAGCCTTGTCTTCGTAACTTATTAAGTTGTTTGATTTGAGATTCGGCGTGATTATCCTAAGATGAGTTATAGGAAGTTCTTAAGTGAACAAGGAATAATATAGTTGTAGTAACTGTAACTTGGTCAAGCTATTGTAGTCGAAGCAGGATTTGGTTGGGTTCCCAAGTTGCAAAAAAATAAGGGTAGTTGCGAGGGCATGATAAATAAGGAATGATAGGGCATGCCATGGAATGAAAAGGTGCGCTAACAAATTCTAGATAGTTTCAAAGCATGTCGAGGACTGTTGGGGAGTGTCAGGGCATCACAAGGAAGAACTAGGTCAAAATGCATGGAAATGAATGAATAAGAGTGTGTGCCAAGGAGTATCAATGACTTCTAGGTGTCTCAAGGATGAAGTGTGTTAGGATAATTTTAAAATAGGACTTGTAGGATGAAAGCCTACGATTGCAGTAATGGGCTAGACAAAGCAGTCAAGACTTTGGGTTAGGCACAACACTATTGTTTCAATAACTTGGTTGGGTACCCAAGTCGCAAAAAAATAAGGCTATCTATAAGGGCATGACAATTAGGGAGTGTCAAGGTGTGCCAAGGAATTTCAATAAGTGCTAACACATGTTAGATGGTTCCATTAAGGCATGTTAGGCACACCAAGATATGGCAAGTGATAAGGAGGGAGTGACAAGATATGCTATATAGTTCCAAGGTATGCTAGAGTGCTAGGGAAGCATACCAAGATGTGTCAAGTGCCAATGTGTGTTTAGTGTTAGTGAGTGCCAGGAAACACAAGGGAGCAGTATGTCAAAATGCCTGGAAATGAATGAATAAGAGTGTGTGACAGGGGGTGTCAGCGAGTCTCGGGTGTGTTAAGGAGGGAGTGACATGGTATGCTAGGGAGTGTTAAGTCATGCTAGTGTGTCAGAGTGGCATGTGGCCAAGATGTGCCAAGCGCCAAGGTGTGCCAACACATGCTAGGAAGCGCTAGGGACCCAGAAGTGAGCACTAGGTGAAAATAATGCATGCAAATGAACATTAAGAGATTGTGACCAGAAGTGTCAATAAGTTCCAAGTGTGCTAAGGAGGGAGTGACAAAGTATGTTGGGCAGTGCTAAGGCATGCTAGAGGCCATGGAAACATGCCAAGATGTGCTAGGTGCTAGGGTGTGCCAATGCATGTCAAGGAGTGTTATGGAGTGCCAAGGAAAAACAAGGGAGCACTAGTTTCAAATGCATGGAAATGAATGAATAAGAGTGTGTGAAAAGGAGTGTGAATGAGTTATAGGTGTGTTAAGAAGGGAGTGACAAGGTTATATGCTAGGCAGTGCCAAGGTATGCTAAACTACCAAGGCGTGTCAGGAAGTGCTAGGGTGTGTTAGGATGTGTAAAAGCATGCCAAGGAATGTAGGGGATGTTAACGCATGCCACATAGTGCCAAGGCATTTAAGAGATGCCAGGTGCTATGGTATGTCAATATATAAACTGTGTTGCTTAGTTTTTTTACAACCACAGTTGGATGTGATAAGCCTTGTCTTGGTAACTTGTTAAGTGGGATGAGTTGAGATTGGACATGAGTAGCCTAATATGAGTTACATGTAGTTTTTAGGTGAATAAAGTATACGTTGAATTTAAATGACATACGAGAATTTGTTTTTGGTCTTAGAATATTTGATGCAAACACACTCAAGTGCCACAACACATATACTTTGCACAACAAAATCTACACACATTAGGGAATAAACTAGTGCACATGACAATTTATAACTTTTTCAAACCGTTCTTCGTTAAATACAAACTATAATAGAATAGGCTAGAGCTCTTGTACCACGGATCATGACCCTTTACAATCACACTGATATAAGGAATACAACTAGGGCTTGGTGTTAGTCTTTTGATAACAAATCTACCTCAAACAAGACAACACTTTAACCACTTTTTGATGGTGGCCACACATAGCCCTTTCAGTCCACATGTCCTGAACATCACATCTGGTGGTCCTCTTGCCTCCCATTATGCAACTCCTCAATTTTCCTCTATCAATGATCAACTCCTAATCAGTGTATAGATAGGATTTAGTTGGATTCATTTGTATCATCACTTGACTTGGGGTCTCTCTATCTTTAGATAACTTCACATTTTTCCTTGGAGGACTATTTTGGACGATGGATGCATTTTGATGTATGGATTTGGGCTATTTTTATGTTGGATCTTTGTTTTTGAAAATGTGAAGCTATTTGGATATACTCTCTAACATTGTGAGTGATAATTTAACTCTATTCTTCTTGTTGTTGCATGCTATTGAATTCACTATAACTAGGGCTAATTGTTGCGTGATGGAAATGTGGAATTATGTGTCTATTTAGCTTATTTAATGTATGGGCCATTGTTAGATGAATGAAATGTCTTTGAGACCATTGTATCTCAATAATATTGCACCATTTTTATGAAGTATAAATTCTTTAAGGTCACTTTTCGTGTTCCTCTAACATTGGACGAAGTTGACTTTCTGTGCCTCCTTGATCAAGAAACCAAATTCTTGCTTATTATCATCCCTGAATCCATATCCCCAAGTGAAATAGGCACTAGTACCTAAAAACAGGTGATGATTTCCCCCCATTTTTTCACAATTTTCCATTTTCCTCTAGGTCTAGCCCCATTATGTCACCTAGGGCATCAATTTCCCAGAAATCTAGCCAGAGGAAAACTTCGATCTCCTAGAGGCAGCTGCATTGGTGGGTCCCCTCACTCTCCTCAGAATTTGGGCCAATTATGGCGGTGGAATATCCAAATACCTCAAGCCCTATCTCTAGGATCAAGTTTTGCGTAGGTGTTCCCAAGGCTAGAACCTAGTAGGATCAATTTGACCCATCGAAGTAAAAAATCTTGCTTGATCCTTTCCCCTGACATTGTCCAGGATAAGAACATCATTGGTTGCTAAATTCCATCCCTGAACCTTGGCTGGGTCCACTTGGCCTCGTGTGGTCCCATTTGTTGTCAAAGGCCTTTCATCAAGGACCATTTGGGAATCCAAGTTCCCAAAGAATTTTATGGATTGAGAAATTCCTTCATAAGTCATGTTATTCTCCCTCAACCCTTAAATCCCCCTCCTCTCTCCCTATAAGATCAAGTCCCTTGCTTTAAAGGAAAGGAAGTCCCACTCTTTATTATATCTTAGGGAAATGGTTTCTAGGGCTAGTGAACTAGGGCTAGGGCTAGTTGGCTAGCCCACTTGACTGCTACTTTAGTCCTTCAAAGTCTGCACATCCTTAGGCCCTATGCACCTTCCCTTCTACCAATCTTGTTGTCCTTCACAAGTACAAGAGTTAGGCCTCTTCTTTGACAGTAACCTAACAACCCTCCAACTGTACTTGGACTACCATAAATCTGCCCAACCACAGTCAATTCTTTTTACTAATCTAGGGCTCACAATATTCTCTTCATCTACGGATCTTCAAATCTTCTACTTAACAATGGTTTGAGTCCTCTCAAAATCATTGTTCTTGTGTATCGACAATTTGATCTTTGTTGTCCAATCTATGAAAAAATCTAAACTACTCCTCTTATCATCCTTCTAACAATCTGTAGATGACTGAACTAGGGTCATAAATTAGCCACTAACAGTCCATTGACTAATTTTGTGTAGGTTGCTTTAGATCTTTGTCTAAAACTCTCTGGATAGTCCACCAAAATCAACTCCTCTGCATGTCAATCCATTCTTCATATGGCACATTTATTCTGCATGCTCAATCTTATGCTCAGGTTCCACCCTCCTTTGGATCTGTTATCTCCACACATACTGAATCTGAAAACCATCTTCCATATCTGCGATCTATATTGCAAAAATAAACCTTGCTCTAAGGGTCACAACCGTTCTTCTTATACGCAAATTTGTCACAGTATTAAGGGCATACCTTATGAACTAAACATGCTAGGAAATTGTCCTAACTAGGGTTAAAGAAAAAATTGTGGTGATGTTTGGATGGGTGCTAATTTGTAGGGTTTTCCATTTTTATAATTTTATTTTTTGTGCTTTGTACCATGCTACCTAGTTGCCTTCCTGTTGCCCTAGCATTTTAACTTTTTCGATGTCTATCTCTCTATTATTTCTTGCCCCATTTGAAATGTCATCCTTATTTGGTAGGTGTTTTCTTCAATATAGTGTGAATATTTTTCCATCACACAGCTTCTGTGGTGTTTTTCTACTGAAATAGCTTGTAAGGTCCATTCATCAGGGTATTTGATGAAATGAAATGATTATCGCTGATCACCAACTAATGGTACCTGCAAAGATTTACTCTAACAATTCTACAGTTTTCTTGTGCCAACAATTATACAACATTTTAACCTCATGAACTAGTCTCCTCTGTTCTCTTAGCTGATGCTATAAGAACTTATTGTTGTTGTCAAAGCTTTTACTCTTTATTCCCATTGAGCTATTTCAATTATTTGTGGACATTGATCTATTTTCATTTCATTTCTTTAATTTTTCTGACTGTTATGCGTTACCTTTGGGCAGTGACTTCTTTCTTACCTATGCTTTTTCTGCATAAGCATTCCATCTAGCCAAAGCAGCAGGGGCAACATGAGCCACTCAGTCGAGCCAAAGCCTAGCAAGGGCAGCGCAGAGGCAGTAGGAGCCACGCAAGGCTAATGCAGGCTTAGTCAGGGCAGCACAGGGGTAGTGTAAGCCCTTCAGGTGTGATGTAGACCCTTACTGAGTAGTGCATAGGTTGACATAGGCCATTCAGGTTGACGTAGAGGGATTCAGAGCAACGTATTACTGCCATTTTTATTTCTCTATTGGGTGAACCAGTTTTGGTGCCCAGGATTGTTGTACTTAGATTCTGCATAATAATGAAAACCCTCTAGAGCTACCTGCATCGATTTTCCCACATTGGGTTTTTTCCAGGGACAGTTGTCCAGAAAATCCGTCTGCCACTTTTTCTATGAGCATGTTATTCAATATTTGATATTTATGCGTAGGCTGCTAGTTGTATTTACTATTTACTTCACTAATTTATTAAATATTTCATAAATTAACTTGTAACTTAATTCAAGTAGGAGAATTAAATCAAGATACTACAGTAGGGTTTCTTAGATTAAGAAAATTTCACATTCCCCAGGTCTAGCCCCATTAGGTAACCTAGGGAAACAATTTCCCAGGAATCTAGCTAGATGAAAAATTCTATCTCCTAGAGGAAGCTGCGTTGTTGGGTGCCCTCACTCTCCTCAGAACTTGGGTCAATTCCAATGGTGGAATCTTTGGATTCCTCAAGCCCTAGCTCTAGGGTCAAGTTTTTCCTAGGTGGTCCCAAGGATAGAACCTAGTAGGATCAATTTGACCTATTGAAGTAAAAACTCTTGTCTGATCCTTTCCCCTCACCTTGTGTAGGATAGGAACATCATTGGTTGCTAAATTCCATCCCCGAACCTGGGCTGGGTCCACTTGGCCTCATGTGGTCCCATTTGGTGTCAAAGGCCTTTCGTCAAGGACCATTTGGGAATCCAAGTTCCCAAAGGATTCTAGGGATTAAGAACTTCCTTCATAAGTCTTTTTCTTCTCCCTCAACCATTCAATCCCCCTCCTCTCTCCCTAGAAGATAAATTCACTTGCTTAAAAGGAAAGCAACTCCCACTCTTTATTTTATCTTAGGGAAAGGGTTTCGAGGGTCACTTCCCACCTATTCATTGACCTATATGCTACAAGTGACTTCCTAAACTACCAAGACTCCACCCATCAGGGAAATTCCGTGAAGAGAAAGGAGCCTTAGCTGTGGTGGCAATGGGCTAAGCCTCCATCATTTCCCTTGTCCTAGCAGTTTCCCTCTTAGGAACCCCTTTTAGGTCCACCACTAGTTTGAGTGGTAACAAGTTCTTCACAATTCCATTTGTGAACAACTCTTTGGTAAGTCCACTTTTGCCATATTATAGCTCCAAGATGAGAAGTCCAGGGCTATGGAGGCTGCCCTTCTTCTCTCTGAATCAATCCTCTACAATATAGTGAACTAGGGCTAGTTGGTTGGCCCACTTGACTGTTACTTTAGTCCTTCAAAGTCTGCATATCCTTAGGCCCTATACACCTACCCTTCTACCAATTTTGTTGTCCTTCACCAGAACAAGAGTCAGGGCTCTTCTTTGACAGTAACCTAACAACCCTCCAACTGTACTTGGACTACCATCAATCTGCCCAACAACAGTCAATTCATTTTACTGATCTCAGGCCTACAATATTGTCTTCATCTAGGGCTCTTGAAAGCTGCCACCTAACAATGGTTTGAGTCCTCTCAAGATCACTGTTCTTGTGTATCGACAATTTGATCTTTGTTGTCTAATCTATGAACAAATATGAACTACTCCTCTTATCATACTTCTAACAATGCATAGATGACTAAACTAGGGTTACAAATCAACCACTAACAGTCCATTTACTAATTTTTTATAGGTTTCTTCAGATATTTGTTTAAAACTCTATGGAAAGTCCACCAAAATCAACTCCTCTACATGTCAATCCATTCTTCATATGGCACATTTCTTCTCCATGCACAATATTCTACTTAGGTTCCACCCTCCTTTGGATCTATTGTCTCCACACATACTGAATTTGCAAACCATCTTCCAGATCTGCGGTCTCTATTGCAGAACTAAACCTCGCTCTAAGGGTCACAACCCGTCTTCTTCTACACATATTTTTCACAGTCTTAAGGGCATACCTTATGAACTAAACATGCTAGGAAATTGTCCTAACTAGGGCATTATACTTATGTACTTCTAATTGTTGTAGAACAAACCCTATCCACACATAGAAAAAACACGACTCTTGCCTCCATAAGGGACTTGACCTAGCTCATATGGATCCATAGATTCTAGGCATTTCTTTGATAGAATCTTGACATGAACTTCATATCTCAATGTCGACCCTCAAACTAGGGTTAAATCAGTCAATATTACGCCTGCGTCGACTTCTGCTATGGCTCTAAATTACAGTTCAAGCCCTCCTCCATTTATGTTGTTCTTTATCACAGACCTTGCTGCCTACTAACCACCACAAGGCAAGATGGTATCAACCCTCTCTTCTATTTCATGTAGAAAATCTAACCGACGGGATTCAATCTAATCTTGTAATGTACTAAAACAAGATACTGAATACTTCCTACAATTTGTGGAAACAAAACACGATTGCACAATCACATATAAGTAAGAGAAACAAGTTATCAATCGCACAACAATAGATTTATCTGGGGAAGCAACTGCTCAAAACCCTCTATCTCTATTTTGTATTAAGTCAAGGAACCATGAAACAATACAATGCTTAATCTCTCTTGATATTCTCTAGCACTCTGCCAATTGTCTCCTGCTGATCTAGGAAAAATCGGTCTAATACTTATTCAATTCTCAGCCTGCCTTGCTGATGCAATTCCTATGGAATTATCTCCATATTAGTTAGGAAAATCGACCTTCCTTGATTGTGCAATCCATCATGGCATCCTAATGACTTTATAATTTCACATGGGAAATTTTCTATAAATACAACTGATAGTTATGTTCCTCTTAATTGTGTTACAATAAGGATGAAGGGTCTTTTTTATTATTTAAAAATAAGATAAAACCCTAAACAACCAAAAACCTAACCCGAGGAGATGTAACACCAAGATTTTATGGGCCTTGTTGGGGTTAGTTGGGCAGCCAACTTTTCGGGGTCATAACTTGGTCATATGATCTTCGTTTGACACACATGATACCTCGTTAGAAAGATCTCTCCGAGGACTACAACTTCTAATGTGATGTGATTTCAATAAAATTTCCAAACCTTTCATGCCAAAAAAACGTCATTTGGGGCCTCAAAATGGCTCCGGAAGTTCAGGACCCAAAAAATTGACAAAAATAGTAAATTGTGCTATAATTAAGGAAACTAAAAAACTAAAAGAGACAATGGCGAGGGCCCAAGTGGAATAGGTGGGTGGCCACCAATATCCACCTTGATCACCTTATATTGAATTTACTGAGCTAACTCAATCATCATGACTTAGTTAACTGACACAAGTTGTTATGAGACGAAATTATAATTTATTGTCCAATTTATTTAAGTGAAAAATAAATTAGACGCCTCACATTCCTCACTCTTGGTACATCAAAATTCCTCACTAGTGTGGGTGCATTTTTTTTTTGTCCTTTCTAGTTGCCAATTTCACTGTTTCTTGTTGCAAATTTCAACACTCCCTCTCAGTAAGAAAGGAATTCAATATATCCCCATCTGGTACCTTTGGAATGTTCTGCATGTTGCACTTCTCTAGTGTTGTTTGCACCTGAAAATCTTGAAACTAAATAGCCTCCGAAAAACTTACTTAGTATAATGCATCTGTCATCAGAGTCTTCTGACTACTGCTAGCTACTACACCTGTCTAGTACTGGATTCTCTGCGCTGCTGCTGACATCTGCATCCGTGCCCTTTGAAATATTTATAACTCTGATTTGTAATCCAGTATTTGACATCTGTCACTTTGATTTCTGTCTTGCTGACATCTGACTACATCAATCTAACCGATCCTTCCTACTACTATTGTACTGTGGGCTCCTCGTAGCCAAGTTCGATCCATGAGACACGCCATCTCAATGGACCTTGCCCAAATTTCTTATCTTGGGATTATGTCTACACATCACCCCACCTTAGACCTCGACATATGGATGCTCCCTCTTCCCATCTGGCTCAAAATTTCCCCCTCATGGAGGTCTCTGCTTGCGTGGACGCTTCCACTTAGTCTCCTCTCTACTTCTCCAATTGTGGCAGCTACTCCACAACCTTCTGAGACTGCTTCTCATGAGGATGCATGTCGAGAGGTAATTTATGCTCCCTCTAAACCACCAAGTCTCTAAATTCTGCCTTTCTCCTCAAAGCTTTGCATGCATCTAGTACCTCAATTACATATAGGTTCTTGACTCGCGCACAGTGTAATTGTCCTGACATTACAAAAGGTTTCTAAAAAAGAGTTGATTTTAAATCGATGATATCTCCCTCATCCGAGCTCCTAATCGACCGATTTGTTTTTTCCCATTTGGGTAGATTTTCGTGAGGAATCCAAATATTCTATTTGTTTTCAAAAATTTTACACCAAAATATTCAAATATTCTCTGCAAACTCGCCGCCCAAAAAAATCCTGCTCTGATACCATGTAGAAAATATAACCAACAAGATTCAATCTAATCTTGTAATCTACTAAAACAAGATATTGAATCCTTCCTACAATTTGCGGAAACAAAACACGATCGCACAATCACATATAAGTAAGAGAAATAAATTATCAATCACACAACAACATGATGTATTTGGGGAAAGAAAGTACTCAAAACCCCTCTATCTCTATTGTGTATTAAGTCAAGGAATCATGAAACAATACATTAATGCTTAATCTCTCATGAGATTCTCTAGCACTATGTCAATTGTCTCCCATTGATCTAGGCAAACTCGGTCCAGTACTTAGCCAATTCTCATCCTTACTTCAGCCTACCTTGCTCATGCAATTCCTAGGGAATTAACTCCTTATTAATTAGGAAAATCATTCTTCCTTGATTGCGCAATCCATCATGGCATCCCAATGACTTTATAATTACACATGGTAAATTTTCTCTGAATACAACTGATATTTATGTTCCCTTTAACCTTTGTCTCAATTGGGTATTCCTCGAAACTGATATGCATGCAGCTATTAATAGCAAATTATCAGTTATATGATTGATCACTCATTTTGAATTAAATCTAATTTAATTCATTGGACCTCTCATTAGCTCATCACTCAGTTAGAACCAGTTAAACTGATTTTAACTCATTTAATCGAGTTAATTATACTTGCACCCCACTAATGCATCAACTTGAACTGGACCTCAAAAATATTAGAATCCCTCTATATGCCTCATCTTAGACCCTCAAGTACTTGAATTTATTGAGCTAACTCGATCATCATGACTTAATTAACTGACACAATTTGTTATGAGATGAAATTACAATTTATTGTCCAATTTATTTAAGGGAAAAATAAATTAGACGCCCCACATTCCTCACTCCTAGTGCATCAAAATTCCTCACCAGTGTGGGTGCATTTTTTTTTATCCTTTCTGGTTTCCAATCTCATTGTTTCTTGTTGCAAATTTCAACATTTCAGAATTTGATGCGGACTTCACACAAATACACCATTGAAATCACATGCCCAGATTCTCATGAGAAACCTCTCTTAAGCTCGATCTACTAGAAGAGAACCAACAATATGCCATCCTACTTCCTAGTGCAAACTGACCCTTAAGGTATGCAACATTATTTTGAACCCTCACATGATGATCTTGCTCTTGGAGGATGATTATGACCTCCCTTTAGCAACCCTTACTCAGCCCTCATACTCGGCCTTCTTTAGGACTACATCTCTTTTCACCCCCTTGATGTGCCAGATAGTGGGAATACATGTCAAACATGCTAAGATGTGCAAGGGTGTGTCAATGCATGTCAGGGACTGTCAAGACAAAAAAAGGGAGAAAAAAGTTAAACTACAAGGAAATGAACACATAAGAGGGTTAACAAGTCATCAATTTACTTTTTCCAAGAGGGGCATGCTAGGCACACCAACACTAGTTTCCAAGTGCAAAGTCTTAGTGCATTCTAAGTGACAAGTATTCCTTTGTTGCTTCTCATCTACTTTCCAACAATTGATAATCACAAATAAATTTAATATTAAACCATGCCAAATCATACCAAGGCATCTCAACGTATTCCATACATGCTAAGACTTTCCAAGCGCCAACATGTGCCAAGCGCCAATATGTGTCAAGGACTAGTATTATGCATGTTATGAAGTGGAAGGGAATGTTGAAGAGTGCTAAGGTGTGCTAGAGAGTGATAATGCATGTTGATGAGTGTTAAGGATTAATAGGAAAAAGCATTAAGGGAGCACTAGGCAAAAATTCATGGAAGTTAATGAATATGAGGAACGTGTGCCAAAGACTAGTGTTAATGAGTGTTAGTTGTCATGCCAAGGAGGGACTGACAAGGTATGCTAAGCATTGGTAAGGCATGCTAGGGAATATCGAGGCATGTCAAGAATTCCCAAAGTGTGCTTCGGAGTTCCAGGGTGTGCTAATTATATCACATGCAAATTAATAGTGCCAAGATATGCCAATACATGGTAGGTGCTAAGGATGTGGTGCAGGGTGCCAAGGTGTGTCAATATGTGTCAAGGAAACAAAAGGAAGAACCAATAAGAGGGTTAACAACTCAAGACTTTATCTTTTTGAAAAGGGGCATGCTAGGCACACTAATAATAGGTCCCAATACATGCCAAGTGGCATTGTGTGCCAAGTGCTAATGTATGTCAATGCATTCAACCAAGGTGTTCTAGGGCATGCTAGGGACTATATGCAGCATGCCAACACATGCTAGGAGAGTTCCATGTTGTGCTAGTGCATGCCGCCATGTGCTTGGGCGTTAGTGTCATCACGAGATGTTCTAGGTATAAAGATGTTCCAATACATGTGGGGTGCTAAGAAATGTTAGTGTGTGCCAAAGAATTAATTTAAGGTGTGCCCAGATTAGTGAGGATCGTTAGGTATTTCTCATTAATAGTAATGTCAAAGCTTGATTATGTATTAAATAATATATTTCCTACACACAATAGTGGAACTTTATCTAAAGGGAATTTTCTAGATAATAAACTTAATATATATGAATCATGTGTTGACTCATAGGAAATCTCTATTCGACTAGTCATTACTTGAGGGAAATGATAAACACTAATTACTTCTAAAACAATTGACTAACCCAAACCACTATGGCCTTGGACATATTATAAAAAATACTCCACAATAATGGTATTAAATCGTTAACTTTTGACAAAAATATATTAACAGGCACATAGCGTCATCAAAAACTCATTGGAATGATCAATGATGACGGACATTTTTTGACCGTCACCAAAAGTAAAAAAAATTGCATTGGTGAGGGTCATTAAAAGTTCGTCACTAGAAGTGTCACCAAAGAGAGAATTAGTGATGGGCCTTTAACGACCCTCACCAAAAGTCTCATTGAAAATGTCTTTGGTGACGGACCATAAAGGACCATCATTATATACACTTATAGTGACGGTTTTTTAATTATCAATGATGACGGACATTTTTTACCTTCACCAAAAGTAACAAAAAGAGCATTGGTGAGGGTCATTAAAATTTCGTCAGTAGAAGTGTCACCAAAGAGAGAATCAGTGATGGGCCTTTAACAACCCTTAGCAAAAGTGTCATTGAAAATGTCTTTGGTGACAGACCATAAAGGACCATCACTATATACACTTACAGTGACGGTTTTTTAAGGACCGTCACCATATGTGACATTGGTGACGGACCTTAAAGGTCCGCCACAAGCATGACTCTCACCAATGTGATTTTTTCTTGTAGTGAAAATTGGCCAAGTCTCCAATAAAATGCAATAAAGTGGATAAGCTATCAATTTAGACTAAGTCACCGACAAGAGATCATGTTCACTAAACCAAGTCTCGTCAAAGGCATTTATTTCTTCAAAAAAAAGGATAGAGATTGTGGACTCCAAGTTAACGCCCTCATTGTCATAGCCTCTGCAAGATCTACTTGACATAGAGGAACAAGCAACCTTGAATAACATCTCAAGTTTGTACATGGTTTCAAGTTTTATTGAACCTCATTGAAGTATGGCATCATCTCAACCACCCTATCTCCTTATTGTTGAGTTTAATGGGACTAAAATTCTATTTCCCAACCATCCATATGTGAATGTTGAAAAGATGAAAGAGAGAGAATCTTGTGGCAGGGGCTCAGGGATGGTGTCAAAGATGCTTGAACATAAAGATGCTTGAACATAGAAAAATAGGTTATCTTGACTTGCATTAGAAGAAGTTAAAATGATGACAGACATGTCAATAAATTGCAATCAGGTGATGTGGTAAAAAAGAATCACTTGGTAGAAAAGAAACCACAATATCACACCTACAAATGCCTTGAACCAATGGAACAAAAAAAATGATGTCAATTATTTACACCAATGTTGTGGAATTAGCAAAGAATTGGCTTCCCCAAGACTTGGCGAGACTCAATGACTTGGGAAATGCTATGCAAAGACAAGAAACCCTTAAAATACAATTAATTCTATGCACAAAAAATATTGCAAGTTTATGGTGAGTATGGTCATTGGCAAGTTTGCGGTGAGTCTTCGCAAGCATCAGAAGTTTCCCATGAATCTAGCGAGTGGATACTTTTGTGGGCTGGTCTTAGGTGAGTACTCACCCTAGCCAAGACTCTGCAAGACTCATGAATCTTAGCTGAGTCAATATACACTATTTTAAAGACTCCAAATGTTCGAATGATAGTGCATACAAAAAAAAAATAAAGATGACGAATAACTTAGATTAAGAAAACAATGATCTAAGAGATACATAAAAATTGAAACATGATGCACATATTTCATAAAAAATTATAAACTTGCATGGTTAGTGAGTGAAAAATGCACAAGTACAGGATGACATAGACTAATGCAAACACAAGTTAATAAACACAAACACACATGAAAACTATAATAGTACATTAGAAACAAGTAAATAAATAGCATATCTCCAATCTCAGCCGCTTGATATTAGAAGTTGTTGTAGATTCCATTTCTGGAGACTAAATTATTAAGTTGTTTGATACTTTTGGTCACACTATCACCTAAAGCTACAGTGTTGAGGGGCATGGAAATAATTCAACGTCTCATTCTTTTTGTCACATAATTTCCATACTGTAATATTGGATTTCTCACTTGCAAATGAAATTTTACCTAGCAACTAAATCTTCTCCAGCAACAACCTTACAATCATCACCTAGTTCAGATCCTGCTATCCTATCCATCAAGCTTACCACTGGGCCTATGTCATTCACAGCCAAAATCAAGGCCTTTGGGGAGATTGAATTGATCTGTGTAATTCAGAACAAAGCATAACATCAAACAACCTTAAATGATATATACATCTCAACATGTAACCAAATATTAGTTAATAGTCAATTTTCACAGTATTCACACTAATTATTATGACTATGTTTATATTATGTAAGTGAAAACCTTAACTAGAAAAGGTGGCCCAAGCATGCCAGCATAATTTAGTTCTAGTTTTAGTTCAATTATTTCATAAAGTTACTTAGCACCAGGAAAGTGACGATGGAAACTTGGCAATTAGCCAAACCTATCAAAGTCGATCAAAAGCATATTGTAATGCTCATAATAGTCAATATCACATTCTGAGATTCTTCAATTCTATTATAATAATAAGAGTGACTGATACTATATGTTACTTTTGCTGGTGACAAAGAACTAATCAAGTCTCTCATATTTAGATTGCTCAGGTCCCAATTGAGATCTGACTACAGTGGCATTTCCTTATGATGGGATTTTTTTTTCCATATTAGTACTCCCTTCATTGGATGCCAATCCACCAAAAAATGAAATAAAAATAAGGAACTAAAAAGAAGACATAACCAATCCTATAAATATAATGGGGTACATTAGGCAGGGCTATTCAACCAGGATTATTGTAATTTGTTACAACTTACAATGCAGACTCCCAATGTCATTCCTTGTTCACTATTTTCTATGGTGCATATGCAGTGTGCACAATCCAATGATCAACAGCTCATCCTCCATTATGCAACACAAAGATGGTGAATTGGAATAGTAATAAGGGAGTCTGACACTTCATATGTTAGTTTTGCTGGTGATTGACAACTGATAAAGTATAATATTTAGATTGCTAAGATCCTAAATAAAAGCTATTTATTCAGTGGAATGTCACTACGATGGGATTATTTTCCATATTAGGACTCCCTTCCTTGAATACCAATCCATCAACACATAAACTGGAAAAGAAGGAACTAAAAAATATACATGGTCAATCCTCTAGATAGGATAGGGTATATTTGAAAGGGATTTTCGACCATAATTATTGTAATTTGTTACAATTAAGACTCCTAATGTCATTCCTTCATCACTATTTTCTTAGTTTCAAATGCACAGTGCAATCATTAGAAATCATCCTCTAGTATTTAACACAGATGGTGAATTCAACTCCAAGACAAATCTTCAAAAGAAAACAAGAGTATAATCAGCCCTGGGACTTGTAATGTAATGAGTTAAAGTAAAGCTCTTGTAGCTTTTCTAACCAACCCCTAGCTCTATGCTCCTACTATATAAATTACTTGTCAGCCAAATTTTAATAGTAACAACGACCATTCAAACATGTGGCTCAATAGCCCGAGAAATAGCATTAGTTTTAAGTTTTTAACTTATTGTTCCTTTACATCCTTGGAGAATTTCTGCACTTCCTTTTACCTAATTGCTTGCAATGAATGATAATTGTCTTTGGGCAAAAATATTCATGATAATGTGACTTGATGGAGGATATCGCTACCCACAAAACATACACCCCAGGATTCCCATTATAGCATCTAATAGAAACTGTACTGAATTACAATAATAGTAATACCAATAATGATGGCATGAAATCTATAGTATTGGTTGCATGTCTATTACATCAGTAATGAAACAATGAATTCCATTTTTTGATATATTGAAAGGAACATTGCCTATTTTCTATACAAACACAAAAGGATGAAAACATAAACTGTACTGCACTATTAATGTATCAGTAGCAACTAAAAGCAAATAGACGTTCATGACCAATTTGTTGAAATACTGGGAAAAACTTAAAAGGAAATAAACCAACAAAGAGAGTTTGAGATTTGCATACCACTTTTACCAAGCGCTCCAATGGGGGTTTAGTTGTGTTTGATTTGTATTCTATTAGGGGTCTAGGTGAAACAGTTTGGTGTGAATCCTGGTTGATAGTAATCTGAGCTAGGCTAGGAGGAAAGTTAGCTATTTGCGATGAGGTAGAAATTCTAGGTCTACCAATATCTAGAGATTCAAAATGTTTTCATATAGGAGTAGGTTGCTGAAATCCCTCATCATTTCTAGCATTTGAAATTAAAGAAATGACAAGTAAAAAAAATTGATGTCCATCCTGGTTGATAGTATTATGAGCTAGGCTAAGTGGAAAGTAAGCTAATAGTGGCGAGGTAGAAATTCTAGGTGTTCGAATATCTATAGATTCAGCTTGTTTTCGTATAGGAGTGGGATGCTGAAATCCCTGAGAATTTCCAGCATTTGAAATTGAATAAATGGCATAAGATTGCTTCCTAGCATCTTCTATGTGAGGTGAAGGAATTGGGAGAGTAGAGGGTGAGGGGGCCATAAATGGCGAGGTTGCAGGATGCACGGGAGTTACAACTTTGGAAACCTGAAGTGAAGACAATACTATACTTTGTTGATCTATCTGTGGAGAGGAATGTTGAAAAACGTGTGGAGAAATAACCTGGAGAAATTGAGGTGAAGAAAAAGAAAGTACCGATCCTGTCTTCAGTTGCTGCTACTGTTGTTCATAAACTGAATGTTGACTTAACTAATGGCGTTGTGGCATAAATTCTTGTTTAATAGAAGACTAGTTTGTCCTCGAGTCAATATTCAACTCATTATTTTTTTGAAGTTGTGGCATTTGTTGTTCCTGAAACTCTTCCTGTAATTAAACAACTTATTGTTGCTTTTGTTACTGTTGTTGCTAGATTTGTTGTTGCTGTAGTAGTAGGGGGTGTTGAATATGTCATTGATGCTATATATTTACTTGTGTTTGTAGCATTTCTTGCTGCTTCAAAGCATGGTGGTGATGTTGCAGTGTATTTATATTATTTTTCTATAAAGGATTGATCCCAGTCTACTGTATGGAGTTAATACTATTCTGCTTAAAAGGAGAATTATTCTACTGAAGAGAAGTAATATTATTATTTTGAATATGGTTTACTGAACTCTTCTATAAGGTAGCTACACTAGTTCCTTGCATTAAAATTATATTGGTAGCAAACTGCATTGTAGTACGAACATTTTTTTGTGATGTTTGTACACTAGGTTGTTGTAAAGGCATGGAACCATGTTGAATGGGTTTCACAATGTTATATTGCATTGAAGTAACAAAAGGCTATAAATTCATCTATTGGAGTTGATTAACATGCTTTTATTGTTCCTGCATATGAGATAACATAGTTTGTGGTTGCTTCTGCATAAATTGCACTTGGATGACAGTCTGATTTGAAAGTTATTTTTGTACCTGTTTTTGCTATGGAGAATATTTTATCTCCTTAAATGAGTTCAGAATGACATGAATTTTCTTCTCAAAAGCATCAACCTTATCCTCTTTAAACCCTAATGGAATGTTGATTTTCAATACTTGAATATATTGCATCATCCGTTGCAATGTTTTTCTACAGTGCTTAAGCTTTTCAGATTGATCAAGTGCCACGAGCTAGTAAAACAACAATTCTATGAGAATTTAGGCCAAAATTAACTAAAATACCAAACTGTCATAACCATTGATATTCATTTTGTATACATGAAAAGTTGAAAACAATTTTATCATCGTTAATGGTGACTAGATGGATTGCATTGCCAAAACAACCCCAACCTATTCTTGCAATCTCATAAGAATACCTCACTTTATGCTTTGAAGTTTCCATATCTCACTTGTAATATATTCATAGTGCCACCATGTTATTTTATAATTTTGACAAAGGTAAAAGCAGCTAGAAGTTAGAACTAAGGAAGGAAAGGAACACACCTCTTGACATTTCACTGAAAGCTTTATAAATAATTCTTTTATCTTTGGATAATACATCTCCTTCAAGTTTTGTAGCTGCATTAATAACTTAACAATTTCTATCACTTTTTTTTGTTCCTGAGACACCAAATATTTGGCAAAGCTTGCAATCTCAAGAGAATCTACATAGACTCTCTAGACCCTTGAGAGCTAATTGGATATGTTGGTTCCCCTCGGTTATGTAGGGAAGAGTATTCTATATGATCATAGTTTGTCTTGATAGTGCAAAGTTATTACTGTAGTCATTATTTCTTAACAAAGAAATACGATATTCAGATTGAAACAGAGGGAAAAAAGACATATAGTACAGGTATGTCAAGGAATATTTTAATGGGTTGTTATATTTATTCATAATTGTGAAAAATTAAATGGTAAATATGACATGGCATATTTCCCAGTCAGAAAAAACTCCAATACTCTTTAGAGAAAGAGCACTTAGGCTAACATATAGAAGATTGATCATTGTGAAAGAATGGAGATACATATACAACGACCAATGCAAATGACATCCCAGAAAATTGTAAATTTGAAGAAAAATTAGAATGTGACCTATCTTACGCTTTGATAAATCTCTTCCTTGCCGTCAACAACAAATGATTGTCTTGTTTGAATTGAAAACTCCATTGATGCTGGAAAACCCACAGTTAACCCATATAAGGGGATAGAACATTTTTATTAATCTGAAATATTAAAATAATATCCAAATGTATCTTTAATCTATGCTTAGATGAAGTCAAATTCTCAACAACTAAAGGGCAGTATGAGATGCTTGTTGTACAATAGATTGTTGAGCTTGTTGAATTCGAGATTGTTGAACATGTGTGGCTGAGATTGTTATATTAATATATTGTTGAGTTAATTTAAGACCAGATTGTTGAGCTAGTTGTATATTATATTGTTGTGGCCGTGGCTGGCTCTGTGGCAAGGTCAATTATCGTTGTTGAATAATTGATGGCTGAATTTCAGAATAGGTTGCTGGTATTGCAACTGATGTTGATAAAGCAGCTGATGTCGTTGGGATGGTGACTGGGAAAATTTCCTTGCAAGGTATTAACAAAAATATTCATTTCCAGTAATGAATGAATGCATTGACCCCAACCTTGATTCTGATCAACCTACCAATGATAAGCATGCGAACCCGACGACACCAAAACCATATGGCAATTACCTATGACCCATAAGGAAGGCTAAGGTGTTGACCATACAGAAGATATTGCTTTTCTTGCTAACCTAACTTGAATTTTAATGTTATTACCTGCCAGTACTATCCCACACCCACCACTTGGATTGCTGCGACAAGCACGATTTACCCATTTTTTAGACCCCACCTTTTACAAGAAATTTCTTTTTATCTTACCCAGATTTACTTACGCGCTTACCCTGCTGAAACAATGTGTCATATACATTGGGTTGTTTCCAATAATGTTAGTTTAGTTGTGCCAAGCGAAGGAAGACCACCGAGACACAACGGATTGCACTCACCCAGCAATAGAAGCAATACCACCTGATTGAAATACATACTTCACATCAAAAAATATGAGTTAAAGCTAAAGAAAGGGTGAAACGTCTGGGCTTCGAATACAAAATCAATCATAAGGCCTTGATAGGATATTCTGGTTTAGGTACTAGTTGGTATTACTACTTTAGGACATTTCGTTTGAAGGGAGGGATTTTTATGCAGTTGGAAACCACTTTCAGGCTGTCGGCCAAACACACTGATGCATGCCTCTCTCACCTGCTCTGATGCAACCATGTAATTAATTATTCATTTTAATCCCTGCCCAACGTTGACAGTCCAACGGAACAAAAAATTTCAAAACCACTTGAGCATTGTATTCAATGTTTGTTTAACTTCTTTGTCAAATACCAAGCATAGAACGATTTAACTAATAACTCATAATTCTTCCAGAAAAATATGCCTCTACCGAACATCTTGCAAATCGAATATGACCTGGAATTGGCAGGGAAAGGGGTGGTGTACTCTAACAAGAGTCCGTGTATATACTTGACAACAGGCACAATTGCTTCAGTATGCCCATTCATATAATGGAGTACAAGTGCTTGGAAAACATTTTTAGAGTGTCTGCCAAACACTGATGCATGCCTCTCTAACCATATGTGATGCATAACGTCTAATTAATGTTTCATTTTCATCTTTTGATCAACGTTCAGTCCTTCAACTGCCAGATTACCAGGTTGAAATTTTGAAAGTTTGCGGGATCAGTGCTTTGAATGGCCTCCATAGGGTTTAGAAAAAATGGATGGCAGCTGTTGAAGATAATGGGAGCAAAGCATTTGGACTATGCTGCTTCCAGGTAGGGCACATCCTTCTCGATCAAACGAGGGGTGAGGAAATGAACCGCTCGCCCGACAGTAGGAGGGCAAGGGGATACTTCGATCGGTATTGCCCCATCTCCATCCATTCAGACAAGGTTGATCCATCCAGCTAGACCCATTTTGGTTTTTAGGGTGACCTTCATTATAGACCTTTTTAGGGACTCTTTAAGCAGCAAGGACCTTGATACACTCTCCCATGCTTTTTGTTGGTAAACGAAGAACCGACCACCCCGGAAGGAAAGCCGCCTAAGTCACCCACCACAGTGGCATAGACCTTCGCTTCAACCTTGATGACAGACAGTTCCTCATAATCCTAATTTCAGGCCGCTCTATATTGTCTGATTCTTGGGTAACACAAAAACAGAACATCCATGATGAAATTCATTCTCTATTACTACTATCTCACTATTGATTTTATTATCTTACATATCATTCCTTATTTCACTTATATACTCGCTTGGGTTCATTACAGTGTCATGCTAAACAAAATTAGGGAGGAAATAATTCCAACCAATGATGAACCCGATCAAGAAACTGGAGATTGGAAAAAGAAAATCTTCGATGTACTCGTCCGAATTTACATTGTTCGACTAATATTCTTCTCGGAAACCATCGGCACAGGATGGGAATTGGGACAGGGAAGGAGCAGTCGTATCATACTGCTAGGGAATTTAGTCATCTTTTAGGGTCTCAGTTTGAGGAGGCATTGAAGGCCCTGTTGGTCGAGAATCTACCTGAGCCTTCCAAAACCCTACTAGAAGATGTGAGTGAGAGTGAGGGTGAAGAAGATGTCTTTTTCAATGCAGAGTGAGACCAATTCGTATTGAATTATTAAATTCAACCAGAACATAACCCCTCCTCTCCTAAACATGATTTGAAATTCTTCATTGATACATAAATTTTTATGGATTGATTGGTGCCCTAAACTATCATCAATCAATGAATCAAATGGAAATCAGAACATCCAAAAAATTAAAAACACAAAAAAAAAACCAAAAAGATAGGTGTCTAGAGTCGATTGAATACATCTTATTGAATATATTCTATCTGGAATCCTGGTTCCTCCGGTTGTTGGTATCCTCCAGTTTTTGGTATCCATGGCGCTATTGAGTTGTTGAGCCGAAGAGAACACGAAAGAGGCAGAAAATGAAAAGGGGGTGTTGGGCGCTGCTTATTATCGTTAATAGCAATGAATGGCCCCAGTCCCAGCATTGAAAAGGGGCGTTGGGTGCTGCTTATTATCATTAGTAGAAAATAATGGCCCTATGGTCCAGTATTGAAAGACGTGGGGACGAAGGGATATCTAATGTCGCTGAAATGGCCTTGGTACTAATAGTTTGAGAGCTAAAATTCAATATTAAAATAAAAACTAGCATTTGCACCGAGAGATGTAAAGTAACGTCGGGAGTGGGGAACATGGAAAACAATAATTACCTTTTTCACTCAAGAAGCATACAAAATGGATTCATGAACTCTCTTATCCATTGGATCAAACAAAAAAATCATGGAGCTTCTTGCCAATAATGAGAAATAAAATAAATTTGGAAAAAAAAAAAAAAATTCAGAAAGAGATTCTCATTTGAATATAACACTAGGCTCAAAAGCATCTCTTGCCAAATTTGGCTACTAGTCTCAGAAGCATCTCTTGCCAAATTTGGCTACTCTATGTGAAATTCCATTGAAATTAAAGTATATTTTTTCATTGTGTAAAGACAATTTATCAAGAAATGGTTAACACCTCTATTTCTCCAGCGAGTTGGTTGTTCTGCAGAGAGGGCTTTAATAGGAGAATGAGGTAGAGTAGTGACTCTCCTAAGTGTTGGATCAATCATTTGGGTGCGCTGGGCTGCACTTGGGCATAGACAAGAGGGACCCTAAGTTTTTTTTTATTAATTTGTAAACCCTATTTTCGACAACTCGAAGATTTCTGAATATAGACTGAAACCCTAATTAAAGAGCTCAACCAATTGCATCATATGATCCCCTATATCATTGCCTTAAATTCATTTTGTTCAAGAGTCTTTTGGCCGTCCACTAGTATAAGAAAGGTCATTCGCTACCATCTTCGGCAGGTTCGCCATCGACTATTATATTAAAAAGGTTGATCAAGGATCAACAAAACAATCGAATCTCCCATCCAGTTGGAGCAAGATGATCCATCTAAGCTGCACATCTGCTTATTGAGATAAAAAATCAATTGTTGGATTTAAACACTATCAATGTCAGATTCTGATCATGTTTGGAAGTCCTGACAAATTTTTCGTCTATCAGTCACTGTTATTGGGGAATGCAGGTTGACTCATTACTATTATTAAAAAAAACCGCATGTGTCCTGCCTCTAAGTTTTGGGCAGCTCTTAGCCAAGAAAAAACAATTTTAAAACATACTATATATACATAATACATCTTATAATATATATATTATTAAATGTTCTTTATAAAATGTAAATTAATTAATATTTATAAAAAAATTAATTGATTTAAATTTTATAAAAAGAATAGAAAGTGGGAGTCAATTACAAAGATAAACAAGGCTTTATATAATATTTAGAGACAATTTTAAACCATTTAAATGATAATATCTCACAATAAGAGAAAATTTTTGATCTGATATTAAATTATTTTAACTTAAATATCTTGGCTTTGAAAAAAATATTTCATTATATATTATCATAATTTAACTAATCATTTAAAAATAAACTACACTAATAATTATTTCTTATTAGTTAAAATAAAATTTTAAATTCCAACTTCTCAAAAATCTCAAGAAAAAAATATCAAAATCTAATATTACACCATCCAAACTCATTATTCTAAATGGTATTTTGCGAAATTTTTGACAAATCTCAGCAAAGCTGTAAATAAATAACATATATTTGTAAAATATCCATTTTAATTTTCAACTTAATTCCAAATATTTTAAAAATCATTCACATATTATGTTTTACCCTTCCAAATTTTACGCCTTTTATATTCACCACGGTACCAACAAGGCTCCTTTGAACTCCAAAAAAGAAACGAGGGCGGTTTTGAAAATACGCAATGTTGAAGGGAAATTTTGGTGATTAGATATACATTCCTGCCTAAAGAATCTGTGCTTTCAACACTGCGGACTTATCATAAATAGTTGAATGGGAAATTTGATGTTACATGTTTTCTACTAAACCCACACCGAAGGTTGATGTTTCAACCTTGATTAGGGCTGGAAAATCTGCCTGTTTGTTGAGTTTCGCTGGGATGGTGACACCACAATTGCCTTGTGAACCATCCATGCCACCTGTCATTATATACATGCATTTTATAATTAATATCTATCTATAAAAATTAAAATGAGTAATCTGGGTACCATCATATCAAATTAATTGACACAGTAAATTCAGTCAGGATCTCCTTTCGATTTTACTGAGTCTAGCGCATGCCTTCCTCCAAGCCTCCTCTTTTTTAACAGCCTTGAGACAAAAGGGAAATTGTTAATACCAAAAAGTGGAATGATTAACCAAATTAGTGGGAAGTAGGTACCAATAGAAGAAATTCCGATATCTGTAGAAAATTGGGTCTCTGAATATGAAAATTACTGTTGAGAATCCAATAATGGAGAGCGGGGAAGCATTGGAATAGCAGAAATGGCTAAGGGAGGAGGCTGAAAAGAAGATCACCACCGCTATCTCTGAGGCTGTTGCGATGCTTGAATTTAATGGCTTTCAATTGATTAGTGTGCCGGTTTCGTTACACTTGGCTATGGCCCTTGTGAGGTTGGATCTGTCCAATAACAATATGGTGGTAATTTTTTCAGTTCGATTTCCCTGTGCAATACTTTTCCGAAGTAAAACAATGAATGATTTTTTGTTTTGCTGGTGCCCAATTGATTGTATTGCTTGCCTGAATTCATGAATAGCATGGTGAATCTAAAAAGTCTGGATGTTGGGTGTAATCACCTCAGATCTCTTCCTGTTTCCGTCGATAGGATATTGAACCTTAGATTCTTAAATGTTTCCAACAACATGCTCGTTGCCTTTCCTCATAGCATAAAAAATTGCAGGTAACGTTAGTCATTTAATCCGTTAGGGTTTTCCTGTTTCCACCAGTCCAACTACTGTAAGGAGAAGGTGTTGTTCAATTCCATCCCCAAAAAATCGAGAAATCCATAATGGGGATCCCGGTTTTGGCGATGAAATTGATGCAAATTCAAGCCAGAAACATCAACAAATCGCTCCCAAAAATGGTCAATAAAATCGACACCATGCTCTCAAAACGCTAAGTGGAGCTCAGCGATCTCCCGCAGCATCTATGCAATTCACGGGAGGCCGACTCAATGAAATAATGCCTCAATAAAATTGTGATTGAGGGGGACTTCAAACAATTCCAGGATGACAAGAAGAAGCACTGCACCGGGGAGATGTTTGAGAACTACTATAAATATTTGCGCAACACCCGTTCCATGGGTGGAAATTTTCTGGCTAAGCTAGCCAACGAAGATGAGCGTAGGAGAAGCAGTGGTTGTCCGTGGAGTGCCAGCGAAGCGTACGACCATCTATGTGTTAAATTTCTATTCAATTGAAACTAACAAAAATGGATGTTTTTGATTGGATAGAACGACGATAACAACGACTCTTGATTGGCTAGGGTGAGCAGTGTTTGCTCACACCATACCCGCAAAGATAACGCCTCTGGCGTAACAATGACAATGACCATAAATGATAAATAATAATCTCATCATTATGGCGGGAAATGGGAAAGTACATGAATGAATTTTAATAAAATTATTTTCACATCAAGTGTGTTTCTTTTTTATGGAATTAATTTGTTATATGCAAAAATGGAACTTTATGTCTAAATAATTTCAAATTTCAAGAGGTTGAATTAAGTTTTTATGGGAATGAAATTTTGTTAATAGTGAGAAAAC
The DNA here is from genome assembly GCA_034641835.2 of Pinus albicaulis. NCBI lineage: Eukaryota > Viridiplantae > Streptophyta > Pinopsida > Pinales > Pinaceae > Pinus > Pinus albicaulis. The sequence continues at coordinate 1,270,831,476 of CM076581.1, forward strand.
TATTGTTTTTTTATTATTTTCTTATATTTTAGAATAAAAATTATTATTTATCGGAGACATGAAAGTTGAATTTGGAACATATATTTATGTAAGGGTTGTTGTATATGTTTTGTATTCATTGATTATAGATGTCTTTGAGGCTATATTTCATTGACAAGTCTAAAGGACAAAGGTGGGATTCATCTAGACATGTGTGTGTGCACAAGAGAGGTTTAATGCATGCCTTATGCTTGACCACTATCTATAAGTGTCACCCTTTACCTTTTCACCACCATCTATAAGTGTCTCCGCTAACTACCTTTTGACCACTATCTCTAAGTATCTAAGAGGAAGTTGTTAAAAAACACCCTTTAAAAGTTTAAATTTTCATGACTTTCACGGGGGGTGTTTCAAAAATCGTCCCTAAGGGATTTTTTTTAGTAGTGTTTGAAAATTTTCCTGACCAGAATATAGCTCCTTCCTCCCCCTGCCGACCCACTCACCCACCCACCCCATGCTCCCATTCCCAAAAAAAATTATGATCTTGTTATGACCTTGATTATGGATGAACTCAAAAAAATTTAAAAAACAAAAGAGAAAGTTTAAATGTTGGTTTAGATTTTATTTGTTTTCTTAATATTCATCAAATTAAAACTAGAAATAGTGAATCGAGCTTAGTTAAAAATGTAGGCCAAAGGCATGGTATCATGTCCTCTTAATTTCTCTACTAATGATTCTTTATTCTTACATGCTTTAGATCTTGACATTTGTTTCCATGCATTTAGTTCTTCATCCTACTTTGCTAACCTTTCCCTCCAGTTAAGCAGAGACCTCAAGATGTTTCCCATGTTTTGGAATTTTCTCATACTCCAATCGCTAAAGAGGATAATATCATCGAAGAAAGAGAAAAATTTTGGACCAAAATTTCCTCAAAACATCACAACTCTATTCATGTTCCCGACCCCCTTGTTTTAAATTATGTCAATGAATATATAGAAGCTTGTTTTGAATATAGTCAACATGCCTTGGAAAGTCATTTTCATGATTAAATCCGCTCTAAAAGTACAATTTAGACTCAGGTTAGATATTTATGGGAGTTGTATGGCTAGCATAATAAGATTTGAATTTAAAATAATCCCAAGGTTTTTTTTTTCATATTCATATTTAAGGAGGCCTCAACCTACATAATTATTGGGAAGGTACGACCTTGAGCTTTGTCAAAACACTATGGGATTGTTTTCTCACTATATTGAAAATTTTCAGTTGAGAAATATGTTGAGTTAATTCTCTGATCTAGAAGAATCCCCCAGGTTATCAGTATAGCTCTAACATTTCCTAAAAACGCTAGCTTGTCCCATATGAAAATTTCTCTACCATAGACCTACAAAAGACATCTTAGCTAAGACCACATAGCGCATTTATATGAAAATTAATATTTTCCAATGTTTTGTTACAACTATATGGACATTGGATATATGTCAGGGGTTTCCAACATCTATGCTCCAAATGATGCTTCGGAATGTGCAATTTTTCACCATTGAATAATTGAAAAGCTATGAGAGGCCAACTAGTTTATTTGTAGGAACTTCAACATCGCTGAGCCAAAATGACAAGAAGTTTTTCTCTATTCCTCACCGTTAGAGCCCCAATGATCGAGAGGCTTAGTTTAATCTGTGGTATAGCTTAAGTATATACATTTGCAATGTTTATAGAAGGAATGATCTTAATTTTAGAAAGAGAGAATTAAAGCAGCTTAATTCGAGCCATGCTCTATAATCAAAATGCCTTAACAATTGCTATCAACGTTACATACTTGTTCAGTTGTTGACCAAAGTAGCTACTTTGTATGACTACTGACATTTTTTTTCATCTGTTAGGCAAGTTGTAAGTCGTGCATGTCGTTTTCAAACTATCTTCTTAACTCATCTCTCTTTGAGAACTCTAGTTCCCTAAGATAGTATCCATCTACTTGTTTATCAACCCTGCTTTAGTATTTGATTTTGGATCCTTCGGGGAAATTAGCTTCTGCCCCTCTAGCTCAGTGACCTACCCTGACGATTTCTACCCTACCTTTTTTGTTAATATTATCATTGTGTATATGTTATCAATAAAAAATTAAAGCATGTATAACAACAACAAAAGATAATAGACGTAAAATTCTGGCTGCTAAATCCACAAACCCACATAAGCCATTGAAAAACAAGTTGATTCAACCAATAATGTTTTAATAAAAATCCCTAAGCTATTTGTCCCCTTGCCTCATTCAATACACCATAAGATACCCCCCCCCCATGACCTTTTTGGTTATGTCATTCCACTTTTCCTAATGTTATGAACCCCCAAATTTGGTCTCAGTGCCCCTACAAGTACACCCATGGGCCCCCTTGGCTAAGGGAGTAAACACATTAGGGGTTATGGGTTGTGATGAGGGAGCTCCTAATCCCTTTCTCACAACTAGAAATAGGCTTATGAACTCCATCAATATCTATTGTAGGTGTTGTGATGAAAGTAATAATGAATACAAAATTTGTGGTCAATAGGACAGGGATCATCAAGATGTTGAACCATATAATGTAAAGATGGTTTTCCATGCTCGTGATCTAGTCACAAAAAAGTGTACCCCATAAATTTGTGCTTTGGGACACCCCTAAGATTCAATAATTAATCTAAAGTGAGAGGATTCGTTGCTAAGGTGACAATGGAAAAAACCTTGAGTTGATGCAAAAGGACACTTTGTGAGCCTTGCACAACTAGGGTGTCAGTTTCATTATCAACAAGAGGCACAATTGACAAGTGGAAACATCTCACATTTAAGGAACTTGGCAACAAATCTTTATGCATGTTTCTCCACCGAGGGTACCTTTCACATTTCCCAAGGAAAAAATCACATATTTGGATGAATTCTGGATAACTTGTCATATTCCACTAGCTTCATGCATGAAGAGGAGCTCCCGTCCTTTAGGAAGATTTTGGAGGATTTCATGGCATAGTCAAGGGTCACATGTATAAAAGAAGAACGCCATAGCCACGAATAAGAAAATTGGCATTTGTATCACATAGCGCAAAGGAGAAGGACATAGGTGAAGAGTACTCCATTCAGAAACATATAAAAGATTTTTTATTTCATCTTTCCAAAGAAGAGGAGATATCTTGTGACAAAATCCCCAAAATGCCAACAAAGGAAGACACAGGTAAGGGTTTACTTTTTCTTTCACATGTTGAGAGATGTGATTCATGTATTTTAAGGTGTGTTTTTCTTTCATTGTTCTTTATCAATGTCACGTTCGTTTATCTCTGAAACATGTGTGCATGAAAATTAGTTTAATTGCCCAAGATGACACATAATATTCACTTTAACATTGAAATAAACCTAATTCAAGTGCCTAGAGAGCCATTTACAATGTAGGGTAACTTCAATCAAAATTTCGTTCTTGTCTATGTGAAATGCTAGTTGTTGCATCCATCAGAAACTCCTATTTATGTGAGCCTGAGAAGAATTTCCATAGCCTAGCTAGCTGGATCCATCAACAATTCTCTTTTATGTGTGTTACCCTCTGCAGATGCACTGAGATTTTTCTCCATCAACAACTATCGTTGTTTATGTTAGTCTAAGAAGCCTAACTAGTCGGGTCCATCAACAATTCGTTTTTATGTGTGTTACCCTCTGCATATGCTCTGAGAGCTTTCTTCATCAACAAATCTCGTTGTGTATGTCAGTCTGAGAAACATATCGACCGCCTAGCTAGCAGGATCCATTAAAAATTAGCCTTTATATGTGTGACCCTCTAGCGGATGCACTATTTATATATGTTAATGTTTATTTGTTTATTTTTTTAAAATGTACATTCTACTCTCAGATGCATTGTTTATATATGTTAATTTTTATTTGTATATTTTTTCAAATAAACATTCTATTGTCAATGGGAGCTTCATTGGTTGGTTGGTAATGTAGGGGTGTTGATTTTCTCTCCACCTAGATTTAAGTCCCTCTTGTGACATGGTCACACCCAAAATTGAGTCCCTCTTATGACATATTAGTCCTTTGTAGGCTGATATACATTAGAATGAAGATGGTTGTTTGTTGCTATTGGGGGTAGGTGCTTGGAATGAAGAGGGTTGCTTGTTGCTATTGGGGCCAGGAGCTAGTTGAAAATTCTAGTAGCATAGATACCCTATTTGTGGCTTCTTAGCCAAAGCAAGGTTTGATTCCCTCTTGTGATGATGTTCACACCCAGGTTTAAGTCCCTCTTATGACATGTTCATCCTTTGTATGTTGATGTACCTTGTAATGAAGAGGGTTGTTTGTTGCTATTTGGGCGAGGTGCTAGTTGACAATTATGGTAACATAGATACCCTAGTGGCTTCTTAGCCAAAACAAATTGAATACTATTCTAATAGCAGGGGATGCTAACATGTGCCACATAATGCCAAGGCATTCTAAGACGTTCCAGGTGATATGGAATCTTAAGATGTAAACCATGTTGCTTAGCTGTCTTACTACCATTGTTGGATGTGATCCCTATCTTGGTAACTTATTAAGTTGGATGAGTTGACATTGGACATGAGTAGCATAAGATGAGTTATAGGTAGTTCTTAGGTGAACAAGGCATATGTTTAATTTCCACAACACATGAGAATATGGGTTTTGTCTTAGAATCTCTGATGCCAACACACTCAAGTGCCACAACACATCTACTTTAATGAACAATGAAATCTACACAAATCAAGGAATCAACTAGTGCACATGATAATTCTACCTTTTTCAAACCCTTCTTCATTATATTACAAAATACAATACAACAGGCCAGAGCTCTTGTACCATGGATCATGATACTTTACAATCACACTGATACAAGGAATACAACTAGGGCTTGGTGTTAGTCCTTTGACAACCAATCTATCCTGAACAAGACATCACTTGACCAACTTGATGATGGTGGCCCCACACACCCCTTTCATTCCACATGTTTAATGAGAGCACCGTAGGTTTAATGTTTGTAAAACAAGGGGCCACCCCCTTTTCCAACACTTTTGATGTGTCCCATGCATCATTATGGCATTCATGGACCCCAATATGCCTCCTATAATCCCCTAGGACATCATTTGAGCTCTTATGAGGCTTATTATTCCATGTATGATTTAGTTTCATGGGATTGTCACGAAAATTTAGGGTTACTTGCATATTATTTTATGTTTAGGGGAAAATGTAGGCCCATTAGATAATATGATCAACTCCTAATCAATGTATAAATAGGAGTTATTTGGATTCATTTGTATCATCACTTGACATGGGATCTCTCTATCTTTAGAGAACTTTGCATTTTTCCATAGAGGACTATTTTGCATGATGGATGCATTTTTTAGGTATGGATTTGGGCTATTTTTATCTTGGAGCTTTGTTTTTGGAAATGTGAAGCTGGTTGGATATACTCTCTAACATTGTGAGTGCAAATTTAACTTTATGCTTCTTGTTGTTGCATACTATTGAATTTCACTATAACTAGGGCTAATTGCTGCATGATGGAAATGTGGAATTATGTGTCTATTTAGCTTATTTAATGTATGGAACATTGTTAGATGAATGAAATGTCCTATAGATCATTTTATCTCAATAATATTTCACCATTTGTATGAAGTGTAAATGCTTGAAGGTCACTTTTCTTTTTCCTATAACATTGGACAAAGTTGAATTTATGGGACTCCTTGATCAAGAAAAAAAATTCTTGTTCATTATCATCCCTGAATCCATATCCCCGAGTGAATTAGGCACTATTTCCTCAAAAAGGGTGATGATTTCCCCCCATTTTTTCACAATTTTCCATTTTTCCCTAGGTCTAAACCCATTAGGTCACCTACGGCATCAATTTCCCAAGAATATAGAGAGAGGAAAACTTTGATCTCCTAGAGGAAACTGCATTGGTGGGTCCCCTCACTCTCCTTATAATTTGGGCCAATTCCGACAGTGGAATCTTCGGATACCTCAAGCCCTAGCTCTAGGATCAAGTTTTGAGTAGGTGTTCCCAAGGCCAGAACCTAGCAGGATCAATTTGACATATCAAAGTAAATATTATTTCTTGATCCTTTACCCTCACGTTGTCCAGGATAGGAACATCACTGGTTGCTAAATTCCATCCCCGAACGTAGGCTGGGTCCACTTCGCCCCATGTGGTCCCATTTGTGTCAAAGGCCTTTCATTAAGGACCATTTGTGAATCCAAGTTCCCGAAGGATTTTAGGGATTGATAAATTCCTTCATAAGTATTATTATCCTTCCTCAAACCTTAAATTCCCCTCCTCTCTCCCTAGAAGATCAAGTCCCTTGCTTAAAAGGCAAGAAAGTCCCACTCTTTATTCTATCTTAAGGAAAGGGTTTCTAAGGTCACTTCCCACCTATTCATTTACCTACACTCTACAAGTGACTTCCTAAACTACTGGGACTCCTCCCATCAATGAAAATCTATGAAGAGAAAGGAGCCTTAGATGTGGTGACAATGGGCTAAGCCTCCATCGTTCACCTTTTCCTAGCATTTTCCCTCTTAGGAGCCCCTTTTAGGTCCATTACTAGTTTGAATGGTAACAATTTGTTCAAAACTCCATTTTTGAACAACTCCTTGGTATACCCACTTTTTCCATACTACAGCTCCAAGATGAGAAGTCTAGGGCTATGGAGGTTTCCCTTCTTCTCATTGAATCAATCCTCTACAATATAGTGAACTAGGGCTAGTTGGCTGGCCCACTTGACTACTAGTTTAGTCCTTCAAATTATACACATCCTTAGGCCTTATACACTAGCCTTTCTACCAACCTTGTTTTCCTTCACAAGTATAATATTTAAGGCTCTTCTTTGACATTCACCTAACAACCCTCCAACTGTACTTGGACTACCATCAATCTTCCCAACCACAGTCAATTCTTTTTACTAATATAGGGCCCACAATATTGTCTTCATCTAGGGCTCTTAAAATCTTCCACCTAACAATGGTTTGAGTCCTCTCAAATTCATTGTTCTTGTGTATCGACAGTTTGATCTTTCTTATCCAATCTATGAACAAAACTGAACTACTTCTCTTATCATCCTGATAACAATATGTAGATGACTGAACTAGGGTCACATACTAGCCACTAAAAGTCCAAGGCATGATAGAGTGCCAGGAAAGAATGCCAATATGTTCCAAGTTCCAAGGACCAGGGTGTGCCAATGTGTGCCAAGGAGTGTTAGGGAGTGCTAGAGAAACAAAATGGGATCACTATGTCATAATGCATGGAAATGAATGAATAAGAGTTTCTGACAAGGAGTTTCAACAAGTTCGAAGTGTGCTAAGGAGGAGTGACTAGGCATGCTTAGCAGTGATAAGGAATGATAGAGTGCTAGGGCAGCATGTGGCCAAGATGTGCCAACATGTGTAAGGAAGTGTTAACTAGGAGTTACAGGGAAACACAAGGGAGCACTACATCAAGATGCATGGAAATGATCAAATAAGAGTTTTTTATTGGGAAGTGTCAGTGAGTTCTAGGTGTGCTATGGAGGGAGTGACAAGTTATGCTAGGCAGTGTTAATGCATGCTAGAGGCCAGGGTGACATGCCAATATGTCTTAGGTGCTAGGTTGTACCAACATGTGCGAAGGAGTGTTAAGTAATGGTATGGAAACACAAGGGAGAAATAGGTAAAAATGCATGGAAATGAATGAATAATATTTTGTGAATAGGAGTTTCAATGAGCTTTAGGTGTGATAAGGAGAGGGTGACAAGGTGTGCTAGGTAGTGCTAAGGAATACTAGAGTGCTAGGGTGGACTGCCAAGATGTTCTAGGTGTTAGGTTGTGGCAATGCGTGCTAGGGAGTGTTAGGGAGTGTCGGGTAAACACAAGAAAGAACTAAATAAAAATGCATGGAAATAAATGAATAAGAGTGTGTGATAGGGAGTGTCAATGAGTTCTAGGTGCATTAAGGAGGGAATGATAGGGTTATATTCTATCCAGTACCATGGTATGTTAAACTACCAAGGCATGTCAGGAAGTGAAAGGGTGTGTTAGAGAGTGTAAAAGAATTTGAAGAAATGTATGGGATGCTAACACATGCCACGTGATGCCAAGGAATTTAAGACATGTCAGGTGTTATGGCATGTTAAGATGTAAACCGTGTTGCTTAGTTGTTTTACGACCATAGTTGGATGTGATGAGCCTTGTCTATGTAACTTGTTAATTGGGATCAATTGAGATTAGACATGAGTAGTCTAAGATGAATTACATGTAGTTCTTAGGTGAACAAAGAATATGTTGAATTTCCACGACACATGAGAATCTAGGTTTGGTCTTAGAATATTTGATGAAAACACACTCAAGTGCTGCAACACATCTAATTTGCACAACAAAATCTACACACATCAGGGAATCAACTAGTGCACATGAAAATTTTGAACTTTTTCAAACCGTTCTTCATTAAATTACAAACTATAATAGAATAGGCTAGAGCTCTCCTACAAGGGATCATGGCCCTTTACAATCACATTGATACAAGTAATACAACTAGGGCTTGGTGTTACTCCTTTGACAACCAATCTACCTTGAACAAGACAACACTTGACCCACTTTTTGATGGTGGCCACACATAGCTCTTTCAATCCATATGTCTTGAACACATATGGTAGGACCTCTTGCCTCCCATTATGAAACTCCTCAATCTGCATCTATCAATGAACTCAACTCATTTAGGTTACTGAACTTGGCTCAAAAAAAATTTCCCTCTATCTACCTCTTCTTTCCTTTAAGGTTTTCAACACTTAGGGTTTTAGTTCTGTTTCTCACAACTTCATTGTGAAAAACTCTTTGGTCTAACCACTTTTGCCATAATTCTACTCCAAGATGACAAGTCTAGGGATATGGAGGTTTCCCTTTTTCTCAATGACGCAATCCTCTACAATACAATGAAATAGGGCTAGTTGGCTAGCCCACTTGACTGCTACTTTAGTCCTTCAAAGTACGCATGTCCTTAGGCCCAATACACCTACCCTTCTACCAGTCTTGTTTTTCTTCACAAGTACACGACTTAGAGCTCTTCTTTGACAGTCACCTAACAACCCTCCAATTGTACTTGGATTGCCATCAATTTTCCCAACCACAGACAATTATTTTATTGATCTAGTGCCCACAACCCAACCTTCATCCGGAGCTCTTAAAATATGCCACCTAATAGTGATTTGAGTCCTCTCAAAATCAATATTCTTGTGTACCAATTTCTTTTTTGTCCAATATATGAACAAATATGAACTACTCATCTTATCATCCTTCTAAAAATTTGTAGATGAATTTACTAGGGTCACAAATCATCCATTAACAATCCATCGACTAACTGTTTATAGGTTGATTCATATCTTTGTCCAAAACTCTATGGAAAATACACAAAAATAAACTCCTCTTCATGTCAATCTATTCCTCATATGGCACATTTCTTCTACTCCATCTTCTACTCAGGTTCCACCTTCCTTTGGATTTTATATATCCACACATACTTCTGCAAACGATCTTCCAATTTTTTTGCATATATTGCAGAGATAAAACTCTCTCTAAGGGCCACAACCCCTCTTCTTCTATGAAGATCTATCACAGTCTTAATGGCATACCTTATGGATTGAACATGCTAGGAAACCTCCCTAAATATGGAATTATACTTCTATTTTATTTTCTTTAGAACAAACCCTATCCACCCATAGCAAAAACAACAACTCTTTCCTCGATAAGAGACTCAGCCTAGCACATATGGATCCATAGATTTTGGACATTTCTTTGATTGAATCTTGACCTGAACTTTAGATCTCTATGACCTTCAAACTACGGTTACCTAAGTCAATATTATACATGTGAATACTTATGTTCTGGCCCTAGATTCTAATGTAGACCCTCCTCCATTTGTGTTGGTCTTTATCACAGTCCTTGCAACCTACTAACCACCAAAATATATGGCCTTAACCCCCTCTACTATTTCAAAATTTGATGCGGCCTTCACATAGAAACACCACTAAAATCACATGCCCAAATTCTCATGAGCCGCCTCTATTGATCTTGATCTGCCATAAGAGAACCAACAATATGCCATCCTCCTTCCTATTTAGAACCCATTAAGGTATGAGAAATTCTTGTGAACCCTCAAATGATGATCTAACTCTTGGTGGATGATCATGGCCTCCCTTTAACAATTGTTACTCAGGCCTCTAACTTGACCTACTTTAGGACTACATCTTTCCTGGCCTCCTTGATCAAATGAGATCCTTCTCACTTGATGTTATTGCCTTCATAATAAGGCCTCCTTAAATATCTTTTTCTAGCCAGGCCTCTTAAGAATGCTCTATAACTTACAAAATTTATCCACTTATACCTTAGGAAATATTATTTTTTCTTTTTCATTTTATTTTAGATTTTAAACCCCATCTCAGGTCCAAAAGTCCTTACCCTTGGTTTATTTTCCCACAAAGCCTGTTGTGGCCAAACTCACACAAAACCATCTCACTAGGCATGTGGAGTACCTCCCAAACTACACAATTCAACAACATAGTCTAGTTGTAGTAATCATAACTTGGTCAAGCTCCTATAGTCAAGCGAGGACTTGGTTGGGTTCCCAAGGTGAAAATTAAGTAAGGGTAGTTGTGAGGGCATGATAACTAGGGAGGGTTTGGGCATGCCAAGGAATGAAAAGGTGTGCTAACACATGTTGGAAAATTTCAATGCATGTTGAGAGTGTTAAGGAGTGTCGAGACATCACAAGGGATAACTTGGTCAAAATGCATGGAAATGAACAAATAAGAGTGTGCGACAGGGAGTGTCAATGAATTCAAGTGTGCCAAGGATGAAGTGTCTTAGAAGAATTTCATAATAGGATTTGCAAGAGGAAAGCCTATGATTGTGATAAGGGGTTGGACAAAGCAATTTTAGACAAAGGGAGACTTTGTGTTGGGCACAATTCTATTTTTATTTTATCTATTATTTTTATATGACATGTGGGACACTTTGGCCAAATGCTCATGTTTTAAACTATTTTAGACAATTGCATATTGTACATTGTTGTGTATAAGTTTTGGGGAAATAAGCTTGTGCCAACTTATATCTTGTCTGTCTTATGTATCTTGTGGTTCTTGAAAACTCTCGGTTAATTCTCTACTATTTATATGAATTGGAAATACATGTGATATATTGCCAATGTCAGCTATGTTGTTTAGTTTTTTAATAGACATGGCTAGATGCGATCCTTGTCTTGGTAAGTTCTTAAGTGGAAAAAGTTCAACTTGGACATGAGTGGCCTAAGATGAGGTATAGGCAGTTCTTAGGTGAACAAGGCACAATATACTTTTAGTAGGTGCAATTGATCAAGTTGTTACGACTAAAGTAGACCAATATCGTGACATGAACTGTAGTACCTAAGGAATTGATCGGGTTCCCAAGTCGTGAAAACATCTAAGGCTAGTTGTGAGGGCATGAGTGCCAAGGCATGCTAAGGAATGCCAACATGTTCCAGATAGTTTGAAGGCATGTCAAATATGCTAAAATGTGTCAAGTTTTAAGGCATGGAAAAATGTGCAAGGGTGTGACAATAGATGGCAGGGACTATCAAGGCAACAAAAAGGAGAAACAAGTTAAAATAAAAGGAAATGAACACATCATAGGCTTAATAATTCATCAATTTACATTTTCCAGGAGGGACATGCTATGCACACCAACACTAGGTGGAAATAAGTGTCAAGTTCCAAGTGTTAGTTTATTCTAAGTGCCAAATCATCCTATGTTACTTCTATTTGAATTTCCAATAATTGATCTCAAATAACTTTAATATTAAACCATGCCAAGCATATTGATGTATCTTAATGAATGTTGGACATGCTAATGATCATGGTCTCTCTAGGACTACATCTCTCTTCGCCCCCTTGATAAAATGAGGTCCTTTCCACTTGATGTTATTTCCTTCATCCTAAGGCCTCCTTTAATATTTTTTCCTAGACCTATTAGGAACCCTTAAAACTTACGGGTTTTATCCACTTAGATCTTAGGAAATATTATTTTTCCTTTTGAATTTTCTTTTAGAATTTAAACCCCATATTGGGTGCAAAATCCCTTTGCTTGGCTTCTTTACCCACGAATCCTTTTGTGACCAAACTCACATAAACCCATCTCACTAGGCTTTTGGAGTACCTCCCAAGCTACACAAATCAATAACATAGACTAGTTGTAGTAACCATAACTTGTTCAAGCTCTTGTAGTCAAGCAAGGGTTTGGTTGGGTTCCCAAGTTGCAAATTAGGTAAGGGTAGTTGTGAGGGAATGATACCTAGGGAGGCTCAAGGAATGCAAAGGAATAAAAATGCATGCTATAAAAACATGTCAGACAATATCAATGCATGTTGAACTAGAGTGTTAGGGAGTGTCAGGCCATATGAAGGGGTAACCAGGTAAAAAATTTATAGAAAGGAACAAATAAGAGTGTGTGCAAGGCAGTGCCAGCGAATTCAAGTGTGATAAGGATGAAGTGTGTTAGGAAAAGTTCAAAATAGGATTTATAGGAGCCAAGCCTACAATTATTATACAGGGCTCGACATAACAGTTTTAGACAAAGTGATATCACTTTGTGCTATGCACAACATTGTTCTTCCTTTTGCTATTTTTTTATATGAGATGTGCCACACTTTGGCTACATATTCATGATTTAAAATATTCTAGATAATTGCATCTTGTACATTCTTGTGTATATGTTTTGGGTCACTTGTCTTGTGTCAACTTATATCTTGTGTGCCTTGTGCATCTTGTGGTTCTTGCAAACTCTTAGTTAATGTTATATTGTTTATATGAAATGAACATACATGTGAAATATTGCCTGTGTAAGTTATGTTGCTTAGTTGTTTTATGGCTGTGTCTAGATCATGTGATCCTTGTCTTGGTAACTAGTTAAGTGGGACAAGTTGAGCATGGACATGAGTGGCATAAGATGTGTTATAGGGAATTCTTAGGTGAACAAGGCACAATCTAGTAGGTGCAATTGGTCAAGTTTTTGTAGTTGAAGAAGGCAAATATTGTCACATGAACTGTAGTATCCAAGGACTTGATTGGCTTCCCAAGTCATGAAAAAATGTAAAGGATAGTTGTGAGGACATCAGTGTTAAGGCATGCTAGGGAATGCTAATATGTTCCAGATAGTACGAAGGCATGTCAAACATGCTAATATGTGCCAAGTGATAAGGCATGCCAAGATGTGCAAGGGCGTGTCAATGCATGACAGGGATTGTCAAGGAAACAAAATGGAGAAACAAGCTAAACTACAAGGAAATGAACACATAAGAGGGTTAATAAGTCATAAATTTACCTTTTCCAAGAGGGGCATTCTAGGCACACCAATACTAGGTGCCAGTAGGTGCCAAGTGCAAAGTCTTAGTGCATTCTAAGTGCCAAGTATTCTTTTGTTTCTTCTCATCTACTTTCCAACAATTGATATCAAATAAATTTAATATTAAACCAAGACAAATCATACCAAGGAATATCAATGTATTCTGTACATGCTAATACTTTCCAAGTGCCAACACGTTCCAAGTGCCAATATGTGTTAGGGAGTGTTATGCATGCTATGAAGTGGAAGGGCATGTTTAAGAGTGATAAGGTGTGCTAGAGAGTGCTAATGCATATTGAGGAGTGCTAAGGATTTATAGGACAAAACATTAAGGGAGCACCAGGTCAAAATTCATGGAAGTTAATGAATATGATGAACATGTGCCAGGGACTAGTGTTAATGAGTGCTAGTTGTCATGCCAAGGAGGGAGTGACAAGGTATGATAAGCATTGTTAAGGCATGCTAGATAATATCAAGGCATGTTAATAAGTGCAAAATTGTGATAGGGAGTTCCAGGGTGTGCTAATTATATGTGAAAAATAGTGCCAAGATATGCCAATACATGCCAGGTGCTAAGGACGTGCAGGGTGCCAGGGTATGCCAATATGTGTCAAGAAATGTCAAGGAAACAAAAGGAAGAACCAAGCTAAAATGAAAGGAAATGAGCACATAAGAGGGTTAATAAGTTAGGAATTTATCTTTTCCAAAATGATCATACTAGGCACACTAATAATAAGTCCCAGTACATGCCAAGTGTCATTGTGTGCCAAGTGCTAATGTATGGCAATGCATGCAACCAAGGTGTTCCAAGGAATGCTAGGGACTACATGCATGCCAACACATGCTAGGAGAGTTCTATGTTGTGCTAGCACATGCCACCATGTGCTTGGGTGTCAATGTCATGACAATATGTTCTAGGTACAAATATTTTCCAAGACATGCGAGGTGCTAAGAAATGTCAGTGTGCCAAAGAATTAATTTAAGGTGTGCCCAATTTGTTGAGGAGTGTTAGCTCTTTCTCATTAATAGAATTGAAAGAGTTTTATTAAGTATTAAATAATATATTTCCTACACACACTAGTGGAAATTTATCTAAAAGGAATTTTCTAGATAATAAACTTAATAGATATGAATCATTTGTTGACTCATAGGAAAAATCTATTCGACTAGTCATTACTTGAGGGAAATGATACACATAAATTACATCTTAACAAATTGAATGAATCTAACCACTAAGGAGTTGGACATATTATAAAAAGGACTCCACAATAATTGTCTTAAATCGTTATCTTTTGAAAAAAAATATATTAAAAAACACATAGCATCATCAAAAAACCATTGGAATGATCAATGATGACGAACATTTTTTGACTGTCACCAAAAGTAACAAAAAGAGCATTGGTGAGGGTCATTAAAATTTTGTCACTAGACGTGTCACCAAAGAGAGAATTAGTGATAGGCCTTTAACGACCCTCACCAAAAGTGTCATTGAAAATGAGTTTGGTGACGAACCTTAAAGGACCATCATTATATACACTTACAGTGATGCTCTTTTAAGGACTGTCACCATATGTGACATTGGTGACGGACCTTAAAGGTCCGTCACAATAATGACCCTCACCAATGTCCTTTTTTCTTGTAGTGGTTTGTGTAAATTATAGAGAACTTAAGAAGGCCACCAAAAAGGACCACTTCTCTTTATCGTTCATTGACCAAGTCCTACACACTCTCTCTCGGAAAAAAAGGTTTTCTCCATTTTGGATGGGTTTAGTGGCTATAATCAAATACAGATTGTCGTAGAAGACCAAGACAAGTCAACCTTTACCTGCCCATGGGGTACATTTGCATAAAAAATCCTTTCTTTTGGCTCGTGCAATGCACTAACAAATTTTCAAAGGGAAATATTGGGTATCTTTTCAGATCTCCTAAATGACTTTATTGAAATATTCATGGATGAATTTACACCCTATGGGGATGCCTTTGAAATATAATTATATAATTTGGAAAATGTACTGGAAATTTGTGAAAAAACTAATGTTTCTTTGAGCATGGAGAAGTGCCACATGATGATGACTGAGGGGATTGTGTTGGGATAGTTCATTTCAGCAGATGGAATCAAGGTAGACCGTGCAAAAATTGAGGTAATATCATGAATCCCAACTCCCATAACTCAAAAATAGGTACGTATATTTCTGGGACATGTAGGGTAATATAGCATATTTATAGAAAACTTTTCAAATATTTCATCTCCTATCGTTTCTTTGCTCATGAAGGATGTGGAATATTTGTGGACAAGGAATTGTGAGAAAGCCTTTTTGAAGTTAAAGAACTATGTAACAGAAGCACTTGTTTATCGAGGACCAAACTAGGGACTACCATTTCATATCGCTACATATGAATCTAACATAGATATGCATGTTTTTTTGGGGCATCTGGAGTAAAATAAACCTTATTCCATTTATTACATCAGCAAGAATTTAACCATAGTTGAGCTCAACTACATAGTGACCGAGAAGGAATTCTTGGCAGAATTACATCACCGGGTATCAAGTATTTGTACACATTGACCATGTTGAAATCAATGTTTAATGAATAAACCTATTACCAATGGTATAGTTACACAATGGTTATTTCTATTACCAGAATTTGATATCACTATTTTATATAAACCTAGAAAAGATAATGTGGTTGCTGATTTTATTTCTTGGTTAATTATGGATGGTAATTGCACTCCTAGTGAGGATTATTTTCAAGATGAATATATTTTTTCCATATTTTAGCCCCCTATAAATTTTTTGCAAGCAAAGTAAGGGGCTAAATTGTTTTTGAGCCTTCAATGAATGCATCTCCCCTAAGACAAATCATCCTTGAAGTCTCCTGTGCCTTTGCCCTATGAATGAAATCCCCTCTGCTGATTCCCATTTTAAAGCCTCTATGATTGCAAAAATTGTGCTCCTAAAAGGCTTCATGTGCCCCTTTTAGCTCTGTAGAATGTCCCACTTTACCCCTTTTTCCTCTTGTCAAAGTTCCCTTTGTTCCCCTAAAGTCCCCTTTATTCTCCTAATACTTCCCAAAATCCCCCTCATTCCGCTATTGTTGCCCTTGGCTGGCCTTAAAATGCTTTAAAATCGAGCCAAAACCATATTTTCTTCATAACAAGGGCTTAGCCCCTTTCCTGCCAACCCCTTTCAACCACTTCCCTATATACCCGTAGCCCAGGACCGAGCGCTTAAGCCTTAGGCGCTAATCGCATCGGAGAAACAGAGTGGCACATTAAAATTCCTTTATAATCACCGAGAAACTCGGATTCATTTGTTTTGTTGTTAAAGTTCTCTGTTGTGTTCCGCGTCGTTGATCTTCACAGAATGGACATCGATCATTGCCCTGCATCTTTCACCGTACAACCCATTCGCCGCCTGTAGTCGCATCTCCGCCGTTCATTAATTCGCCATATCAATGGTCCATAGTTCATCCATATCGGGCGCATTTTCAACCGTTGATCTGTACAGATCCGACGGTGTGGAATCCTCCCATCCTGGTGGTCCCCGCCCGCTTTCATTGTTCAAAAACCATCTGGTTTCCATCGCACTGCCTTTCAGGGGTAGGCATTATTTACCGATCGGCTAGCGATTCCATCCATTGCGTGACACACGTCCCCGGTACCTTTTTCAAAATGGTCGTCCTCGCGCGTTAACCGCCGTCCATTGCGCATTATTCTTCGGATGTGGATGCCCAGCGATATTGCCATGGACCGTTCGATCTGGGGCAGGCCATCCAACAACTATCACTCACCGAAGATGCATGATAGTTAACTCAGATGCACACGTGATAACTCAGGGTACGGTGCGCCATCCAGTTAATCTACGCCTTCGATCTGATCTGCAGATCCACGGTCCAGATTCAATCGCACGCCTGTCGTTGACCTGATCCCCCCATGTCAACCTTTCCACGTAAATTTTTCATTTTTTACCCTTTCCTCTTTATATCCATTCAAAGGTATTTTTTGTAGGTTTTATTTAAAAAACCCGCTCCACTACGCTCACGTTATCCAGACCATATTTCATCGTTTCGCTACGTTTTCTTCCATCAACCTGCACAATTCTGCCATTCGTTCGTCCTGCATGGCCGTTCTCATCGTCTCCATTGTGTCTGCCACCCCCGTGTATGTTTTCTTAACCATTTTTCGTATTTTGCAGGGTTGTTAATAGTAAATCACCGCCATGATGCACAGTCTCTGTTACAGTGACTGAGAAATCGAAGAAGACCATGTGCAGAGGCTGAAATTATGAAGAAATGACTCGGGAAGGTTGCGACGTGACTTTCATTTAAGAACAGAGTTCGACTCTGTAAAACCATTCTAGCGTCATTAAAAGCACAGGTTTCATAGTTAGAGGTACAAATGGAGCAGTAGAGAGCTTAAGGCATGCAAACGAAGGAATTTAAGCCTTATGCTCAGGGATTTAAAGGCAAAGCACCAGATTGAAAACCCAGGGACCACGCAGAAAGTACAGCACGTAGAAATCAATGCATATCAGGAGTTTCTACAACATCAAAATGTTTTCCTCCATAAAGGACAGAGCGCCCATGTAGTGTTCAATCTATGTCGTGTTCTGACAAGATTTTCTACCCGGAAACAGCTCCGGTACTATCAGAGCATTTATTTCATCAGTATGGAAGAATTCTTTATCATTCCTTTATCTTTTGTTTATTCACCAATAGCACCATACAGTACTATAGTCAGAGTACATCAAAGTTATATCATACTAATCTGAAGACTGAAGAAGATCATTCATTCACCCAAGAACACCAGGAATTGAATGCTCAGAATTTACACAGAATGGGTTTTGGCCCTCTTTCTTTTCAGAAGTTGAATACTACATTTAGTTCTTCACCTACCTCCTCTACTCCTCTAGAGCTATAAATTCATGAAGAAACCCATTTTAAAGGTTGTTTATCAGTTATTAGAGAACTGCAAGTAGTTTCTTTTGAGACATAGTCTCTGTGTAAAGTTGTAAGAGAAGTTGAAGGAGATGTTTTCAGACTGAGTATTCAACTATTGGAAATGTTGTACTTGATTGGAATTGCTATTTAATATTACAGGCACATTTCTTTCGATCCTGATCTGAAGCAGCGGTGATTTTTTCCTATCCTTGTTTTTACATTCATTTCGTTTCGTTTCTACTGGCTTGCATCAGAATATTGGCATAGGATTTACCCTTGTTAGGTACCCTATGTTTCTGCTCTCCTTGCCATTGATGTTTCTCTTCTGAATGTGTTATATAAGAAATGATTTCAGTTTTTTTAACCAGTGTAGTGGATGTTATTGCCTGCTCTCTGATGTATGAATTAAGTGGTTTCAATTCTTAGATGTTTCTTGTTAAAGATTTTAGTTGGAAGATTTGGGAACACTGGGGATTAGAGTTAGCCCTGTCCACTAGGATCCTTGTACGACTAGCTGGTTTTTAAATTTGTTCTCTGAATCTATGTTATCTCCTCCCCTCCTACTTTCCATATAACATAATCATCTTGAAGATCCTATGTCTCAGATGACTAGCCCAATTGAAAGCCTGCCTATTGAGTAGCAAGCAAATCCTTTCCTGACTCCATTGCCCAATGGTTTTGAATATTTCCTGGAACATTTCACCTCTACCATATCCCTCTTTTCTCATCCTTATCTTACATTGAACCCTTCCTTCTTGATAACCAGCAACCAAATCAAACAAATCAAATAAACAAACCCCGAGCCCTATAACTAGCCTATATCTTTAACACTTGAACTTCAAAGACATACACCTTTGATATACCATAGAGAGATCCCTCTTTGGACCCAGGAGGGCTATATCCTGAGGTATGAAAGTGGTTTGATGTTGTCTCATATTTTGGTATTTCCAAGCTTTCCAAAACATTGGAACCGCAACATAATGGCGACTCCGATGGGAAACATTCTGAGTGCATTACACCTTAAACATTCTTCGGTATTCAAAAACCTACAATATCTGGTTAGGTTGGCAGTTAAAAATTCCTATTCACACACCAACCTCTATACCATTTTTTGTGTTTTCCCATACTCTTAGACAGAGTCTAGAAAGGACCAGGTAGCCTCCAGATCTCACACTCTTTCAGAGGTGACATATCTGGTAAAAGCCCTCCTAGTCAATCTATGGTTAGAGTTTGTTGTGTTTGAGTGATATCCTTGTAAGGGGACATCTCATAATCACTGTGGTGGACAATGTACCCTCCAAAAACATCCTAAACCCTCCACCTGGTGACTCCATAGTTCCTAAACGTTTCAAAGAATCCACTGGCGATCAGTAGGCCTACTGATTATTTTGGTTCACATTAGACTCCACTGGGAGACCAGCCTCCATAAAAACATCAACCACAGTAGAAGTAAAAAGTAGGGTTAAGCTACTTGGTTCGAAAACAACATTTTGGCTTCTAGAACTATTTATACAAGAGCTTTCCCTAATCCAGACCCACCTGAAATAGTTGACAATCCTGAGAGAATCCTCAGGGGAGCTCCTACACCTAAAATATTAACTGTTTCCAGTCACATCTATAGAGCTAATTCTGCACCAGAAGATCTTAGTACTCTATCACACTTTCACCTTGACCTAGACCTACCTAACAACTTACCTAGAACTAGGTCATTTAGTATCTTAGACCAGCCAGACACTGAGCTTCCTGATTCACCACAGCAAAGTGGTAGGCACCTTAGGGATAGACATACCCCTCCATTTACACCTCTTGATACACATTTCATACAAAACATGGGGCTCAGTCACCCTAGGTCTACTCATCAATCTTCTGCTGGTCATAATATCCCTGTCATCCACATACAAGCGGTCTAGGCCAATCCTTTACCTCATCAAAACATCATCATGGCAGCCTGGTACGCACCTCTGGTTTTACCTCAGCCTCTAGTACCCTTACCAAATGATTATCAGTCAAAGATCCCACACTTCATTACAAAAGAGTCCATCACTGCCCAGCAACATGTAGATAAGATGGAGGATTCTTTTGACTACATGGAAATTGATGATGATACAGTCAAAATGAGAATATTTACCCAGAGCTTAGGGGGTGATGTGAAGAAATGGTTTAAGGGCCTACCTCCAGGTAGCATAAATGACCTCCCAGCTCTATATCATACTTTCATAAAAAAATGGGAAGCTAGGGAAAATCCTCGCCAACTCCTAGTAGATTACATGACCCTCAAAAGAAACGTAGGAGAGAGTGTCCATGATTACACAACAAGGTTTAACAACATTTACAATTCCCTCCCTCCACATATGAAACCTCCACAAGGCATGGCCCTAGAAAAATACCCTGAAGGCTTTGATGCTGACATGGCATATGAGCTTAGGGATAAGGAATACAACACATTGGAGGACATGCAGAAAGGAGCAGTGAATATAGAAGCCAACCTGATTGAGAAAAGAGCGAGACTGAGATCTAAGAAAAGGGTAACATATAGAGATGACACTGTAGCTTCTAAATCTAATCCAAATTATGATAAATTGTCTAAAAATGTGGAAAGGTTCCAGCAAATGATGGAAAAGATGGTTGTCACAGTTAGTAACCAAAATAGAAACCAAAACCAGAACCAAAACTTTAGAAGAAACAATAACACCCCCAACAGACAAAGAGAATCAGATCAGCAAGTTATTCCCCCATTCCAAGAGAATTTTATTGATGAAGATGATGGAATCATATAAGAGTTTGAGGGAAACACAATAAACATGTTTGAAATGGAAGATTCAATCCATAATTGTTACTCAGAAGAAGATCAGCCCTCACCCTCAGGTTGGGAGGAGGAATGGTTATAATCTGAGTATTACATATTAGGATTTGAAAATGCCATGATGCAGGTCAGATAACAATATGAACTTAGAAGCAAGAAGAGCCAAGAAATTGCCAAACCAAAAGCTTCTGAGGTCACCATCGAGAAAAGACCTGAGAAAACTTCTAAAGCAACTGTTGAAAGTAACAAATTAGCAGCTGAGAGTTCTGGACAGAACAAGAAAAGGGACAACCAAAACACTAATACATAAGGTAAACCAGCTAGAAGCGGTAGCACTGCAGTTACTGCTCCTGATAAAACTGTCACAAACACTGTACATAACGAGAATTAGCACACTGATTCAGCCACTAAGGCAGTGGCTAACAAAACAGAGTTGAGAATTCCCAAGAGTCAATCCACTTTCAATTTGGAGAGTGAGATTGCAAAAATTAAAATCTCTGTCCCACTCTCTGAGCTGGCCACTCAGGATGTATATAAAGGAAAAATTTTGAAAGCATTAAATTTAGGAGAGAGCAGTGACACTGTAAATCTGAGTGATGATCAACCTGCCCTTCTCTTTGGTCCAAAGATAGAAGGAAAGTTTCAGGAAGGGGTAGTGCCTCCCTTTTTATATTAGTCTTAATATCCATGATAAGATCCTCCACAATGCAATGCATGATTCTGGGGTATCACACAACCTAATGCCTAAAGTAGTAATGGAAATATTAGGCCTAGAGATAACCCGTCCCTATAAAGACCTATACTCATTTGACTCTAGTAGAGTAAAGTGTCTTGGCCTGATCAAAGATTTATGTGTGAGCCTGACTCAGATTCCTACCAAGTGTATGGTCATGGATGTTGTTGTGGCAGATGTGCCAACCAAGTATGTCATGCTACTATCAAGATCATGGGGAGCCAAGCTGCAAGGAACTATGCTGATGGATGGGGCTTATGCCACAATCCCAATCTTCGACCAACTTAGAAGACTGTACAGAGAAGCATCAATGAAATTCCTGGTTAGTAGCCCTGAGAAGCCTAAAAATTCTCCGTTATAATCTGTACATACAGATCTAGATTCCTTTATCTTCTACAATGATGAATCTTTAGGAGGACCAGAATATGAAAACGTAGATACAAGCAAAGGTACACAGGATGAAAAAGAGCCAATGGATTTTAACATAATGGCTACCATAGACTCAGAGGGAGAAGACGTAGAAAACCTCGGACAGTGCACTGAAACAACAACTCAAAGTGAACCAGAAGTAGAACACAATCAGCCAACTAGTCACCTCTCTGACTTCCATATCCATAATGAAAAAATAAATAGCCCACAGCCTAGTGCAGACCCTATAACGCAACATAATGGCAAACCTAGCTGCAGGGAAAGGAATGACAGCAAAAACGAGAATGAACCCCTGTGGGAAATGAATTTCGATGGGTCCTGCACAAGAAAAACTACTGGGGCAGGAGTGTGGATACATAACACAGAGAGTGGTTACGCAGAGATTCATGCCTGCAACCTACACTTCAAATGTACAAACAATATTGCAGAATATGAGGCTCTGATCCTAGGCTTAACTCTGCTGAAAAAATTAGGAGCCCATAGGATAGCCATGCGTGGAGACTCTGAACTGATTATTAAACAGGTAAATGGTGAATACACAGCGAAACATCATATACTGAGATCATATAGGAATGACACCATGGATCTACTGAAAACGTTTGTTGAATACGAATTAGTGTTCATTCCTAGGAGTCAAAATATCATTGCAAACAGATTAGCTTGCCTAGCTAGTTCATATCCTAAGACTCCCAGTGACCAAAAGATCATCATTCAGACCAAATTCAGACCTGTTGTGCCAGACAATGAAAAATATTGGCAGGTTTTTGAAGGTGATAAACAAATTGAAGATTTCCTGGTAGCTAGAAACGAGTTTGAGTTTTCTGATTCAGACTCTAAATCTGACAGTAGCCGCCTAAGTGAAGAATCCTCAGACGAGGAAGAAACACCCTGTAATATAGAAATAAAATCTTTAGATGAACAGACTGAAAATCCAAACGGAAATTGTGAAAATACAGAGAGTGAAGAAGTCGAGATGCTGCAGGCCAAAGATAAGAATATACCCAGAGGCATGGCACCCTTAGAAGACCTCTTTGACTTTGATGATGTAGCAAAAAGGCCCATTATAGAACATGCAGACTCTGATGTGGAAGAATGCAACATAGGCACTGAAGATAAGCCCAAAATGATTAAAATGGCTAAGTCTTTACCTGCGGACATGAAGAAAAAATACATTGACCTTTTCAAGGAATTCATTGATGTGTTTGCCTAGAGTTATGAAGACTTAAAGGCCTATGACACAAACATCATACAACACAAAATACCTTTAAAGGAAAATCAGAAACCCTTCAGGCAGAAGCTTCGTAGGATAAACCCAAAACAATTGCTTGCAGTAGAGAAAGAGATTAAGAAAATGTATGAAGAAGGTATAATTGTGCCTGTGAGGTTCTCTGATTGGGTATCAAACTTAGTGGCTGTGAGAAAGAAAACAGGGGAAATCCGGCTGTGTATAGACTTCAGGAATCTTAATAGAGCCTCACTCAAAGACAATTACCCTTTACCAAAAATGCAACATATTCTTCAGAGGCTAGTGGGCTCTAAAAGGATTTCCCTGCTAGATGGTTTCTCAGGTTACAACCAAGTCTTATTAATCCCAGAAGACCAACTCAAAAAAGCCTTTACCACTCCATAGGGTACCTTTATGTATGTAAATATGCCCTTTGGATTGATGAACGCTGGAGCCACCTTGCAAAGAGCGATGGACATAGATTTTTCAGATGAGATAGGGCATTTCCTTGTTATTTACTTAGATGACATAACAGTCTATTCCGAGACTGTAGAAGAAAATCTGAGACATTTGAGAAAAGTGTTTGAAAAATGTAGAAGGTTTGGTCTATCCCTAAATCCTAAAAATACTATATTTGGACTATAGGAGGGTAAACTCCTTGGCCACATTATATCTGAGAAGGGAATTAGGATAGACCCACAACGAGTTGAGGGAATACTACAAATAACACACCCAAGAAACATCAAGGAATTGCAGTCCTTCATTGGGAAGATTAACTTCCTTAGGAGGTTTATTCCAAATGTAGCTGAACACCTTAGGAACATGACTAACATGCTGAAGAAAGGTGAAGGGGTTAAATGGACTGTCGGAGCTAAACAATCTTTTGAATCAGTGAAACTTCCACTTACCCAAGCTCTCGTTCTGATCAGCCCAGATTTCTCCAAAGATTTCCTGATATTTGCATTTTCCTCTGAGCATAGAGTGGCTGCAGTCTTGCTACAAAAGAACATAGAGGGAATGGAACAATCGATTTCTTTTTTTAGCAAAGCACTCAGAGATGCACCCTTGAAATACAACATAATGGAGAAACAGGCCTATGCTTTGCTTAAGGCTTTGAAAGATTTTAGGGTGTACATACTGCATTCCCACACTACAGCTTATGTGCCCAACATTATAGTCAAAGATATTTTGTCCTAGGACCCAGATGGGAAAAGGGGCAAATGGATAGCTGTGATCTTAGAGTATGACCTTGAGATAAAACCAACCAAACTGATTAAAGGTCAAGGCTTAGCTAAATTAATGGCTGAATCAAAATTACAAGCCCTAGACATTAACATGATGAATACCTTGGATGAGCAACAAGAATTGCCCGATCCCACTGTTGAGGAAAAGTTTCAGAGCTCTCCTTGGTATTCTAACATTTTATATGTGCTTACACACCTCAGTGCCCCTCCCGAACTATCAAAGACCAAGACCAGATTCTTAAAGATACAATCTAGAAGCTATTGCATACTAAATAAATGCTTATACTGGAAAAACCCAAATGGCCTATTGCTTAAATGTTTGCCTGAAACAGAGGCAGAAAATATTAAACAAAAGTTCCATACTGGAGAATGTGGAGGCCACCTGAGTTGGAAAGCCACTGCAAATAAAATACTTAGAGCTGGTTACTATTGGCCCACACTCTTCAATGATGTCCATAAAAGGATAGTTGCCTGCCACAAATGCCAGATTTTTGAAGGAAAAAGGAAACTCCTTCCCTTACCTCGTCAAACCATCACTGTTGAAGGTCCCTTTCTGCAATGGGGCCTAGACTTCATAGGGGAGATTCACCCGACTTCTTCTGCACAACACAAATGGATCCTAACAGCCACAGACTACTTCATTAAGTGGATAGAGGCCATACCCACTAGGAATGCCACTAATTCAGTCATCATTAGCTTCCTAGAAGGTTATATCCTCTCTCGGTTTGGCTGCCCAAGGAAAATAATCATTGATAATGCTACTGCTTTCGGATCCAAGAAAATGGTTGATTTTTGTCACAGGTATCAAATAGCACTTGGTCATTCAACTGGCTATTACCCTCAAGGTGATGGATTAGCTGAATCATCAAACAAGAGCCTGGTGATCATCATCAAAAAGTTGCTGGAGGAGAACAAAAAGTCATGGCATAACAAGCTAGTACATGCGCTGTGGGTTGACAGACTTACAACAAAGAATTCCATTGGCATGTCACCATTTCAGCTTGTCTATGGTACAGAAGCAGTATTCCCTACCAGCCTTGGGATACCGGTGTTCAAGCTGGTCTAGGAGATTCAAACAGAAGAAGAGAGTATGGTGAGAAGAGTAAACCAAACAATCCATCTTCAGTAAACAAGGGAAGAGGTCTACAACAGATCAGTAAAAGTTCGGGAAAATATAAAGAAATTGTTTGAAAGAAGAACCAAAGCTGCTGATTTCAAAATTGGAGATAAAGTTCTGAAGTGGGACTCAAGAAGAGAGGATAAAGGAAAGCACAGCAAGTTCGATAGTTTGTGGCAAGGTCCATACATCAGCCAGGCTGTTGTGGGCCCAAATGCCTTCTTCCTACAAGAATTAGATGGTACAGAGCTTTTTGGGGGTCATGTTAATGGCAGGATGCTCAAACACTACTTCTGCTAAGTTACAATTTCCAGCTTCCATTTCCATTGTACATACCATTGCAGTTTTTATTTTCAAATAAAAAGAGAAAACGTTTCAAAAAACAGAGGAAAAGGAGAGGTTCAGACATGCTTAAAACATGAACCTCTGATGTGCAAAAGATTGGCTCTAATAAGCTCAAAACCTGAGCCAAAGAAAGTAAAAGAGCTGGTCCTAACATGCCCAAAATCTGGACCAGCAAAGAAGAAAGAGGAAATTAGCTCTAACATGCCCAAAGCCAGAGCTGAAGTGAAGAAAAGAAGTGACTCTAAAAAGCTCAAAACTTAAGTCACAAAAAGAAAGGAAGGATATTTCAAGTTTCAGATACGAAGCCTTCACAGTTTTGTTTTCAGTTTTCTGCAAATTTTGTCCATGTGCAACTGTCTTTATGCCTTGGATCCACAGCAAGTCAGACAGTCTAATCCTGGCTTGACTATTTTTCAATTTCTATCATAGAATATAGAGAAGAAATTTGTTGGACAGTTTAATCCTAGTAGATATTAGATTAGTTAGAGAAACATATGAGACCAACAGTCTAATCTGGTCTCATGGAGCAATAAGGGTAGAAATAAAATAGGTTCATTTTTCTGTTTGCAAAAAAAAATGATGTAAAGGGTCTGCTAGCTCAAATGCACCCTAAAGGAAGAAAAATGCTAGGATTATAGTGTGGGTAGGTAGATTGTTAGGGAAAGTCTCTCTGCTGATGTATCTATAATGTTGTGGCAGATGATCCAGAGAAAGAAAGGGATGTGACAAGCAACAGGCATCTAGCCTACACCAAAGATTATTTTATGAATTCTTGACTCCTTCAAGAAGAAGCCATCCCCATGTGGAGCCACTGTTAGCCCCCTATAAAATTTTTGACAAGCAAAGTAAGGGGCTAAATTGTTTCTGAGCCTTCAATGAATGCATCTCCCCTGAGACACATCATCCTTGAAGTCTCCTGTGCCTTTTCCCTATGAATGAAATCCCCTCTACTGATTCCCATTTTAAAGCCTCTATGATTGCAAAAATTGTGCTCCTAAAAGGCTTCATGTGCCCTTTTTACCTCTGCAGAATGTCCCACTTTACCCCTTTTTCCTCTTGTCAAAGTTCCCTTTGTTCCCCTAAAGTCCCCCTTATTCTCCTAAAACTTCCCAAAATCCTCCTCATTCCCCTATCGTTGCCTTTAGCTGGCCTTAAAATGCTTTAAAAACAAGCCAAAACCATATTTTCTTCATAATAAGGGCTTAGCCCCTTTCCTGCCAGCCCCTTTCAACCACTTCCCCATATACCCATAGCCCAGGACCGAGCGCTTAAGCCTTAGGTGCTAATCGCATCGGAGAAATAGAGCAGCACATTAAAATTCCTTTTTAATCATTGAGAAACTCCGATGCGATTGTTTTGTTGTTAAATTCCTCCACTGTGTTCCGTGCCGTTGATCTTCACAGAATGGACGACGATCACCGCCCCCACAGCTTTCACAATGCAACCCGTTTGCCACCCGTAGTCGCATCTCCGCCATTTGTTAATTCGCCAGATCAACAGTGCTAGTTCATCCATATCGGGCGCATTTTCAACTGTTGATCTGTACAAATCCGACGGTGCGGAATCCGCCCATCCCGGTGGTCCCCGCTCGCTTTCACTGTTCAAAAACCATCTGGTCTCCATCGCACCGCCTTTTGGGGGTAGGTGGTATTTACCGATCGGCTAGCGATTCCATCCATCACGTGACACGTGTCCCCTGTACCTTTTTCAAAACCGCCGTCCTCGCGCGTTAACCGTCGTCCATCGCGCATTATTGTTCAGACGTGGATGCCCAACGATATTTCCATGGACCATCCGATCTGGGGCGGGCCATCCAACGGCTATCACTCGCCGAAGATGCACGATAGTTAACTCAGATGCACATGCGATAACTCAGGGTATTGCGCGCCATCCAGTTAATCTCCGCCGTCGATCTTATCTGCAGATCGACGGTCCAGATTCAATCGCACGCCCGTGATTGACCCAGTCCCACCATGTCAACCTTTCCACGTAAATTTGTCATTTTTTACCCTTTCCTCTTTATATCCATTCAAAGGTCTTTTTCATAGGTTTTATTTAAAAAACCCGCTCCGCTACGCTCACGTTCTCTAGACCATATTCCATCGTTTCACTGTGTTTTCTGCCATCAACCTGCACAATTCCGTCGTCCGTTCGTCCTGCATGGCCGTTCTCATCGTCTCCATTGTGTCTGCCACCCCCGTGTATGTTTTCTTAACCATTTTTCATATTTTTCAGGGTTATCAACAATAAATTACTACCATGATGCACAGTCTCTGTTACAGTGACCGAGAAATCGAAGAAGACCATGTGCAGAGGCTGAAATTATGAAGAAATGACCCGGGAGGGTTGCGACGTGACTTTCATTGAAGAACAGAGTTCGACTCTATAAAACCCTTCCAGTGTCATTAAAAGCACAGGTTTCACAGTCAGAGGTACAAATGGAGCAGCAGAGAGCTTAAGGCACGCAAACAAAGGAATTTAAGCCTTATGCTTAGGGATTTAAAGGCAAAGAACCAGATTGAAAACCCAGGGACCACGCAGAAAGGATAGCATGCAGAAATCAATGCATATCAGGAGTTTCTACAGTAGTAGAATGTTTTCCTCCATAAAGGACAGAGCACCCATGCAGTGTTCAATCTATGCTGTGTTCTGGAAAGATTTTATACCCGGAAACATCTCTGGTACTATCAGAGAATTTATTTCATCAGTATGGCAGAATTCTTTATCATTCCTTTATCTTTTGTTTATTCACCAATAGCACCACACAGTACTGCAGTCAGAGTACATCAGAGTTATATCATAGTAGTCTCAAGACTGAAGAAGATCATTCGTTCACCTAAGAACACCAGGAATTGAATGCTCAGAATTTACACGGAATGGGCTTCAACCCTCT
The DNA here is from genome assembly GCA_034641835.2 of Pinus albicaulis. Lineage (NCBI taxonomy): Eukaryota > Viridiplantae > Streptophyta > Pinopsida > Pinales > Pinaceae > Pinus > Pinus albicaulis. The sequence goes on from CM076581.1 coordinate 1,270,860,545, forward strand.
TTCTTTTCATAAGTTTAATACTACATTTAGTTCTTCACCTACCTCCTCTGCTCCTTTGGAGCTATAAATTCGTGAAGAATCCCATTGTAAAGGTTGTTGATCAGTTATCAGAGAACTGCAAGTAGTTTCTTTTGAGACACAATCTCTGTGTAAAGTTGTAAGATAGGTTGAAGGAGATGTTTTCAGAATGAGTATTCAGCTATTGGAAATGTTGTACTTGATTGGTATTGCTATTTAATATGACAGGAACATTTCTTTGGATCCTGATCTGAAGCAGCGGTGATTTTTTCCTATCTTTTTTTTTACATTCATTTCATTTCATTTCTACTGGCTTGCATCAGAATATTGGCATAGGATTTACCCTTGTTAGGTACCCTATGTTTCTGCTCTCCTTTCCATTAATGTTTCTCTTCTGAATGTATTATCTAAGAAATGATTTTAGTTGGTTTAACCAATGTAGTGGATGTTATTGCCTGCTCTTTGATGTATGAATTAAATGGTTTCAGTTCTTAGATGTTTCTTGTTAAAGATTTTAGTTGGAAGATTTGGGAACATTGGGGATTAGAGTTAGCCATGTCCACTAGGATCCTTGTACGACCAACTAGTTTTTAACTTTGTGCTCTGAATATGTGTTATCTCCTCCCCTCCTAATTTCCATATCACATAATCATCTTGAAGATCCTATGTCTCAGATGACTAGCCCAATTGAAAGCCTGCCTGTTGAGTAGCAAGCAAATCCTTTGCTGACTCCATTGCCCAATGGTTTTGAATATTTCCTAGAACATTTCACCTCTGCCATATCCATCTTTGCTCATCCTTGTCTTACATTGAACCCTTCCTTCCTGGTAACCAACAACCAAATCAAACAAATCAAATAAACAAACCCCGAGCCCTATAACTAGCCTATATCTTTAACACTTGAACTTCAAAGACATACAGCTTTGATATACCATAGAGAGATCCCTCTCTGTACCTAGGAGGGCTAGATCCTGAGGTCTGAAAGTGGATTGATTTTGTCTCATTTTTTGGTATTTCCAACCTTGCCAAAACATGGGAACCCCAACACCATATATACTCACTCACGATGGTATGCACATATGACTAACTATTTTGTTGTAGGGGAATTCCCACACCATCTATCTTCCAAAGAAAAAAGGAAGATTATACAAGAAAGTGCTACTTACTCTAGGATAGAGGGAAATCTCTATCACACTGGACCAGACTTTCAGATTCAACGTTGTGTTAGAGAAGGTGATGTTTTTGATATCTTGAAAGCTTGTCATGAGGAACCTTGTGGAGGGAACTTCACAGAAAAGAGGACAGGGTATAAATTACTCTCATCAAGGTACTACTAGAAAAATATATTCTAGGATGCAACGAATTTCGTGAAGGGATGTGATAACTGCCAAAGGATGGGCTAGGCTCTGAAATCAGATGAGATGTCGTTAAAAAAGATCATACATATTAGTGTGCACTGACTATGTCACAAAGTGGGTCAAAGCGAAGGCACTAACTAGAGCTACAAAGCAAGTTATTTCAAAATTTTTGTTCAAAGATATTTTTTTTCACTTCGGGATACCCAGGGAGATAGTGAGGAATGGAGGGCCTCGATTTAAATCTCATTTGATGCGAAAAATGGTTGAGAACTATGGAATTCATCATAGGATCACTTCACCTTATCACCCATAAGAAAATGGTCAAGTGGAGAGCACCAATAAAGTCATTGAGGGAATTTTAACAAAGATTGTAGCCAGTCACCGAAGAAATTGGGCCGAAAAACTTCTGGAGGTGCTGTGGGCTTACAAAAAAACATGGAGGAATACAATAGGCTTCTCACCATATGAATTGGTGTATGGTAAGAACCCTTTATTCCCTATAGAGTTCTAAATAAAGACATTGATAACAACATTACAGGATAATCTAGATTTAAGCATGACACAAAGACAAGGATTGAACGAGCTCAATGAGTTGGAAGAGAAACAGCTAGTTGCCATTCAGAAGACAAATATCATTCAGCAGCAAAGAGCTATATGACACGACAATTTCATTAAGAATAATAAATTTCAGAAAGGAGATAGGGCTCTCTTGTACGACTCAAGATTCAAGGATTTCAAAGGCAAGCTTTGCACTAGATGGCTACGTCATTACTTAGTACACACAGTCTTTGACAATAAGACTGTACAATTAGTTACCACTTATAGTGCTAAGATACCGTTACTAGTTAATGGGCAACGCCTGAGGTTATATCATCAACCTACTTCGAAGGATTTATTTATTGACATTGTCGTAGACTCTAATCTTTATGTTACAGTAGCAGGGGAATGCTCCCCTGTGCAGCCTAAAATTTGAAATTTCAATAAGTGTAATAGCTGAAAACCACTCTTGTGGCAGTTGTTACACCTGTTTAAATATAAGGATATGATTGTGAAAACCTATTTTGAGGGCGCAGTTAGAAAAATTATAACAGTTGAAAACCACTTTTGTGGCAGTTGTTACACCTAGTTATTTTGCTTTTTCAAAACATCATCTTTCCTTCCCGACATATTTTACAAGATGATGTTACTCATTTTTTTCTTTTCTGTATTTATTTTTCCTAATTAATATGTTTTCTAAAGAATATCACAGTGGCTATCTTGGATGTTACACAAGTAACATCTGAGGGCCATGAAGAGTGTTTCCCATCTCTTCCCATGCAGAAATAATCACAATAGTCAAGTGTGGCTGCCACAACCACTGGGAGAAGTTATGCCATCAAATTAAATCCCTCCTTCATATCGTCTAAGGTACATCATTTAAAAATGTAACATCATCATTTAATAATTGGATGATTAATGGCAAGTTATGAAATTCCCGTGATGGTCGTGGGCAATCGTCACCATCAAATCTAGGGGGGGTAAATCTTGTAATAATTGCAAGAAATCCATAGTATTGAAACTGTCATTAACCCTGCATGCATAAAATTAAATAGCATGATATCTAATTATGACCAAATCCAGCTGGAAAAGGCATTTGTACTTAAAGCCCATTATTTTCGATAATTATACATTAGTGTAGGAATGTGCGAAGTATGATTTAGTAATTCAAAAATATTGTCACCCCTCATCACCACCCTTAGTGGAAGTCTTGTATCCTCGTTTGAAATTCTTAATCTGGGATAAACAGAGTAGGGCATTGAGAGAAAACAAGAAGTGTGAGGATATTATAGTTGGTTAATCTTAAGGAGTGATTCAAAATAACAACAAGATGGGAGGGTTATGAAACCAGCTCCAAAAATAGAAGAAAAGAGAGATCAACGCCTTAGAAATAAGCCACTTTGAGGGGGAAACCTCCAATACATTACATAAATGAACAATTATTAGATGATATAAATGAAAAAAACTCCTTTCTATGTATAGGGTTCCATGTGGCCACAATGTAATCCTAGCCAACCTCATAATAATAATGTAAAGGCACAATAATAAAAATATGGGGTTTACAGGGGTACAATAATAACAATAAGGGGGTTACACTAACAACAATAAGGGACTATACTAGTAATATAGGGACCTAACATGCTCCTCTCCTTCAGAAAAGTGTTGCCCTCAATGCTTGAGTAGCTCCGGGTGCTTCTGTAAAAAATTCTAATCCTCCCATGTAGAATCTTTCATGGGTAAGTTCTTCCATTTGATGAGATACTATGAAATTGATTGATTTCATAGCCGTGGAGTTCTTTTTTCCATGACTGCTTCAGGTTCCAATATGGTTTTTCCTTCCTCATAAATTTCTGGCAATATTGTTTGAGCTGGAAGGTTGTCGCCGATAATCTTCTTTAAGCATGAAACAAGGAAAGCTAGATGCACTCGTGAAGAAGTAGGAAGCTCCAATTTGTATGCTATAGTACCAATATTTTGAAACACCTTGTAAGGACCATAGTACTTTGGCGATAATTTATTATCCTTCTTAGCTTGCTTGAGGCACATTTTCTTGCGTGGTTGTAGCTATAAAAATACCCAGTCTCCTACATCAAAAATTCTCTCATTGCGATGTTGATTTTGCTGTTGTTTCATTCGATTTTGTGCCGAATTTAGGTTATCCTTTAAGAGTTGGAGAACTTCTTGCTGATGCTCTATGTGATCTTCCATTTCTTGAGCCCTAGAATTTTCTCTTAAAGAAGATGTGATGGACGGTGGATGATATCCATAAAGAGCCATAAATGGGGTCATTGTTGTTGCAGTATAGAAGGAAGTGTTATACCACCATTTAGCAAGAGGTAACCATTTGACCCATTGTTCTTTCTTATAAAATAGAAAATAACGAAGATATCCTTCCAAACATTTATACACTATCTCAGTTTGACCATGGGATTGATGATGATAAGATGAGTTATGAGTTAGTTGAGTACCCAAACAAGAAAATAATTTCGTCCAAAAAATTCTTGTAAAAATGGGATCTTTGTTAGTTACAATAATCTTCAGGTTTCCATGTAGCTTTATGCACAACACTTTTCATAATTGGTAATTATATCAACTAGCGCCACGATGACACTATTTCCTTCGCACATAGGTAAACCTGTAATAAAATCCATTGAAATTTCCTCCCAACATTGACTTGGAATGGATAAAGGTTGTAGAAGACCCAGGGTATTAATTGTCTCAACTTTATTTTGCTCGCAAACCAAAGATTCTACCACAAAATTTTGTATATTAGATTTAAGGCCATCTCAAAAAAAATCTTTCTTCACCCTGTGGTAAGTTTTTAAAAATCCCATGTGTCCTCATAAAGGAGAAGTGTTAAATTCAAAAATAATCTTTTGTTTTAGTTGGGAATTCTTGCAAATATATAAGCGATCTTTGTACCATAAGGAATCATTTTTCCAACTAAATGTATCATATGTACTAAGATCTTGCTAGAACTTTTGAATGACTTTCCACACTTCTTCGTCCTTCTTCCATTCATCCATTGCTTCGGTTATCCAATCTGGTTGGATAATAGAAATGGCACAAAGAAATGCTTCCACCTCTCCATCGTTTCTTGAGAGTGAATCTGCAACAACATTTAGATTCCCTTTTTTGTAGATGATTTGAAAGTCATAACCCAACATATTTGTGACTCATTTTTGCTATTCTTCTAAAAATATTCTTTGTTCCATAAAGCGTTTAAGGCTATCATGATCAATTTTTACCTTGAAGTGTCTTCCCATTAGGTAAGGTCGCCATTTCTTTAGTGCATGTAGTATTCAAAACATTTAATTCTCATAAATATCCTTTTGTAAATACTTTCCCTTGATTGGACAACTTTCAAAAATAATTGGTCTTCCTTCTTGCATTAAAACTACACCAACTCCATTTCCTGAGGCATCATATTCTGCAATAATTTTTTTTGTGAAGTCTGGTGTAGCTAAGACTAGTGCTAGGAACAATGCCTCTTTAAGATGTTAAAAGGCCTTAGTTGCTTCACAAGTCCATAAAAATGTATCTTTCTTCAATAATATTGTTAGAGGTGCTGCTATTCTCCCATAATTATTAAAAAACTTGCGATAATACCCTATTAACCCGAGAAATCAACATAACTACTTTATGGTTGTGGGGACTTTCAATTCATTAATGGATTTAATTTTGTTAGGGTCTACCTTAACACCCTCGTGAGATACAATATGACCTAGATATTCCACCTCTTGTACTCCAAAGAAACATTTGGATGATGTTTCATATAATTGTTTCTCCTCCAATAGTTTGAGCACCCTGTCAACATGTTTAACATGATCCTTCCAAGACCTGTTGTAAATTAGTATATCATCAAAAAATACTAGCACAAATTTTCTAAGGAAGGGTTTGAAAATGGAATTCGTCAACCCTTGAAATGTAGAAGGTGCATTGGTAAGGCCAAAAGGCATGACCAAAAATTCATAATGACCCTCATGAGTTCAAAATTTTGTTTTCAGAATATCTTCAGTCTTCATTCCAATTTGGTGATATCTTGAGTGAAGATCCAACTTGGTAAAATAAATTGCTCCATGTAATTCATCCAATAATTCATCAATCACAGGAATGGGAAACTTATCTTTAATAGTGAGCTTATTGATCTCCCTATAATTCGGACACGTGTGCCATGATCCATCCTTCTTGTGCACCGATAGTACTAGAGCATAGAAAGAACTTTTACTAGGTTGAATTATACTAGCCTCTAACATTTCTGCAATCATACGTTTAATTTCACTCTTTTGGACATAAGGATATCTATAAGGCCTGATGTTTGGAGGAAAAATTCATGGAATCAAATGAATAGCATTAAAATTATCACAAATAGGTGGGAGTCCTTTGGGAGTTTCAAACACCTTGGAATAATTGTCCAAGACTTTTTGAAGATCTAGAGAAACAGATGATTTCGATGTTGGAACTTCTAGTGAGCATAATTGTGCAATTATGCCTTGTTGTTCTTTCTTCAGAAGCTTTGGCATGAAATTAGAGCTCATTATATTTCCTACCTTCCTTGTGATATCCCGTAATTCAATTTCCTTTCCTTTTGAAAAATATTTCAAGAAAAGTTCTTCAAACTTAAAATCTACCATCCCCAAAGATTGTAACCGTTATACTCCTATTACAACATCAACACCTCCCATTGGGATGGAAAGAATTGGACTATTCAATACATATTCCCCCATCGCTAGCTTGATATTATGGAATTTTCCATAGAAATTTTTAGTTCCTTCATTTGCAACCACCACTTGACATTTTGGTGCTAGGTATAGGAAAAAATTCAATTCCTTGGCTACCTTACAATGAATGAAATTATGGGTACTCCTCGAATAAATCAACACTATTACCTTTTTCTTCAAAATATTTCCTTCTATCTTGAGATTTTGAAGAGTGGTAATCCCTGCCAATGCATTACACGATATGGTTGGACTCATTTCTTCTTCTTCTAGGGTTGGTTACTGGTGTATATCCTCTTCTTTTGAAGTTTCTTGTTCATTTTCTTCATGTTCTTCACAATCTATGTAAAATAATTTCTTCTCAGCACACTTATGACCTTTATTGTATTTTATATCACAACTGTAGAAAATCCCTTTTTCTCTTTTTTCTTCCAATTTTTGTGGTGTCAACCTTGTAGGTTGCGGAAGTCTAGTAGTAGCAACACTTCCATCTTTATAGATGTGAGTGTTAGGCTTCCTTGTCACCTTAATTTTACATTTTGTTTTTTCTTGCCAACCTAAATGCCTTCTCCAATGAATTAGGTTCCCAAATGAGAACTTCATGTTGGATGTTATCCTTTAAAGTCCCTATCAAGACACCAAACTTGTGTTCCTCTGGAATATCAGTTACCCTTATATTCAATTTTTGGAAGTCCTCAATGTGCTCCACCATTGAACCCTTTTGTTTGAGATTTATAAATTGTTTAAAGAAGTTGTTTCTCTTTGTATCCTCATAATGTGATATCATTTCCTCCATAAAAATTGACCAAGTGACAACTTTTTTACAGGAGCAAAGCCATCGGTACCATACAAATGTATTTTTTTCTAAATGTAAAGTTGTAATGCGTATCTTTTGTGTGGTTTACACATTATTGAGATCAAAATACTGCTCCATCTATAGTATCCATGTTACGAGATCCTTGCCATAAAAATTCCTCATATCCATCTTTGGAATATGGTGGTTCTTAAATCTAACATTAGAGTTTATGAAATCACGATTAACATTTATTTTTTTCTCATCATGAGTTTCCTCTACTATCTTTTCGCCATTAGGAATAATTTCTTGTATCAACGTTGATAAAAAATTCCTTCAAACCTTCCATTTTTTCTTCCATACCATTCTTCAAACCATCCATCTTAGGTTTCATGCTCTTCTTCAAGACATCCATTTCATTTTTTTTTTCTATTCGCAAGAGTGAAATTTGGTGCACTTTCTCTTGTAATTTTGATATGTCATGTTGCATTTCTTCATATTCATGAGCCATAGTAGAGCCTTCTGAAGGCTTAATGGGTGTTGAATTCTTTTTAGGGGGAATTTTAGAACCCAATACTGATATCTATTCTACAATAGGCCCTTGCAATCAATCAAAAATGATTCTTCAAATAAGACTTATGCAATTCGGAAAACAAAATACACACCTTTTTGTTGCTTTTTAGGAGATCGATATTGAAATTGAATTATCTCTATAATTTTGGATCTTCAATATCAGAAATTCGGCCTTGTAGTAGCACTATGAATATTCTTTTGAATGCCATAGGTCTGACCTAATTTTTTGATTCTTTAAGAAAAATTTATGCCCAATCTCCCACATTGACCTAATTATGGATTGGTTCAGTAGAGAAAACATGTTTTTTGGTGCCACTTGTCACTGTTTCCTTCTTCGGCTCTAAAATTAGTACAAAAGAAACTGAAATCCATGTACTTGTGGTAACTTTTTACAAAATTCCAATCTGACGCTCAGAGAGAGAGTTATGTTGATTTTCCCACGGTCACCTCTTTGAGATGAAATTCGGGAGCCTGAAACAACCCTAACTTCCACACATCATATCTCCAAAAATAAAGCGAACCAAGATCTGAAATTGGTACAGGAAGCTCCATACAATTTCATCTTCACTCTGTAAAAAATTTAGCTTCTGAACCTTCATAAAAAAAATGGTATAGCAAAAATTCCACGATTACCTGTTTGGAGCAGTAAAACCCTCGAATCCAAAGCTCTAATACGAAATTTTATGAAACCAGCTCCAAAAATAGAAGAAAAGAGAGATCAATGCCTTAGAAATAAGCCACTTTGAGGGTGAAATCTCTAATACATTACATAAATGAATAATTCTTGGATGATACAAATGAAAAAAACTCCTTTCTATATATAGGAGTCCATGGGGCCATAATGTAATCCTACCCTACCTAACACTAATAATGTAAACACACAATAATAACAATATGGGCGTTACAGGGGTACAATAATAACAATAGGGCAGTTAAACTAACAACAATAAGGGACTATACTAGTAATATAGGGACCCAAAAATTAGTAGTAAGACATGATCCTAACTCCATGGAAGCCTTGCAGAACTGCCCGGAAGCTTATCAGATATTTAGGGACACCCTGTGCCTTGAATATTTTCAGATATTAGAAAGCAAGGACGAGGTTATTGCAATTGAATTCGCTTAGAATTTGAATGAAGAATATACATGAGTCAGGGGCCTACAAATTGAAGTATCAAAAGAAGTGGTTGCCCAAGTGAACACATTTCCAGTTGAAGGACGAAGATTGTTCAACAGGAAAGTTAGTCACCATTATTTTAAGGAATATTTTCTTAAAGGAGAGGAAAGGTTGGAAAATAAGGGAAGAGGATTTGATAGGTTATCACTCCCCCAACCATGGGCAGATGTTTCCCTGGGTCTGGTAAAGTAAATTACTTGCGAGGGAAGATCCATAATCATCTTCAATTACCATTTACCCTTACAAAATCATATTTCACACTAGCAAAAGACCAACCTCCCATTTTTCCTATTGGGAAACATTAAGCATATGGTTGTGGTGGTGAAGACGGAAGCACATCCTGAAGGCCGTATGACCAACCATCGACTTATCAAATTGATTGTGTTGGATGCCTAAGCCAGCATGGAAGGAGTTAGGAATATTTAAATGGAAAAGGCCTAGGACAAGCCAAAGAAAATAGGTTGTGACTTCAGAAGGAAGTGATGCATAAGTTGAAGACCAAACCCAACCCATCAAGGTTAGAATTGGAAAAGAACCCACTGATAATCTGATTGGTGACAAACAACCAAAACAGAGGTTGAGATTTAGCTTGGGAACGAAACCATTTCCCACAACTGAGAAGCAGAGTGAAGCAAAAGGATCAGAAGAAGAAGGAAAAGAACCCTTCACATCAAGTAAGGATGAAACTCATGTTCTTCTTTCAGAAATTGAAAATTTAAGAAAATAAAATGAAAAATTGAAACAAATATTAGCTCAGGGAAAGGAATTTTGGTATATGTATGTGCAACATGTTCTCAAGAATTAACAACAGTAGGGTATAGGGTTTGTTGGGGAAACACTGGCTCAATGGAGAAAAAAACAAAAATTTGGGAGGCTATCCCTCAAGAGCCTACTAAGGATACCGCTATTACACACGAACCAATAGTTGAAGTAGATCCTCTCATAGTAATCGACCTAGAATCTGATACTCAAGAAACTGTGGAAGACATTATTATTACAAAAGAACGAACAGTGGGCATAGAGGCTAGCCTACGCGAAAATAAAGGGGTTGATACACAAGAACCCAGTGTTGACGATGTTGTTACACAAGGACCAATAGTAGAGGTCGATCAAACCCATCGAAAATAGGTTGTTACACCCACTATTGATGGGGAATGCAGATAAATGTTAGGTTCCATTGCGGGATGGAGTTATGAGAAAATTTTGTTGATTTCTGAATTGCAGAAATGGAAACATGAGGAAATCTCCCTTCAGGAGGGGGTGATCTCACTGACAGAACATAAAAGGGAGATAAGTGCCTTACAAGAGAAATGGATGAAGGAAGCAATGAAGAAAGTTTGGGAAGAGTGGAAGCGGAAGGAACAACTGTTGATGTTAGAACAACAGGTTCAGAAAAAGAAAAAGCTCTATGAGCTTGCCCTTAATTTGTTGGGATGCATGTGACCTTCTCTATCTAACCCCATTTTCCAATGGGAATGCTATTATTTATTTAAGTTAAAAGACATTATTGTAGGTAGGCCCTATATGGGTCCTTTTACTCGCACTTTTTTAGATGTCTTTCGTGCCTCTGATTTTATTGAGCAGAACCTATCGTGTGAAATATTTTTGCACAATATCATTTGTGAACACGCTAGTATGTAGATGGTAGTAACTAGATTCTCCTATATGGGGGATTTTGAGTTACGAGCCTTCATGCCATTTATGAGGAATCATACTGAGTGGCATCTATCCACAAAATCTATGTATGCCAATGAAGAAAAGAGAGCATTATGGATCTGAGCATAATTGAGACGGGCCGCCAAATTAAGGTGGGAATTTATAAATATTCTGAGCACTCCTAGGATAAGGGAACCTACTGATTCTTACAGAAGAACGTGGAATTTTTCCTTAGTAAGTTTTCATTGAGCCCTGACTGGGTGTTTGAAGTGTACAGAAGCCAACAATTTTGAGTTGTTGGAAGGAGACCTGTTTGCATTTCAGAATTTTTTAGTAGTTGTTACACATGTACCAGCATATGCCTAGGTGGTAAAGGACCTTGACACTTCCTGTCTTGGGTTAAGATTAAATTCCCTTTGATTTGGCTTCTAATAGAGGAATACCAGGTTCATTATTGACAGAGCGAGTATGAAGAAGAGTCTTAGACATGAAAACTGATGGCTACTCAAATGTACATGTTTCCAGATGAAGACACAGCCAACGCCTATGACTTCACTGACTTTCACATGAAATATTATCTTGGGAGATGATATTTTTGCATGAGGACATGCAAGTGCTTCAGCTGGGGCTAGATATTGGGTCTCATTTTTTTACTTATTTCCTACATCTGTTTACGTTGTGACCTCAAACCTTGGGACTACCTTTTCCTTTTTCTCTTCTTTTTTATCTTAAAAAATGTTTTTTTACCTTATTTCATTATCTTGTCATTTCATTGATTATTATGATGTATTGTTTCCTCTTTTTTGGCTAATTGGAATGAATGTTGGAAGAAGTTATATGGTCTTTTATTGTCCTTCTAGATGTTATTATTAGCACAAGACATCTAGAAAATGATGCGTACAGAAGCAGTTGAAAGTGCGTTGTTACAGTGGGAAAGTGTTGCACATTCAAATTCCACTACTGACCCTACTAATCTAAGTCTCTAGCCTTTGGCTGTGGCAGTCCCTACCATCATAGACCTACAACATCTCTTCGCAGGATCCTTTAATGGAGCAGGGTAGAGGCCTGCTGGCTCCATCCTTTAGAGATATAGCTGCAAGATCCTCTCACAATACCTTCATTTATTTTTTCATGTGCCTTACAAACACCTTTGATTCCCCTCTCACGGACCATGATATGCAGCCCAACCCCCCTCTGCAAGATCTTGATCAGGCTGCACCTGATCCACCGGCAAACACTGGGATGAGCAACACTGCCTCCAAGGCCACTGACTCCGTGAATCAAAACACTCTCCCCTATGAAGGTGAAGGGTCAGAGATGACACCAAATGCTAAGCAGGGTGCCAAAAAGTTGAATGCATGTAACCCCAAGGCAATGAAAATCCTAGAAATAATCATTCAGGATCCTTATGTAGTAATCTACAGAGAATATATGCAAGAACATGCGATTATCTATAAATTCATGGGCATTTGGCCCACACAAAGAGCTCTAAAAGGATGGATCCATGCCAAATGGAGCCCAAAAGGAGAGATCGAACTACAGTTAGGCTTTAAAGGATTTTTCACGGTGGTCTTTATTATCTTGGAAGAGAGAGACAAGATATTCGAAGGCAACGCTTACATTTTCAACTTAGCGGGCCTATACATGAGATACTAGAAGGAAAATTTCACTCCGGAAAAAGAATACTTTACTAGGGTTCCAGTTTGGATCAGGCTCTAGTCTCTTCCCACCAACTAATGGGCACTCTCAATCCTAAAGGCCATCGGGGATGAACTTGGAGAATACATAATGATGTCATAAGGTACACGAAATGAAAACTATATCTCCTACGCCCGCATCTATGCCTACATAGATGTCTCCGGAGCCTTACCAGAAGCCATTAGACTAAAATTTAGGGATGATATAGGGATCCAAAGCATATAGTATGACCACATCCCCTTTCTCTACAAAAAATTTCATGAGCACGACCATCTCTTCTGAGATTCCCCATAAAACAAAATCCTAGTTAAAGAAGATCAAGCAGGAAAGAAGGATTACCAAGGCTTCACCTTAGTAGGAGGAAAACACAAGTAAGGAAAAAGAACGAACACCAGGAAAGATCCCCCAAAGTTCACACAGGAAAACAAGTTCAAACTCCTCTCCATGCTTCAAGAGGAAGTAGGGAAACATAGTCAGGAAATGGAAAAAAATATTGAGCAAGAAACACCTATGGAAAAAAATAGCACAGAAATGGAGACAACAATCACTCTTATAGAGGATGGCAACACACCTCAAGAGGAAACAGACATGGAAATTATATGGGACATAACAACACCAGAGGAAAGAGCGATTGAGCAAGTCCTAATGGGGATGGACCCACGAAAAACTGCAAAATACTGTAATGAAAAAGGCATAGAAGGAATTCCCATAAAACATATAAAAAAAATCGACGAGGCTGACATACTACAACAAGGTATGCAGAGGCAACGAGAGCAAAAAAACAAGGGTGAAAACCAAGCAAGAGGAATCTCAGAAATACTCAAAGCTATCCAACACATCACCAAAGGGCATAATAAAAAAAGAGGCAGGAAAACCAACAAAAAGTTCCTTCAAGAGCTTGGAACTCGCCTCGTCAATGAAGAAAAGATAAGGACTATCTCTCTCTCCCCTAAATTGTTATCATGATTTGAAAATTCTGGAATATAAGAGGACGTAATAGTCCCGGTAAGAAAAGGATCTTGAAATCCAAAATAGCCTCTAACAAGCCTGATATTATACTTATTCAAGAAACAAAAAGCAACTTGAATGATATGGATTACATTCAACATTGTTGCTTCATAAATCACTACAACCATCTCGCAAACTCTGCCTCTGGAACTGTGGGTGGAATTGCAACCTTTTGGAAGGACTCCATGTTTCACCTCTGTCAATCTCTTGCTTCCAAAAATTCCCTCACAATTGTCCTCCAAATCTCTAGAACTAAGGACAAGATTTGCATCACTAATGTCTATGCCCCCCACTCTCCCTCTAAGAGGCTGGCCTGGCTCAGTAGCCTAAAGAAGCATCTTAGTTCCCTCAACGATATCCTTAGTATAATATTTGGTGATTTCAACATGATCCTCAACCTTGGGGAAAAGTGAGGAGGCCTTAGGAGACTGGACATTGACTCTGTGGCCTTTCAAGCCATGATCAATGAATTAGGGCTCATTGACACTCCTACCAAAAATGACACCTTTACTTGGAACAAAAAAAGAGGATGGGATAGACAGATCACCTCCATGTTGGATCGCTTTCTTCTCTTTGAGGACCTCTTCCCTTGCTCCCCAGAAATGGAGAAACCTATAGCCCCTTAGGCTGGTTTGGATCATTGGCCCATAGCTCTCAACATCAAGCTCTCAGAAAGACCTACAAACTCTCCCCTTAGGTTTGAAGCTTTTTGGATTACCCATCCAGAATTCCATGACAAAGTGAAGGATTGGTGGTCTACTCCCCTTCCCTCTCAGGGCAACAAAATGTATAACTTCCAGCATAGGCTAAAGCTCATTAAATTGGAAATCAAATCCTGGAACAAAAAAACCTTTGGAGACATAATAGCTGAAAGAGAGCTTATTAAGATAAAAATGACAGAGCAAAAAAAGCAGGAGGAACTTAAGCTTCAAAAAAATTGGGATGATAGAGTAGCCCAAGAAGAAACTCTTTGGAGGAAAAATTCCTGAATCAGTTTGCTCAAAGATGGGGAAAAGAACATTGCTTTCTTCCCTAGGTCTATGATCCAACACAGAAAATTCAACCGAATTCTCAGTCTCAAAAAACAGCAAGGCCTCATCCTTTGCACTCACTCTGAGATTTAAGCTGACATCAACCAAAACTTTGGGGCCATCCTCATAGAGTCCAACAATGAAAAAGAAGAATACATAAGGAAAATCATGAGGAACATCCCCACAGTCTTGACCAAAGAGCATAACCAGATGCTGCTAAGAATGATAACAATGGCTGAAGTGGAGGAAGAAGTCCATTCCATGCCCAATGGAAAACCCCCTGGACCAGATAGATTGACCATAGATTTCTATAAAGCCTACTGGCCCTTGATTAAAGATGAATTCTATGACCTAGTCAAAGAATCTTGTCTCAAAAAATCTATCCTCAAATCCTTCAACGCTACCTTCCTCACCCTCATCACCAAAAATGACAAAGCAGAATCCCCCTAGTAGTTTAGACCTATTTACCTCTACAATGTTATCTACAAGATCATTTATGAAGTCCTATCCAAATGCATAAAAAATTTCCTTCCACTGCTCATCTCACCCCACCAAACTAGATACATCGAGGGTAGGCAAATTCTAAACAGTATTATCCTCTCTCAGGAAGCTATCCACTCCCTCAAGGATCAATGCAACATAGGTATTCTTATACAATTGGATATGTCCAAAGCATTCAATAAAACCAATTGGAATTAAAAAAGGAAAATGTTGGCCATCTTTAGCTTTAGAAAATACAACATCAATTGAATCAAGACCTTATTCTTAGAGGAATTCTTTTCCGTCCTCCTCAATGGTTCTCCCTCAGCCATCATCAACCCTTCTCAGGGAATCAAGAAAGGTGAACCTCTTTTGCCCTTCCTCTTTGTCATCATCGTAGAAGGTCTAGGTCACGCCCTAACAGCTGCCTCAACCGAGGGTCGACTCAGTGGACTCAATCTCTATCCCCCTAACCCCCCTACCACTCATCAACAATTTGTGGATGACATGATCCTCATGGTCACTCCCTCCATCAAAGAATCCCTTGCCTTCCAGACCATTCTAACTTATTTTTCTCAAGCCTCAGGCTCCTCTGTCAACAACACCAAATCTATGCTCTTTTTCCTAAATCCCTCCCATGCAATTCAACTCAAAATTTCCCGTATACTGGGCTTCTAGCTTCGTTCCTTCCCCTTTAAGTATTTGGGAGTTCCCCTAACTGATAAGCCCCTAGCAAAAGGTAACTGGTAATCCCTAGTTAATAAAATCCAAAAAAATATCTCCAACTGGACCTTCTGATCTCTAAACCTCCTTAGCGGACTTGTCCTTGTTCGCTCTGTTCTTCAAGCTATCCCCCAATTCCAATATTCGGCCATTTCTACCCCTAAATCTATCTCTAACCATATCAAAACAATCCAAAGAGACCTCCTATAGAAGGGGAAGGTGAACAATGGTAAATGGGTGCTGGTTGCATGGAGAAAACTCTGCAAGCCCAAAAAAGCTGGGGGTCTAGGTCTCAGAGATCCGGATCTCCTTGGTAAAGTCCTGGGGGCTAAGACATGGTGGCTTTGGATCACTAATCCTACCACCTCCTGGGCCAAACTCTGGAAAGCCAAGTATGCTCCCACTCATCATCCAAGCTCTCTGATCAGACTCTCGTGCAATCTCAAAGGTTCAGTGATCTGGAACCAGGCTTGGGACAATAGAACTCTCATTCAAAATCACTGTTTATGGGAAGTTCGCAATGGGGAGAATGTTGTGTTCTAGGATGAGGTATGTGAACAACGCCCCAAGCTCAACAGATATATATTCCTGCCCATTAGACAACACATGGATAAGCTCAACAAAACAATAGTCAAAGACTTCTGGAATATCTAGGACACCACAGATTGGAGGGTGTCGCTTGACCCCAATGAAGTGGCCCAACATAACCATCCTCGGACCTGCGCTATCCTCATAGAGGAACTTCACAAAAGACATATTGAAAAGGATGCGAAGCAGGAAAAACTTAGATGGGGACCAAATGTAGCAGTGCACTTCAATATCAAAGAGGCTTATAGTCTCCTCTCCAACACCAACCCTGTCCCCTTGGACAGAAAATGGAAGAGGATTTGGAATCATAATCACTAGCATAAAATTTCTCTTTTCCTCTGGCTAGTCCTACACCAAAAAATTTTGACCTAGGAAAACCGCCAAAAAAAAGGCTCCATAGGTCTATCAATTTGCACCCTTTGCAAAACCAATCCTGAAACTGCCAATCACCTGCTCAACAAATGCCAATTTGCCTCCAAAATTTGGAATTGGATTTATTTTGTCTTCGAAGCCTCTGATCGCAATCCCTCATCCATCCTCGTCTCCCTCGACCTGTAGCGAACTTCCTTCTCTTCCCAGCCCCTTATCAACCTGGCCTAGAACCTCCTTCCTGACATCATATGTTCGACTCTCTGGAAAGAAAGAAATTCAGGAATCTTAAAAAACCTGGCAAAAAAATAAGAAAAGATACTCCACTCCATCAAGTAGACCTTACATGAATCTATCTCCATCTAGTAGGGTGAGATGTAATTATTGTAAGGATTTTTTATAAATATTTGACACATATGTTTTTTCATTTTGTTAAATACAAATCATCAAAATGCATTTTACATTAGGAAGAAATAAAAATACTACAGAGGGAATTTAAAATGGTTGTAGGATGAAATTCAATAATGCACCAACAAAGTTACCCCATATACAAAAAGAGGGAAAAATTCTTTAATGAAACCTCAACTTGTAGCTAAGATGAGTAAAATTTACAGTATTGGAAAAAGTGACCCCATTTTTTATTCTAAAAGTAATGATGGTACAAAGAAAATCGAATAAAGGTTGTTGAAAAGAGTTTAAGGAAGGTAAATAATATTGATGCAAGGTCAGGAAGGGGTATGAAAACCATATTATCATAAAATTGAGTATCTATTAGTAAATAAGTTGGGAATGCTTTAAGGCCTTTAATTATATGCACATTGTAACTAAGGGAGATTGATCAATGTGATATAAGGAGGAGAGAGGGATAAATGAGAATTTATCCTCTGACTATTTAGTTGCATAAAATAATCTATGGGCATTGGTTAGTTATTATTGTTATATATGGCTCATATGCCTTATAGTTAAGGGACTCATTTGAAAAGGGTGGTCTGTTAGAGGTTAAATATAATACCTATTAAAAAGAAAAAAGTGAAGTATAATCTACCTTGAACAAAACATCTCGAATAATATCAAAAATTTTATAGGCAAGTGAATTTCTGCATATTATTGTGTATTCGAAGTAAGCTCTGATACAAGTCTAGCACGAAAAAAATATGTATCCACAAGATGCAAAACTTTTGCAAAACAAATACTTAGTAATACAATATAAAAATAATAAACACTGATTGTTTTTCAATATTTAATAACAAACTATGCAATATAGAATATCGTCAGGAAAATATAAAAACAACAGTAAAAATAAATAAATATTGAAGAATTAGTTGTTATGAAATAACTAATATTCACCCATATTCCAAGGAAATGCAGTTCTCTCCTAACAATAACAAAATCTGGGAGTCCAAAAATGATTAGGGAGTTCAAAAATGTGAAGTGGTTAGGTGTAGTCATGATGTTACACTTAAAACCCTATTTTAATTTATAAATATCCTTGTTTTAAAAGAAAATGTGATTGTAGAAGTAAGTATGTGTGATATAAAACATGTAGTGGTTTACTTCGATAGTTTTTTTGGTACAAAACTAATGTTTTAACATTAATGCTAAATTATGAATCATTATTTATATAAAAAATATATAAATTTTCCCCCGATCGTGGTGAACATCTGGCGAATAGGACAATCCGTGGCAATTTGACGGCACGCCACCCTTCAGACAATTAATAACTATGATGATGCACCACCAAGCTCGATCAATAGTTTGGGTGTTCACTTGCGTTGGTTTAATTATGAAGCGATCATTTCATGTTGGCCTGTCAGCGCCCGGGACGGAAGTTATGTTTAAGGTAAGTTTTCACCCTCCCTCGCCCAAAACGCTCATGCAAAGCTTGCTGCATGCAAGAGCTTGGGAGACAAAGAGGAGGTGTGCTCATCCTGTCAATTTCGCAACTATGGCTGGGTATGTATCAGTCTCTATCCTCATTTCCATGAATCATATAATTCATAGTAGGACCTGGCTTCATTATTGTCGGTTTGTTTGGAATTCAATACCGTTTTTTTGGTCTTTTACACCACCAAAAAACCTTGTCCATCCCTGTTTTCGGGACCCTTGTTTATATCTCAGTCTCTGTATCTGTAATGCCATACCCACAAATAGCCACAATCTACGGGAAGCTTTGCGTGTGATGCGTCTTCATGGTACAATGGGTCTGTTCCAACCCTGTTTTTGGGACCCTTGTTTATATTTCAGTCTCTGTATCTGTAATGCCATACCCACAAATAGTCACAGTTTACGAGAAGCTTGGTGTGTGATGCGCCTTCATGGTATAATGGGTCTGCAAAGTTCTGATTCTTGTCTGGTTATAATTTTGGAGCCTACATGATGCTCTCTTCCTTACAATTTTCATGTTAAAATGGGTCTGCAAAGTCCTTGTTTTTGTTTGGTCATAATCTTGGCGCCTACCGCATGCTCTCTTCCTTCCAGACTTCGCTGCAGTCACGCTCAACCCCGTATTCAAGCACCCAATAAGCTCGCTCTCTGGCTTATCAACTACCTAGTGTTTGTGGTTCACATTTTCCGTGTTTCTTATTCTCTGTTCTCCTCGTTCTCTATTTCGATTTTGGAAACACATGTATTCAAGACTTTGTGGCGGAAGATGACCCAGGCTGTTAGGATTTACTTCGGCTATGGCTCTAGGGATAGAATCATTCAGTTAAAGTCTAACCCTCAGTCTAGGAATCGCTCTCAGTTGAAATCTATAATAGAAATTAATGAAAACAAAGGGTCCATCTGTACTCTGGTTATTACTCTGGTTATTACTTGTCTGTCTGTTCTCCTAAATAGGAACAAAGTCATCATGGGGAAACGTTGTCTGCATTCTGAAATAGCCAAGGGTAAGAAAAAGATACAGTAGGAACAGGTGCCAAAAGAAACGAGGAAGAAAAACTAACCAGGAGCATTTGGAAAATCTTGTAGTGAACTACATTTTAGGCAATTAATCAAATTCGTGGTTGGGAAAGAGATCTGCAGACAGACCCTGAAGACAACGAAGCTGAAGCTGAAATTCTTGATTTCATCCAGGATCCTGGCAACACCCGAGGCCGCCTTACTTTATTTAACCAAACCATTCATACATATTGGTTAATTAAATGTCTTCTGGCAAAAGAAATACAAAGTGCACATCCTCCAGAGTTCAAATTTTAGCCAAAGACAGAACTGTTCCTCAAAGATCTGTTGGAGAATATTGAAAACAACCTGTAGCATATTAAAATTACCCAATATCAAGCAACTGACCGCATTCAGAGAATGGACGACAGGATGGGACGTATGGAGAAGCTGCTCCAGCAGATGCAACAGGTTGACATGCCTCGGTCTCATGCCAAGGACCCAGCCCCAGTTTCCTCTTCAGATGGCTAGTTTTTTATAGTATTCTGCTTTATGGTTTTTTTGGAAGTATGTGAACTTATTTTATGTTATATGCTTGAACATGTTGAAGTAGTAGGACAGTTATCTAATGTGCTATATAGAAGAAAGAGACAATTTCAATTTTGGCAAGCTTTCAATGCACTTAGATGGCCAACAGACCTAGTTTCCTATGGGCAGGTTGAGGCCAAAGTATGAATATTATATTGTAGCCTGTCCTTCAATTATAAATAGAAAATAGAAAGGCACCACCTAATTTAAAATATATATATATATATATAAATTTTGAATAATTTTATTAAAAATGTTATTTGAGTAATGATGGGAATATTTATTTTAATTTTATTTTCTAAAAATAAAATCAAAATTAGAAATTTTAACAATAAAAGATATAAGATATTAAATATGGATTTATAAATACATTTATTATTTACTTTGTTTTTTTCACAGAGAAAAAGTTCGTAACCTTTCAAATTATTTGATCAGCTACATGTTACATAATGCTGTAGTATAAAACTACTGTTCAGTCCCACATCAAAAAACAGTCGGCCACACAATCAAAAAACTGTAGGCATACAGTCCTGAAACATGAATCATCAGTAATGAAACAAGTCATAGCAATTTCGGTGCATAACTTACTAACTCCTATAGAAACAAAGAAGATATGATATAAATACATGCCGAATATATGTAAAGGGGCATAATAAACAAAAATCCCCCATAATATCAGTACTGCTACAAGACCAAAATAGGAGGAGCCTCCTCAATAAAAGGCCGGTGATAGTATCTGTAGATCTGTCCAGCATTATGTTCAGTGATGTGCCAGGTACCCCAAGTCAGCTCCAAAGCTTCCTTGGATAGTTGATCAGCAGCTTCGTTCCGAGACCTGTAAATATGAGTCACTGTGATGAAGTCAAATAGTACTCTGAGATGGTGAACCTCACTCAATAGTGCAGACAGTGTGTGCGAGTGGCAATGTGCTAGATTGTTAAACCAGTTGGTCACAAGTAGAGAATCGCCAAATATCTGGATGGATGCACAGTGAATCTCCTGAGCAAATGTGAGAAGGAGTCTGAGGCTCTGTAGTTCGGCGAAGTTGTTGGTTCCTGGTCCTAAACCCATTCTGATGTCGAAAAAGTGTTGGTAATTCAAATAGAGTACTGCGCCCCCCCCACACCCATGAGCGTTGGACGCTCCATCGAAGTATGCCCATGCCTTGCTGTGATCGATGATTTCTGGGTTCACATGAGGTGGCTTGCATCTTTTACAGTCCTCAGGTATGAGTCGGAAGGTGGCAATAGATGATGCACATATCCGATCACAGTCAATTGGAATCTCATTGAAGATCTTATTGTTTCGCCCCATCCAAATTTCCCAAGACACAATTAATGGGAGGTTGCGGAGTTTTTGACTGTGTGCAGAACGCTGCCACCAATTGGACCAGGCATCTAATAATGTGGCACCCCCCCAATTGAATCTGCATCCCAAATCAGTTATAATCCGAGACCAGATGTTTTGTATACTGTTGCATTGTAGAAATAAGTGGTGGGCATCCTCACTGTCATTTAGACAGTAACAGCATCGAGATGCCCCGTAGAAGGCCCTTCTGTGAAGGAATTCTGAGGTAGGAATGCAATCTCTGAGCATGCACCAAAACAGAAGTCTGTGCTTATGCGGGGATTTTAATCCAAATGGTGCTCCACCACCAGTCCTTAATGGGGGGTTCCTTGTGTTTGATGAGTTCGAGGTAACCAAGCTTTGGAGAATAATGTCCATCTTTTGATACAGCCCAAATCAGATTGTCCTCACGGTCGGAGATGCGGATATTGGTGGCTTTCAATGCCCATATGAATTGCAGCCAGACCCGTGTACCCTCCGGAGGGATACCAAGGTCACCCGCCTGTAGCCAGGCTTGTTCCCGCCATGAGGTGTGTGCCCAGTCAAAAATCTGAGCCAAATATGTGACATTCCTGTGGGCGAGGTGTTCAATGATAAATGCCGGCAGTTTGTGATATTCTCCACTCCCCGACCAAGAGTCCGTGCCAATGCGAACCGCAGATCCTGAACCAATTTTCCAAGATAAACCATTCTGTATAATGTGTGCTGCCCTTGTAATAGCCCTCCAAATAATTGAAGCCCCCGATTGCAAAGTGATGCAGCCACGGATCCATTCGAGTGGGCTTTGTGGAGATATATATTTTGCCACCATAACCTCCTTCCATAAGCTCTGACCTGTTATTAAGTGCCAGCCCATCTTAGTCATAATTAAATTTACTTATTAATACAAATGCTTTGTAATTTATTTATTAAAAAATCAAAATATTTTTTTTGAATTTTATTGCATTGAAATAAACATGTTTAATATGTTTGATAAATTATAAAACATTGAATATCATCATTAGCATTTTGATGAGAGCCCAAAGAATTTTATTACCAAGTTTTTGAATAACACTTAAAATTTAATATGTATTTAATTATATAGTTAAAATTAAAATTCCCTTAAAATTAATTATAACTTAGTTGTGGGATAAACGAATATAATTACAAAACATATGTAGGTTATTAGATAAGCCATGGATTATGTAAGAGGAGTTTTAAATACCATTAACATATGTTTGGTGTATTTCAAAAAAATTTGCTTGATGTCTTTTATTAATAGACTATGGTGTTTTGGATATCTTATTGATTGAGTGGGGAGACTTATTCTGCAATCGAGTATGAAGGAAATGTGTAATTTTGTAGGTGCTCAACCTGGAGTTGACAGATGTCCTTTAAAAAATACTTTAAGTAAAAGACGTTATTGGCTATCATTATATCACAATATTGATTAATCAAATAATGTTACATATAAATACATGTAGTATTTTCTCAAGGTAGGTAGAATATCTTGGACACACAATTACTTGGCTGAGGTAATATCTCAACCGCACAACAATCTAGGAAACATCTAGTTCCAAAAAACTCCTAAGGAATAGGAGCAAACTCCTTTACATAGAAAGAATCACAACTCAGACAAGTAGGAATTATATTTTCCAAGTCGCCCCCCTAATGACTACTTGTATCAATCTACATCAGAAAGATCTACATCTGGTCCAATATGGAAATTACACATTGTACCTTGTTCATGCAGACATCATCAACTTTTTTACGTCCATATGAAGGAACTACCATCCACTAGAATTCATGGGTACCTAATTGTTGCAACCACCGGTCTAATAGGAAGTCATTCACATACATGGTTCATAAAACTTCTTGATGAATTTTATTTGACTTGGTCCTTTACACTCTGAGAGGATTCCATCTCACAATCCCCTCCTTAATTGAAGACTCAATTCTCCAATTACATATCATGCTTAGATATGAGTACACTTTCCACCCTCATACCTATTGAGTGATTGATTCCACAACTAGATGTCACTAGGTAACACATAACAAAGTGGATGCATGCCTCTCTAGGTCTTATAGCCATATTCCCTTTTAATATACTCCAAGCTTAAGAAGTTAATAGGTACATACAACATTTCAAGGACCAAAACGGGCCATTACAAAGAAATATATGACATGTAGATTTTCTATAATTGCAATGTGTGACTCATACTAGATAATAATGAGTCTATTATACACTCATAAAAACATAAAATTATTTTTCCATCATCCTCTAATCTCTGATGTAGCCTTTTCTTGAGTGCCATGTCTTCATCATATCCTACAAATTTTTATATTGTTGGAATGAAGAGTTCCAACCCACACTCATAATTTCATAATTGCGACAATAGTTGGTTAGGAAAATGTCACTTCAACGAGAACCTAAAATACGATTACATGACATATTAATACATAGGTATGCATTATAACTTGAAACATCTAACAAAGCCTTCAAATCAATGGTTTTGCATGACAGTACACCAACATCATGGTTCAATACTCGACATTGGTAGAAAACTTCACTACACGACTTGATGCTTTACAATTCCCTTGCATTGATTAAAATTTGTGGAGTGATCCACCTCAACTATCTACAACACAAAAAAGGCCTTGTCTCTTCATCAACACAATGACTCTATCATGTTCAATGGATCTCATTTCATGAACACAAACATGCATGAAAAAATCAAAGACAAAATCTCAAGCATGTCTATTCACCGTATCCAATATTTGCATGGAATCTCAACTAAACATTAGACTTGACAAAAACTTCACTGGAAAAATGAGAAGAAGAATAATAAGTGGAATTTTCTCATATCGGAGGACTGGTGGTGACTTCAATATCACCTCAATAGCAGGAAGTATGAATTCTAATGTCTTGTCGGTGCCAGTTTTAGCATTGTCCAACACATCATTTCCTTTGAGAATATATGGAGGAGTTTCTTCTTGCATAATGGTAATGCAGTCATATCCCACTGCTGCCACCAACTCCGAACAAATTTCCATTGAAGAATGATTGGAATATATCAAATGGATAATGACCTTCACTGCCACCCATTCCTTATTTCAGTTCAGCCTCCTTGCACTAATCATAAATGCCTCTTTTCTTCGGATCACTAAGTACCTCATAGGCCTAAGCAAGTTGCTTAAAATTTTCTGGATCTCCAACCTTATCGAGATGATTTTTAATAGTAGCCTTTCTATAAACTTTCTTCAATTAATCCTATAAGCATTCTTTGGCACTAGACCAAGATGTGTTTTCTACAACCCAATGTAAGGAAAATGTGTAATTTATCCATGTTCCACGTGGATTTGACATGTGTTATTTGAAAATAATACCAACTGAGATCCATCTCAACTCTGGATCTATCATGAGTAGAGAGGGGTCAAATATTTCGAGATGAAAAACTTTTTTAAATGGAAAAAGGAAAGCAAGGAGAGGTTTGCACTAGGAAAGATTTGATCCCTTTAGATTTAGAGTTATACGAAAAGGAATATTAAATTTATAATTATAGCCAACCAATAAGTATTTTCAAAGCCATTGTGAAACATGGGTGCCTAATAAGCAGGGTGTTATGATTGTGCCTAGAAATTCCCTAGTTCAATGTAAAAATTTGAAGGTTCTCAAGTGGTGTGCTGTGTTATGTGGTGCAACCTATGTGGTGCATGCATTTCTATGATTATTTATACATCTGATGTGTAAGCCATGGATTTTATTTTACTGAGAAAATGAATAACCAAGAACAACTTTGAAAGTGAGGTTTCTCATCTCCACACCTAGTCATCAAACCACAAAGATAAACATTCTGTAATGATACGGTTCAAACTAGAATTACACTTGTAGAAATTTTAGAGGCTAGTATTCATAGGTGGGCTAATTTTCAATGCACTTTTCAAAAAAAAAATCTCCAATATTTTTTCGTAAATTGTTCACCCAAATTTTATAGTATAAAATTATTGTGCGTTAGAACTTACCAAAATTTTTTAAATACTATATAAAATCAGTGAAATTTGAATAATTTTACAAAAATTTTGCCAAGCATTTTATAATTTACATATTAAGGACTGGTAATATTTGCCAAGATCTCTAAATTTTAAAATAAGTTTCCATCCTTAATTTTTTCCCTGAATGACACGTCTTTACCATGCACATAATCGTTCAATTCAACCAAATGAGATGTTATTGTGAAAATACAATGTATAGCTAAAGTACTAATTATTGTTGCCCCATTGATTAAACTACTTAATGAATTATCTTGTGTGCGGATGATGAAATATCAAGGTTCCATTCCTAAAAAATGTGTGCATTTGCAATCGATTGGAGGTTTCATGGTTTTTTGTTTTCTTGAGCCTAAACTCGTTAGGGAAAAATGAATAATGCAATAGGATTTTAGCTTCTTTCGAGTAGACGGCCCGGTTGGCTTAATGTCAAGATCAGTCGTGTTTATTTGCTAGTTTTGGATTAGGAAAGTCATACTACTATACCTCTAGAATATAAATTTAGTTGACACTTTGACTTCTACATCCATCCCTTCGGAAGTGACTAAAACAGTTCTCTAACATAATCTGCACACATTATGTTTATGGTGTGGATACAGTTACTAAGGCTGAAATGCCTCCACTATTCTTGCCTTCAGCATTGTTAGTTAGCACAATTTTCTTTGTGCTCCCTTTGATTGAGATGTAATTACTTGGCACTGAGCACATATGACATACCCCAACACAACCCTAGATTTAGAGGACATGAGACTCCCAACACTCTTGATTGGTCAAACCAAAAATCATTGATTTATCTCAAGAATTTTCCATAAATAAAAGCAATTTTTCATGTGTAGAGCACTCATGCTTCACGCAAAAAATATTTGTTGTGGAGGTTTTCTTCATGGCACCAATGACTTCTTCTAAAAAGGGAGACATTTGAACCCGTTGTCATATCTATGAATTACTTCTTGCACAGTGTATACCAATGTAAATTGGTAGTGTGTCATCCAATTATGCTATAATATTGGTAGTAAACCACACTGATCATGTATCCTCGTCCTTTTCTTGAATGTCACCTAGCTCCTCCTTCATTGATATAATGTACTGACCTACATTCATTGATTTTGATATAATCTACTCGATAATTCTCGATAATGATATAAATCCCTTCATATTGAGCATTTTCTTTTTTAATTGAAATTCTATAGCAACTGGGCCACCCTTGTTCTCAATAATCGACAGGATCCGAGTCTCTAGTCCTTACCTCTCCTTCCTCTTGCATCCATTACATCACTACCTGTTGCAATTTCCACAGCACTACTCCCATGATTATCAATAACAAAAACTCCCACAGATGTAGATAGAGTGCTACACTTTCATCCTTCACTTTTATTTTTAGTATCTTTATTGTGTATGTCGAATCCACTATTGTCATTGGGAGGCTCAATTACTTTTGTGAAGCCATTACAGGGAAATAAATCTAGGTAGAATTTAAATGATGTGGTCAATGTGAATTTTGAATTATACACCTGTGTATCTAGTCTTTTTTGTTTGATGCTTAATCTCCTAATGCAGTGGGCGCGGATTTGGTTTTAGTGTAGGTTCTGGTTTCAACATCGGCTGTGGATTTGGAGGGAATTCACTTGAGACATTCAACCTTGGTATCCTCCGATTTGTAGATGGTGAAGCTATTGCTCAAATTAAATCAAAGATATTACACTCCTAAACATTTGTATATGCTTTGGGAGTATGAATTGTAGGTAGGAATTTCATTTCAAGGCTAGCGGGGGCGATATCGGATAAGCAACACCATCATCCATATTTTCCATATTTTGCGATAGGAAAAGTTTTTTTGGCATTGACTTCAAAGTGATTCGACATTGTGGCTTGGTCTATTTAAATTTGATGAATATTGATTTCGTGTGCCTTGTTTAAAAACTGGTATGTCATATGTCATATGCCATATCAGTTTATATGCATTGAGCGTTATGATGGTGACTTGTTAAGTGTCAAGCTCATGTTATTATCTATGTTGAGCACTTCTTAGAAAATTGTTTTGTTGGTTAGAAAGATATATCCATCCATAATTTCTAGTATGAGCTTTGAACGGTGATGCTTCTATGTGCGTTGAACATTGAATCGCATTGAACACTTGTTGGTTGGAGCCTTGAAGTCTATGTGTGTTTTTAACACCACGAAGTTACATACACTTTGGTTTATATTCTAATTGGTATCGTTCTACTCATTCATTTAAATCCTACTATCATTCATTTAAATCCTACTAGAAGTTTTCTTTGATCAGCTTGAGTTATTTGAACAATGGCTAAAATTAGTGATGCATTGGAATTGCTCAATAGCCTAATTCATTCCACTATTGATGGTATGGTAAAAATCAACAAGGCCAATCTTGTTCATATTCAAATTTTTATATATAATTCATATGAAAATATTGATTTATTGTAGGTTGTGTCATATTTTCAGCGATATGAGTTAAAACAATGCAAGCATCAATACAAACTTGTTTTTTTTTTTTCTAGAAAAATCCTCTCTTCAAGATTGAGACATAATCCCCATTAACTACTAGAAACTAATCAAGTCATTGAAAGAAAAAATATGCATACAAATGTAGAAATTCATTGTACACTGCCCAAGCCCATCATCATACCTTGGGAAAAAATTATTAACAACAAGAACAAAACAAGTCTTGGATATGTAAAAGTGGTGTCCTTTCATATTCCAGATTATTCAAAGTCCATAAAATTTCAAAGTGTTAGGGTTCTTTATTATAGTCCACATTCACATTTTCCAGGTTCTGCTCCTCCACATTCTTAACAGATTGTGAAATTCCATCATTGTCATAAAGTTGTGTTGATTTGTGTAGCTTGGGAGGTACTCCAAGCCCTGAGGTTCAGGTTTTGGAAGAAAAAGTAACACAAGGGCAGTTTGTGGGCTTGGAACCCAAGTGTGGAGTTTTGAACCCATTGATGTTTGGGAAAAAACCGTGATGCGAAATTGACATGTGATGGATGAGGATGATAGTGCTCAGCGAGCCGATTCCAACGCAATGATAATCATCTGATTCCTAGTTGTTGTTAGAGAGAAATGAAGTTTTGAAGTTGAAAAATTAATTATTGGTTGTCAACTCATGTAGGATTCATGTAAATCACTCCAATAGATGTGTCTCTTCATGATTCTTTGGAAACCATTTATTGGCTAAAAATAAACTATGAAGAAAAGTGTTTTTAGCATCCATTTGTGAGAAACAGTCATACAGAGGAGCTCTGAAATAGAATGCAAGTCGCAGCTAGATAAGGAGGCCGAGGGGAAGTGTGAAGGAGGCTAGAGGACAATGTGGTAAATTATGTGGTGGAGGCCATTTGCTGTAGGTGATAGCATACCTGAATAATGGATGTTTTGTGGATGTTTAAGGGATATTTCTTAGGCCAAGGTTGTTGGCCAGTAGGTTGAGGAGGAGAGGTGCAAAAAAAAGTTGGTTAAGGGTTGTTTGAGTTGGGTTTAAGGGAGGCTGCAACCACAACTAGCTAGTGTGCTGGGCCACGGGCCATAGCCAACAGCTAGAAGCCCTTTAAGGGAAATGTCTACGTGGACAACCCTAGAAAGGGGTAGTGTGGCTTAAGGGGTGCCTTTCATTGGAGGATCGAAGCCAAAGGAGGCTTTAGTTTTTTATTGTGTGGAAGGGTAAGGGTTGAAGTTTATGCCCTAACTAGAGTTGCAGTGATAGTAGGTGCAAGTGTGGAGGAAAAAAACATTTTGTGGAGGAGTGTTGGGTCAAGGGTTGACCAGAATTGGATTGTGGCTTTGCAGCCTATAATTTCCATGTATTAAGGTCAACTTGGGAAGTTAGAGACCTCAGTTAGGAGCAGAAATTATAGTGAAGGACTAGGCATCATTCATATATTGGAGGGCATCGTGTTGGTAGCCCAAAGTAGTTCATGACATGATATCTTGAAGGACAGAGAGAAGTTGAAGGTTGGGTGAAGTTTGTGCCAAAGTGAAACACTTTGATGGAACAAATTTCTTGCTAGTGTAGAAGTTTGGAGCTCAGGAATTGGACAGCCTAGAGAGAATATTGGATCAACCCATGTACACTCTATATATGGAAGTGCAAGAATGTTAGGTGGAAGCCCTTCCAAAGTCTCTGTGTCTAAGTGCCTTGATGGAGTAAGGGACTACTACTAAGTAGTACGGAAGGGAAGGACCAACACAATTAGATACAACATCGAGTTTGTCATTATATCTTGTATACCATAGGTTGTTGTATTATTCAGCTTTGGTTTAATATAATGAATATCAGTTATTGTACTTTACTGTACAATTTCTTTAAAAAAGTTGTGTATAATTGTGCATGTGTGATTTACTGATTTATATTTCCACTATGCAAAGTAGTTTATGGTTGAGATTATTTGTTTGGTAGGGGATTTAAGACTCTAACCTAGTCCCAAGGTTGAGGAAATTCAACAATGTCCATGTGAAAGATCACTTTTTTGATCTTCATCCATGTGAGCATTGTGGTCAGCATAATTGTTTGAAATACTAAGAGGGGGGGTGAATCAATATTCCTTTCAATTAGTATTATTATTAATATTTCATAGAATTAGTTAATATTCAATTATTATAAGTGTTTGTACAATGATAGAAGTAAACAAAATGAACACAAATGCACACAGTTTTTCAGGTGGAAACTGCCTCCAGGACAAAAACGACTTGAATTATTTTCTAATAATAATTTAATATTCAACTCCAATAGAAAAGAAAGATTGAACTTCCTAGAATATAGAAAATCATTCTTCTCCATCTCCCACTGGATGGCTGCTCCAACACTCTATATTCTTTAGTAGTAAACTGAACTGTAGCAACTCTACTTACCAATATATATAGATATATATATATACATACATCTTATGCTACTTTGATCGATATTGACTTTATGTAATTTTGGCACCTCAGCATTTTGTTAAATATTTTACTTTCTGTCATCAACACCCTTTATTACGACATAATTATTTTCAGAATTTTACTTATAATGATACTTCTACCACAACATCATGTTTCCATGCTTACTCCTTTATAATGTATTACTACTTTGTTTGATCTTCATGATATTTCTACATTTCGTCAATGTACATGAAGTAATTTATAATAGTTTCTAATTACTATTATTCAATTCCCTTTCTATTATTATGCCTTTCACAGAATTTTGCTTCAAATTACAACTTTAAAAATTATTAAGTTAAAGTTATACATTACGATATCTCTCCTACATCCTAAAGTCCTAAGAATTACCTTAGGGTATAATTTTGAATTATTCTCATGGGAATTTCATGTTGTTTAGAATTCTAAAATCCCTCTTAAGTCTTATGAAATATTTGAATATGTATTATTATATATTTACCTATGAAATGAACCCTTCTAACATTTCATTTCCATGGCATTATAACTACCTATTATGACATTCGAATAATACATATTTCATGCTAACCTTAATTTCTTTATATGCCATACCTTCCTCACTTTATCTACATTGACTTATTACAGATAGTTTAAATGACATGTCATATGCGTTTAATGTCACAAGGTTCCATATGGGTCTTCGACCTTACCTCCATAGATTTTATCCTATCCGCAATGATGATTTAAGTATGCTTCACTACAACTCTTTAATGGCGTATTATTTCGATGCTATCAACAAATTCTGGCGATGTACTCCATATTATATTGGTCACATGGCCGTATTAGCTTCGTTGACCAGTGGAGTTAGGATCTCTCATCTCATCGACGATAGAGATTAAGTTGTAATTCTACCCATTGTAGATCTAGTTTATGGTTTATTGTGATTCATTTCAAGTCATTCCATTTTCATTTGTCCAGTTTGTATAAGGGCTTTGGCTCGTTTTCTATTCGGTGAAGTTGTAGGGCTAATGGCTTCCTACTCCCATTTGTTTCCATAGTCGTCCTCACTACGGTTGCCAGTAAACATATTACCTCATTCACTCTGGTCATTTCATAATTCATTTTGCATTTGAGAATCTCTAATTTATTTCATCAATTTAATTTATGGCCATAATTTATTATAGGATTTGTTTTCGTTTTTCAATTTCTGAATTGTTGGTATTTACCTAAGTTTTTTTATCTTCGTTTGCAAACAGACGGATTCTCGGTGGAGTCCACGTTAAAGGAAAAAGAACCTCTCTAAATATTTCCCTAGCATTCATGAGGTAATATCCATGTCATCCAAATGTTGGTAAGTTCTGCACTACTTCCACATTTCATATAATTCTATGGTTATGCATTACAACATTGTATTCCTTTTTACATTATTATGTTTGCCTATTTTCCTTATTACGTTTTCTTATTTTGTAACTTATCTCCTCCAGGAAATTTTATTGTCGTAGCTCTATGTATGTTATTATTTTTAAGTAAGTATTAGATATTTTTCATGATTTCTCTGTGTAAATCGTTATTCCCTTTGTTCTCATACTTGATTCTTGAACGATGAATTCGTTTATAATTTCTGAAGTTGGAACCCTTGCTTGTTTTCATATTTAGTTCAAAATTGGTTTGCTCTCCATGTAGTGTGTTTTACCTTCAAAATCGAGGGTTTCCTGAATATTCCTGCCTGTATTTCAAATTTATTACTGTGTAAGCAATTTATGACATTTGAAGTCAACCTTGCATTCCAACGTTGCATATGTAAATTACTATTCATTTTTTTTTTATCCTCGATATGCAATGTATAGATTTATTTTAAATGTTTTTTATTACGATTCCAGATAGAATTTGTAGTGTATCCTTGTATTCCTGATACTGAATACATTGACTCCGAAGTTAGCTAATTTTTAATTTAAGCATAGATATTCATGCATTAAACCTTTGTATCTCTTTACTATATAGCCCTTCATGTTTCCTCAAGGATGTTGGGTAATTTAATTTCCCTTCTTACATACTATCCTCATTATGTGAAGAACAAATTGTAATTCCAATCATAGAATTGAATTTGTTTTCTTTGTCTCACACATAATGGTATTTCATCATTTTAATATGTCTTAATTACTTTACTGAAGTACATTTATATCTATATATATTCCAATTGCGGAAATATAGTCTATTAATCCTTAATTACATTCTCGGTGGTATATATGTATCCTCTATCTATATTGTAATTTTTATAATATTCAAAATAATAATCTGTAAAAGTTTCGTAAGTAATTCTGTTATGAAATAATGATTTTCATTATTTCTCATACAATCGACATATTTTTCTTACATATGTATTCCTATTTTTCATATCTGGATTTACATTAACTACCACAGTACACCTCAACTCACATAATTTTTTTTTCTTCTCATAATAATTTTCCAGAATTATAATATCCTTATGAGTTTTTCCCACTGACACAGAGGGTTGATTTTTTTTTTTCATACACAAAGATGATTCCCCTACATCAACCTGGATAACAAGGTAAATTCCTATTTTAACTAATATTGAAAACTTTTAATATTATGTAGATTTATTTTACATTTCTGTTAGATAAAATCTAATCCATATTTATGTGTATTTTTTATACATGTATTTCTCAGCTTGAAATCTACAACTACAGTAGTTTTACCTTCTTTAACAAAAGATTCAACCATTAATTTGGTACCTCTCTTTACAGGTTGGTCACTATGACTCACAAAATTCAACTAGCAAAATTCAATGATATTTATTCATAAAGACAATATGTAATTTATGTCATAAACAAGGGACTTTTAGTCATTATAATTGTGACAATGATATATTATTATGAATATAATTACATATTTATGTTCTCTCCTAATTGATATGTTTTCGTTTTTGAGATAATTGGATGTAATATTTCCAATTTAACTATGGTATTTTAGCTACATGTATCACTTACACATAATTCATGTTTGATGTTTATGTTTATACTTTTACTATACACATACTTCAATATGTAATGCTATGGTATTTATTAATTGAGTATAAGAAGTAAATGGAATTATATCGATTTTTATATATGATGTACACTATGAGTTTTCATACTTAGTTTGTACAAAATAATTTCTTCTAGATTTACCATTAAATCCCACTATATATAGGTATATGTTTCTTTATTGTTTGCCAAATTAAATTATTATGTGAAACCTTTATGTTAACATATCTAGAATACTCTCCGCTCCTAATGATGTAATTTCTATTTTTAATATATACAACTTTTACAAACCTAACAAAATATTTAAACCCTGATAATTGAGTTTAGATATTCTGTTTGTTGGTTAACTAAGTTCTTTTGTCTATGAAACTATACAGAGCTAAACTATACCGAGTATAGTTATGTTCTGTTAGATACATCAGACACTTCATTATTAAAATTAAATAATTTATCATACAAGTTGATAACTCCGAAGATACAATTTTTCACTTACCTTCCTACTTAACACCAATTTCTATTATACCATAATCTTCATCATAACAAAAGAAATCAGAAGATATAATTAAATTAGCTCTGCATACCAATTTTGGTAAAGACTATTTTTCAGCCAACCTTGAGCTTTCATCCAGAGCTCCCCTCGAGTAGAGACCAATTCTTCCAAGGTGTATACAACCTCTTTTCTGCCCAGGAATGGCTGATTTAAGCCTACTTTCACTTCAGCATGTTTCCATAATTCTGTCTAGTTAAATTAGGATGTTGTTTTCCTTTTTCCTAGGCTTTTGTTTTTTCTAGAAAAGCTCTTTAAAACTAGATTTTCCCTCTTTCTATTTTTATTTCTCCTCTTCTTAGTAACTTTCCACTTTACTGAGGTATCGTTTATATTTTTATCTCGAATTTGATATTTTTAATTTATTTTATTTCCTCAAGGATTTTGGGAGATTTTGGGTAAGTCTTTGGATTTAATTCCATCCTCATGGACTTGAAATCCTGGTCTCAAATTTACTCTAGTCTTTGCACAGTAATGAAAATTCCACATTTATTAATTTAAAAAAATAATATGTCCACACATATAGTTTTCCTTTAGGTCCACTGAACCTTTAGGATTTTCAACTACCCAAATAAAAGAAGTAGAATAGCGATATTACATATTCACCATCTAAAACAAAACACCATCATCGGTGTTGTGAAATATGAGTTCACTTCTCAAACAATGATGGATATTTCTCTTCCATTTCCTCTTCTCGCTCCCAAGTAGCTTCCTTAGGTGTAAAGTGCCTCCATTTCACTTTCACCATAGCTACAGTCCTATTCTGGAGCTCAATTTATTCTCGTGCCAGTATATGAAGGAGATTTACAAGAAATTCCCCTTCAGTTTCCACCTGTATCATAGTCCAATCAATTACATGAGTAGGATCATGTACATACTTTTTCAAAAAGGAAACATGGAGAAAAATTGTGAACCGTAATATGACTAGGTAGAGCCAATTTATAAGCTACTGGCCCCGCTCTTTCAAGAACTTCAAATGGTCCACAGTGGTGTGGTGCTAACTTAGCACACCTACCAGTATATAATGTACTCTTTTTAGGATTAATCCTAAACTAAACATGATCTCCCACTTTTAATTCTTTATGAATTCTCTTTTTTTCTACGTACCTCTTTTGTCGATCTTTAGTTATTTTAATATTTTGTTGAAATATTTTCACAGTTCTTTCCATTTCCTGCAATGCATCAGTGCCAAGAATTAACTTATGTTCTGTTTGACTGCAACTAAGTGGCATGTGGCACTTTCTTCCATATAATTCTTCAAAAGGAATAATCTTAATTGAAGGTTGATAACTATTATTATATGAAAATTCCGTCAAATGCAGAAAAGCTTCCCATTTTGTAGGTCTATCCATAACATACATGCGTAGCATGTCTTCTAAAATCAGGCTGGTTCTTTCAGTTTTCCCATCTGTTTGAGGATGGTATGTGGTACTAAAGTTCAATTTGGTACCCATTCCTTTGAACAGAGTTTTCCAAATGGTTGAAGTCAATTTTGCATCTCTATCAGATATAATCATTTTTAGAGTGCCATGTAATTTCACAATTTATTTCATGAATACATTGGCTACTTGAGTTGTGCCAAAATTATATTTCATTGGTAAAAAGTGTGATGCCTTACTTAATGTGTCTACAACCACCACTCTAGATTCATTTTGATAGTTATTTTTGGGAAATATAGTAATGAAATCTATGGAAACCACTTCCCACTTTTATTCTAGAATAGGTAGAGGGTTCAATAATCCTGTCAAATGTTGATGTTCCACTTTTACTTGCTGACATTCTAAACACATGGCTAGATAATCAACAACGTATTTTTTCATACCTGGCCAAAACAAGTTCTTCCTCAATGTTGAAATCAGTTTTTGATAATGAGGTTGACCTGCATAAGGTATTTTATGATACTCATATAAAATTTCCTGTTTTACAGATGTCACATTCGTAATATACAATGTTTTTTTTATAATAAATCAATCCTTTTCTAATTTTTCGTATATCCCACAACTTCAATTCTCTGAAATTTTTCTTGCAATTTCACATAGATTTGATCCTTAATCGGCACTTCCTATATCATTTCTTCTATTTCAAATCTCACACTACTTCCTGTATTGGTCAAAATTTGGTGAGAATTCCTACTCAACGCATGAGCAATCTTATTTTATTTTCCTTTAATGTGTTTGATTTCCATATAAAAGTCACTAAGGAAATATAACCATCTAGCTTGCGAAGCATTCAAATCAGGTTGACTAAAGAAATATTTCAGACTTATGTGATCTGTCATTAGTATGAACTTCTTTACCAACAGATAATGTCTCCACATCTTCAATGCATGTATCACCACAACTAGTTCTAATTCATATAGAATATAATTATGTTCATGTTTCTTAAATTTTCTTAATTCATATGCTATGAATGAATTATGTTGCAGCAACACCCCTCCTAACCCTTCTGCACATGTATCTATACATACTACAAATTATTTTTTTCGATCAAAAATCTTCAATATGGGAGCAATTTTCAATTTCAATTTTAACTATTCAAAACTACTTGGACACTTTGCTCTCCATAAGAGATTCCCTTTTTTTTTTTGTAAAGAAGTAATATGATAGGTGAAAGGCTGAAAATCCTTCCACAAACCTACGATAATATCCAAAAATACCCATAAAGTATCATATGATTGGCACATTAGTAGGTACATGCCAATCCATTAGTGCTTTATATTTTCTCTAGGTCTACTGCTAAGCCATCCTTTGAAATCACATCACCCAAATACTGAATTTTATCCTTGTAAAATTCACATTTGCCGAGTTTTGCATATAAATTATGTTCTCTCAGTGTTTGTAGGACTATTATGAGACGTTCTCTGTGATCTTCTTTTCTTTTGGAATACACCAAAATGTCATCAATGAACACTAGTATAAATTTTTCTAGATAATTGTGTAGTACACTATTCATTAAACACATGAATGCAGCACGTGCATTAGTAAGTCCAAAGGGTAGGACTACAAATTCATAGTGTCCATATCTAGTTCTGAATTTTTTTTATTGATGTCCTCATCCTTAATTATGAGTTGATGATATCATGTTCATAAATCAATCTTTGAGAAGATAGTAACCCCTATCACTTGATCGAATAAGTCATCTATCCTTGGCAGAGGATATCTATTCTTTATAGTCAATTTATTTAGTTGTCTGTAGTCTATGAAAATTCTGAGTGTTCCATCCTTATTTTTAACAAAAAGTACTAGTGCTCCCCAAGGAGACATACTTGGTTTGATCTACCCTCTGTCTAACAATTTTTGCAATTGTAATTTCTGCTCTAGTAATTCAGGAGCACTCATTCGATAGGGTGCTCTAGAGACAGGTGCAGCTCCTAGTATTAATTCAATTGAGGAATCAATTTCTCTTTTAGGGGGTAGATGGGGGATTTCCTCTGGAAATACATCTTTGGACTCTCTAATTACTGGTAAATTTTCTACAGCCTCTTTTTCAGTTTTTTGTCCAAATCCTTCCACTTGTAT
Organism: Pinus albicaulis; assembly: GCA_034641835.2. Taxonomy (NCBI): domain Eukaryota; kingdom Viridiplantae; phylum Streptophyta; class Pinopsida; order Pinales; family Pinaceae; genus Pinus; species Pinus albicaulis. The sequence continues at coordinate 1,270,898,115 of CM076581.1, forward strand.
AGCATACACTTGAAAAGATTTTCTAGTTTTCCTTTCTAGCTCTAGTATGGAAATTTTCCTAATTGATATGGGTCTTGGTTTTCCTTTCACTATCACAGCTCTTCCCTCGCCATCTATACAATGAACTGTCTTATATAAGAAATTAGCTATTTCTTTCTGCTTCTCTAACCAGTCCATTCCTACTAAGAAATCATATGATCCTAAAGGAAAATTTTGTTGATTCATTTCTGTTTCATACCCATTTAAATTAACTACAATTTTTGGAATTTTATGGGTCACTTTTATTTTTGTTCCTGTAGCTAACTACTCTAACCATGCTTGCTGAAATTTTTATGATTTTAATTTGCACTTTCCTACCATTTTTTGAATGACACAACTTAAATTTTCTCATAGATCTGTTAAAATAGAAACAGGTTGTTCAACAATCATACCTTCAATTGCTATCATGGTTTATTGGTGTTCATCTTGGCGATATTCAAGGGAAACATGGATCCTAGAATATTCTAGCAATGTTGTTCATAGCAGTTTCCTCTCGTAACACTTGAATGTTATGAAATTTTCTGTTTGGACAGTCATCTAACAGGCGAGGTTCTCCACATCCCCAACACTTTAGTGGTTCTTTCATTTTTACAGCACTTTCCTTTTTGCTATTTGCATCCATTTGCTTAGACCTAGGCCATGACTGTGCTGGTTGGTTTTCTCCAATTTTATTAAATTTATTCCTTCGATGGTGTTTTAATTTTTTTTTCAAATAGGTTGGTTTTAGTCTTTCTACATTAGAGTCACTCTTTCCCTTATCTTTCTTTTTTCAAATTTTCAGCTGATCATTTCTGCCTTTGAACTGCTAATAACACAATATTGCTTTGTGAATAGCTTTATCCATTGTCTTTGGATTGTCAAATTCAATTCTCTCTTTATAGATGGTAGGTAGGCAGTTTAAAAATCATTGTACCTTCACCTTTTCCTCTTTGATATAAGGCACATAGCGAAGCAAGTTATTGAATTTCATAACAAACTCATCAATTGTGAGTTGTTCCAATCTCAGCTCATGGAATTCTTTGGCTTTATCATCATAATATCTGTCATCGAGATATCTAGACTTAAATTTGGTTTGAAAATCATCTGAGGTAACAGTTTTGTCATGTAGTACATGTACCATTTTTGTTTCTTCCCACCAAATGGTAGCTTTACACTATAGTTTGTAAATTGACAATCCAACTTTCAGCTTACTTCCACATTCATAAACTTGGAAGTATCTAACCATGTTTAGAAGCAAAGCTTCTGCATCCTCCTCCTTTTCACCATAAAAAATGGGAGGTTTGAGTTTCTAGAATTCTCCTTGTAATTCCTTTTTCTTTTTGGAATGTTGTCTAGATGCTTTCCCACCCTCATATCCTTCTGATTTGGTCTCACCTTCTTTCCTCTTTTTCCCATGGTCTTCACTTTTGTGACTATAACTTGAGGTTAACTCTTTGATCAACCTCTTTCTCTCTGTGGAGCGATAAAAAGGTGTCTTTGTAACTCCTAATTACCTCACATTAATTGTCAACCCAGGGACGAATTTTTGTTTCAAGAGTGTACTCATTCTGAGGCGGCTATTTACTCAAGAGTAATGTTTGTGAAGATGTAGTATAGAAATACAAATGCAGAAATAATAAATGCTTGAAAAGAAATCTGCTTGAAAAGAAATCTAATTACAAATGACAGAAATGTAAAGACTACACTACAGCAACCTTGCTAGACATCGATTAGGGATGCAGGAGTAATAACTCTTTCCCCTAGAAATCGATGTGAGATGACCAAATCTGGGGACCTGGAATGATTAGCTCTGCCCTCTACAGTTTAGAGATCTCAAAGAAAGTGAAAACAACTCAAAGGAAATGAAATCTAAAACGCAAACTGGAAAGGAACAACAATCTAAAAGAAATGAACAAGAATTGAATAGCAGCGTAAAATAAACAGTGAATTCAATTCATAACCAAGCAAACTAGATTTCTACTCTTTAATCCTGTCGACAGCCATGCAACAATCAACTATCGTAATTCATAAACAAAAGGAATAACAACTGGAATTAGATACAGAAAAACAACATTTTATAACGATTGAATCATGAATCATGCTTCTTGTAAAGAATGGAATAACAATGACTCTGTATTTGATCCAATTAGCAATAACTCAATTCTTTAATTGTAATAAACGAACTTCACAGAACAGAAATAAACTAATAGAAATACAAACAGCAGATCGCTCCACCAGGGCCGGGCCCTCGACCACCGATGAAGCGTTGCTGTGCTTTACTCCAGTGCTTGAGAAATGGAACAACAGTGAACTCTTTTATTAATAAGGAATTAATAATGTTTATAAACAGCTCACACTCTCTTAACAAGAGCCGATGCACAATTCTGCAAATTACAATAAGAAAAGTCTCTCCATCCCCCCCCCAATACACAATACATGTTCTCCTTTTATAATCAGAAGGAGGAGAAATTGAATAGTAAATACAATCTCCCATAACAATATTGGATTTCTTCCAACCAATTGATCAACAAGAAAATAGATTTACATCCATCTTTCAACAACAGCAAGTCGAATTTGGCTTTGTAGCTGAGATTTGGAGGACGGCCGCAACTACAGATCTGAGAAAATCGTGCTCAAAGAACCCTGCGTTTCTCTCAGTACAAGCCGAATTTGGGCAAACCGTTCTTTGTTAAAGTTAATTGGGTCCGTTTTGAACAAAACCCATGTTCCGGATTTTCCAGATTCGTCTTCATTTGCTCAGAATCTCAACCGCAAAACTGTCACTCCTTATTCCAGCGCATTTCTGAGTTGGCACTTTTAATGATCAAATCTTCAATCTGGAAATTATCTTGGAGGCTAAAAATGATGAATAATGTTACAACTGATTTATTAAAACTATCATTGATAAAATCAAGCATAATCATCAATTTATTAGAAATAAAGGAGAATAAATAATATTCATTCATAAGAGCATAAATCATTATAAAATGGATTTAAATAATAAATTATAATAGATGACGTGATGAAGAATGGTAGAAATGGGTGGAATAAGCATTCACAAGTGATAATAATAATGGCATATTAACGGCCCAACATACCCCCACACTCAATATGTTGCATGTCCTCATGCAACGAAAACTGAATATATTGCATGTCCTCATGCAACCTAAAGACAAAAACCCATGTGTTAACCAAGCAATAAAAAATATGTTCATCTTAGCTCATGAAATGGATAGAACAAATGAATTCTTCCTTAATTAATGAATATTCACTTTTATTAATCTTGATGAAGGCATAACAATTTTTATATTGACATTCAACTATATGTATGAAGTTGCAGCAAAATATGATATAAGTAACATCAAACTTCATTAACCATTTTCTCAAAAACTACAAACCAGCTTTTGTTGAAATTTGGCAAGTAAATTTATAATATATGAATGCCTTTATGAACCAAAAATCAGATCGTTTTGAAGCACGGATCATGAGATATAAACAAAATGGCTGTAGGTGAGAGTGCATGATTTCCGAAATTTTATGAACCAATTTATCTTGAAATTATCTGGGTTTGTATTAATGATACGTCTGTGTTTTCCAGAAATCACAAGAATTGGGTTCATGGTTTTTTAAAAATATTATGGAAATCAATTTCTGCATTGTGTAAAAATGAAATTGTATGCCTTAAATGAGAAAGAAAATTGAAAACATCCATCATGCGTAGCAATTCCTCCCCCTCTCTGAAAAATTAGCATGCCCTCATGCGATGCTAGAAAAAAATTGAGGTGGTTTCTACCAGCTGTTGAATTCTATGCTTGGTGTAAAACAACATGGAATAAGGGAGGTGGTGAGAGTGAATAAGAATAGCAATGGATGATAAAGAAGATGAATAACATGGTCATAAGAAAGAAATGAATGAAAGGAACACTCCCCCATACTCGAAAATGATATGCTGCTGAAAAAGGGAAAGTGGTAAAGATGTGGAATGAACGATGATAAATAATGCTCAAAATGGATTTTCATGAAATTCTCCTAAATTCGTAATAAATCAGAAAATTATGCTATTTTACCTCAAGTTTTACCTCCAAACATGTGGAATGACATATATGGACTGGCAGTTGTTGAAGCTGATGTAGGCAGAGTTGGTGCTGAAAGTGATGCAAAAGGTGGAATCCAGGTAAGCACATCATGTCTGAAGAATTGTTCACGTGCGCGAGTTGCTCAAGCCTCTTCTGTTAGTTGCAATACTGTAGTCATGCTGTGAATAGAATTCTGCCCATACTTGATGTTTTCCTATAAACAAAGCACTATTTGGCATACAATGTTCTTGAATCCATAGTGTTAGGTTTGAATAGCAACAGATAAGATGCATGCAAAACTTTCAATCAGAAAAACTTTTGTCAAATCAACAAGTTATGGCAGAGTGCAGTAATCATATCGCATGCAATCCCATAATGCATACATTCCCCCCTCCAATTGGAAAAGGACTTCCATGACCATAAAGCATATGAGAGGTGTTGTGCTGATGGCAAGGCAAGGGAATGAACAATATAGCAGTGAATGAAGCAGAGTACACATATCAATGATAGGATAGTGGGAGTTATGGTTATAATGAGAGCAGAGTGTGTAAAGATAGTTATGAATAAGAGATAGGACGCTTTGAATTGATGATAGGTGATGAAAAAGAGAAAAAGAACAAAAATATGCCAAAAAGATGCTTTACTGATAGTATGCTAGCTGAAAATGATGCGATTGATCATAAAACAATTTCTCATGCATAAAGGTTCAAAACAGGGAAAAAAAGTAAGGAAATAACTTCTCTGATAAAAAGAAAAAATAAGAAAAGGGTATTATAGTAATAATTGACGATAAGATATAACTTCAATACCATAAGCAGAGCCACTGCTGCCAGCAGGCGTCCATAGCCTCGGCAGGGTTGCTTTTTAACCCATATGAGCCAGAATCCTCAATTTATAACTAGAGAGTTACAGTGCTGTTCTACAGAAGAGATCAGTGTGCTGGCGTGGTAACCAGATAACCACACTGCCATTCACTGGGATGTAGCAAAAGGGATCAGGCCGGCTCGTGATGAGACCTCCTGTTCCAAGGATAATTTGACTATCCAATGGATCATAACCCTGGTGTGGTGGCCATAATGGGAATGTCACTTTCTTACAACCTTATGAACATGGTAGGTTGGCTCGTACTGAGACCCCTATCCTCCATCTGCGAACAAAATTTTGTTATTATTACACATTTTTATGATAAAAAGAGGGAGGCTCAGTACTCCTTAAGAGCAGGGATGGTGGAAGAAGTTGAACATGTCAATAGAAAAATATACCCATAATATCATTTATTACAGACAGAGAAAATTATAATCCAGAAGGGTGGAACCAGCATGATATTAAGATGATCAATCAATATCATGTTCAACAGAAAACAATGCAGTAAAGTAGTATATAAATAATTGTGTCCCTTTTGAAAATAAGCTATCATCAAGGAGATGTCCTGTTAAAGATCATAACGTGAATGATATTAGCTCGCTTCAATAGAATCCATAATTCTTGTCCTCATAAAAATAGTGTACTTCATGCCATGAAGGGGAATCAGTAAAATGTGGTTGAGATGAACTAAAAATAATTCCACAAGAGGAAGGAAGAGTTGCTCCCAAAGTGTTGCTTCTTTGAAGGAACAACAAAAACACTCGAAAAAAGTGTTGTTCCTTGTAGGGAACAACAAAGGAAATGCACACAAAAAAGCAAAAATACACACAAAAAAGTGTGAAAATGCAAATGTCGTTCCTTTGGAAAAAGGAACAGCAAAAACACTCAAAAAAAGTGTTGTTCCTTGTAGGGAACAACAAAGGAAATGCACACCAAAAAGAAAAAATACACACAAAAAAAGTGTGAAAATGCAAATGTCATTCCTTTGGAAAAAGGAACAGCAAAAACGCAAGTGCCGTTCCTTTGGAAAAGGAAAAGCAAAATGGACAGTCATACAATGCAAACATGCAAAAAAAACAAATTAGCTGTTCACGGTATTGATGCTGAGGATGAGTTACACTTTGAATGAAGCAATACCTGAAACACAAAATATAAGAGAAATTAGAAAAAAAAACAACAAAAACGGTATGTAAATAAATAAATTAAGTTACAACAGCTATGATGTTATGTCAAAAAAAATGATCTCTTTGAAAAATGTTTTGGCAGTAGTAATAAGACATGAATCTTCAAATTGAAATCAATTCTTCATTTCTTCTATTACGAATCCATTGGGTAATGAGTTAGATGAAATTCCTTTGTTTTATAAAATTTCTTTCAAAAATCACTCGTCCATAAATTGACCTTCTTTATTTTCCCAAGACCTGCAAAAAACGAGTGTCTACCTGCAAGAAAACATTAAATCATGGAGAAAGAGAGGTGCGCGGGCTCCCCTAATCCAAGAATTATGAAAAAAACTAACAAGTAGTTACTCTGTAAAACAAATCCACGGAGAAAATAACAAAGTAAAATTTATTTGTTACCTGCGGGAGAGCAGTGACCAATCATGCTAACCTGCAGTGTTTTAGTCACAACTTCTTTGTTTTTCGTCCAAATTGAGTGATTCCAAAGCCAAATGAGAGCTAATTCAAAGGTTAATCTCCAATAGCAATAGGTTTTAAAAATTCAATGATATGATATGTCAATTTTACTTAGAACAACCTGCATAACAGAGTCATTTTCGCTTACCCCACTTAGAACAACAGTGAATGTTTTAAGCATAGATTCTTCGTTTGATGTCGGATTCGAATGATTCAAATTGGAAATGAAAGTAGACTCATTCATTTATTTCCAATAGAAACAAGTTTTGAATACAAGAAGAATTGATAGGTCAAATACTGTAAGGAACAGCCGGAAAGACATAGTTTTAAGGGTGCTGATTTACGATAGACAGTCAGTATTTTGATCATAAATTCCCCATACGATATCGAAAATGAGTGATTCCAATTGCATTGTAAACTAGATTCATAGGGAAATCTACCATAGTAACAGGTTTTAAAAATTCAAACATTTAGGCCTCCAAAAACTGACTGTCCCAACTCTGTTCCTGAGCTGCCCACTAGACATCTGGTCAATGTTTTGGTTCTAACTTTTTCGTTTCAAATCCAAATTGACTGATTAAAATTGGGTTAGAAATTAGACATCAAGGGCTACCTAGGGTAGAAACAGGTTTTAAAAATATTCACTTTTGGTCCCTCAAAACATGACTGTCCCGACTGTTTTTCCAGAAAGTTCATCAAGCCCGCAAGCCAAAAAATGATATTCAAGCATTTTTTCAAATTGGTGATAAAAAATGAATATGAGTGTTTGTAGAGCTATTATTTCCATTATAAGTCATCTACATACACAAATGAATTAAAAAATTATCACCAATATTGATTTGCATAGCATGTTGCAATAAAAAAACAACTAGTTTTACATAAAAAACAAAATGCATTTATTTATTCCCTTATTTATTTTATGTTTTATACTAACCTATTTTGATTTGAAAAATAAATATGACTACGTATATGAGTACTTCCAGTGGAGCCATTTTCGAAATAAGGCTTCATATATACACATACCCAAATTTGAAAAATGCATATTAATGAAAATTAGGGTATGAGAAGCCAACTTCCCTTGAAAAAATGGTATCAAAAATTGTTGAAGCATAGAGTGATGATGCAAACACGTGATGGAGTGAAACCAATCTTCAATATATCCGTTACTTTTTTTATTTCCCATCATACCATGAAGTTCTTGAGCTTTTAAAATGGTTTGTTGGTGCAACCTAGAAGAAACCTCATTTGCTTCCATAGCTTCTACAATTTTTGAATTTGAAACATTCTGAATCTCATTGTAAGTTTTCTCTAATGGCGCATGTGAGATAGAATGGGTGGGAAGGGTGGGTAAATTTGGCAGATCAACATTGTAAGCATGTTGTACTGGTTTATTATGGTGAGTGTGTGGAATTAGTTGAGCAGAAAATTGTGTATGGAATGGAGCATTGTGATGATGTGGTTGGTTGGGTTGAGTGGATAAATTTGATATGCAAGCAGGATGTTGTGAAAGAGCTGGTGGAGAATATGGAGAATGTGCTTGTGCTACAAGATGAGGGAGAGTAGTCATGTAATCATAAGGTGAACCATGCCAAACTTGTAGATAAGATTGGTGGTTATATTGAAATTGACATGGCTGCCCTAGAACATGAGTATTCCATAATGGATTATGCAAGTAAGAGAATGGAGAAGAAGTGTTTTGAACCATACCTGCTGACCTTGTTGTAGCTTCCTTATCTCTTTGATATGCTACTTCCATCCTAGATAAGGAAGAGTGAGTATCTATGGGATGCTCCTCTTGGTCATGAGTGCAAAACACTCCATCAAATTCTTCATTTTTATGAACCTGCAAAACGTCCAATTTTGAGCTTAGAGAGCTAATAAAATCAACTTTAAAATTTTCAAATAAATCATTGATTGCAGCTCTTATGTCTCCTATTCTTGTAGCAGATTTGGAAAAGAAAGAACAAACATCTCTAGAATTCTTACCAGCCTTGGAGATTCCTCTTGAATACCTTATGCACAACTCACAAACATCATCATATGATAACTGAAAAACATCACCTTTTCCTATCAGATTTAAGAGTTCAAAAAATTCATCTTTGATTCCTTTAAGAAGGAGTGTTTTTAAGATCTCTTTTTCCAAATGCTTATGCTTTGATTTTTGAAGGTTATAATGAAATCGATTTACATAGTCCTCCAACTTTCATCTTCCCCTTGTATCATACCGAAAATATCTTCATTGGATTTGCAATAGTCTTGGTACTTATTCAAGAATATGTTCTTCATGTCCTCCCATGATTGGATGCAATTCCCACCTAGGCTCATGAACCATCGGAGAGCTGCTCCTTTTAGAGTAAGAGGAAACAATTTCAATCTTTGATCATTAGTACAATAATCATATCCTCTACAAAGTATTTCGAACTCAAATAAGAATGTATCTGGATCTTCATTTGCTAAACCATGAAAATTTGGTAAAGATGGGGGAATTATGTGCATTTGTGTCACTCCTCCTAGATATTTGATAGGAAATTCAAAAGTAGAAACGTGAGCCATTTCTTACCATAATATAAGATGTTTTTCATGTGTTTCTTCGAGGCTCCTTCTTCAAATGTTCCTGTCAATTAGTTAGTGAAATGGGTGGTGCTTACATCACCACTTGAATGAAATCATGTGATTCATTTTTCAAAATTTCTATTTTTTCCCTAGTCATTCACACAAAAATTCAAATATCTATTTCTACCCAACAAAGCAACAACAAATCTGTTAGGAAAGCGGACAGTGGAGCAGGGCTTTTACATGCTCCGCACGTAGGTTCTTACCTTCCGTTTTTAAGATCCAACTCTTCCCTAGCAGGCATTCATCATATTCACACTACTCTTTAGAAATGGCTACACTCTCCCCGGCAACGGCGCCAAAATGTGGAGCGATAAAAAGGTGTCTTTTTAACTCCTAATTACCTTCACATTAATTATCAACCCAGGGACGACTTTTTGTTTCAAGAGTGTACTCAGTCTGAGGCGGCTATTTACTCAAGAGTAATGTTTGTAAAGATGTAGTATAGAAATACAAATGCAGAAATAATAAATGCTTGAAAAGAAATCTGCTTGAAAAGAAATCTAATTACAAATGACAGAAATGTAAAGACTATACTACAGCAGCCTTGCTAGACATCGATTAGGGATGCAGTAGTAATAACTCTTTCCCCTAGAAGTCGATGTGAGATGACCAAATCTGGGGACCTGGAATGATTAGCTCTGCCCTCTACAGTTTAGAGATCTCAAAGCAAGTGAAAACAACTCAAAGGAAATGAAATCTAAAACGCAAACTGGAAAGGAACATCAATCTAAAAGCAATGAACAGGAATTGAATAGCAACGTAAAATAAACAGTGAATTCAATTCATAACCAAGCAAACTAGATTTCTACTCTTTAATCCTGTCGACAGCCATGCAACAATCAACTATCGTAATTCATAAACAAAAGAAATAACAACTGGAATTAGATACAGAAAAACAACATTTTATAACGATTGAATCATGAATCATGCTTCTTGTAAAGAATGGAATAACAATGACTCTGTATTTGATCCAATTCGCAATAAATCAATTCTTTAATTGTAATAAACGAACTTCACACAACAGAAATAAACTAATAGAAATACCAACAGCAGATCGCTCCACCAGGGTCGGGCCCTCAACCACCGGTGAAGCGTTGTTGTGCTTTACTCCAGCGCTTGAGAAATGGAACAACAGTGAACTCCTTTATTAATCAGGCATTAATAATGTTTACAAACAGCTCACACTCTCTTAACAAGAGTCGATGCACAATTCTGCAAATTACAATAAGAAAAGTCTCTCCATCCCGCCATACACAATACATGCTTCTCCTTTTATAATCAGAAGGTGGAGAAATTAAATAGCAAATAGGATCTCTAATAATAATATTGAATTTCTTCCAACCAATTGATCAACAATAAAATAGATTTACATCCCTCTTTCAACAACAGCAAGTCGAATTTGGCTTTGTAGCTGAGATTTGGAGGACGGCCGCAACCACAGATCTGAGTAAATCGTGCTCAAAGAACCCTGCGTTTCTCTCAGTACAAGCCAAATTTGGGCAAACCGTTCTTTGATAAAGTTAATTGGGTCCGTTATGAACAAAACCCATGTTCCGGATTTTCCAGATTCGTCTTCATTTGCTCAGAATCTCAACCGCAAAACTGTCACTCCTTATTCCAGCGCATTTCTGAGTTGGCACTTTTAATGATCAAATCTTCAATCTGGAAATTATCTTGGAGGCTAAAAATGGTGAATAATATTATAACCAACTTATTAAAACTATCATTGATAAAATAATTCATAATCATCAATTTATTAGAAATAAAGGAGAATAAATAACATTCATTCATAGAAGCATAAATCATCATAAAATGGATTTAAATAATAAATTATAATAAATGACGTGATGAAGAATGGTAGAAATGGGTGGAATAAGAATTCACAAGTGATAGTAATAATGGCATATTAACGGCCCAACACTCTCTTCACTGGCTTGCATCAATTGTTAATTGATCATTCTCAGTTGAACCATTTCTCCTTACATATCCCTTATCATGTCCAACAATTGAGAATTTTGATCTAATGGATTTCCCTCACTCCCCACATCAACATATAACTCTCCTTCTTCACTCATAAGAGAAACTTTACTTTTCAGTAATTAATCACTCTACACATAAATAAATTATTGCACCATATCCAATAAAAAAAATTTAATTAATTTACTATATAACCCTTCGTTTTTCCTTAATGCTATTGGGTTAATTAAATTTCCGTTCTTACATACTATCCTCAGTATGTGAAGAACGAATTGTAATTCAAATCATGGAATTGAATTTGTTCTCTCTGACTATCACATAATGGTATTTCATCATTTGAATTTGTCTTCCTAGTTTACCGAAGTAATTTGTATCTATATAATCCAATTGCAGAAATATAGTCTATTAATTCCTTAATTACATTCTCGGTGGTATATATGTATAATCTATCTGTATTGTAATTTTTATAATATTCATAAAAATAATTCGTAAAAGGTTTGTAAGTACTTCTAATATGAAATAATTATTTTCCTAATTTCTCATTCAATCAACATATTTTGGTTACACAGGTATCCCTCTTTTTCATATCTGGATTTACATTAATTACCCCGGTACACCTCAACTCAGGTAATTTTCTTTTGATTATAATATTTTTCCAGAATTATAATATCCTTCTGAGTTTTTCCCACTAACAAAGAGGGTTTATTTTCTTGTTCATACAATGAGATGATTCCCCTACATCAACCTGGATAACAAGATAAATTCTTATTTTAACTAATATTGACAACTTCCAATATTATGTAGATTTATTTTACTTTTCTCTTAGATAAACTCTAATCCATCTTTCTGTGTATTTGTTATAGAGGTATTTCTCAGCTTGCGATTTAAAACTACACTAGTTTTACCTTCTTTACCAAAAGAGTTAACCATTTATATGGTACCTCTCTTTACAGGTTGGTCGCTATCACTCACAAAATTCAAACAACAGAATTCAATCATATTTATTCATAAAGAAAATATGTAATTTATGTCATAAATAAGGGAATGTCAGTTATTATAATTGTGATAGTGATATTTTATTATGAATATAATTACAAATTTATGTTCTCTCTTAATTGATGAGTTTCCATCTCTGAGATAATTAGATATAAGATTTCCAATTTAACTATGGTCTTTCAGCTACATGTATCACTTATAGATAATTCATGTTTGATGTTTATGTTTATACCTATACTGTACACATAGTACTTCAATATGTACTGTTATGGTATTTCTTAATTGAGGATAAGAAGTAAATGGAATTATATTGAGTTTTATATCTGATGTATAGTATGATTTTCAGACTTAGTTTGTACAAAATAATTTCTTCTAGATTTACCATAAATTCCACTGTATATAGGTATATGTTTCTTTATTGTTTACAAAATTAAATCATTATGTGAAACCTTTATGTTAACATCTTTAGAATACTCTCCACTCCTAATGATGTAATTTATGTTTATAATATATACAATTTTTACAACCTAACAACAGATTTAAACCCTCATAATTGGGTTTCGACATTCTGTTTCTTGGTTAGCTAAGTTATTTTTTCTATGAAACTATATAGAACTAATCTATGCCGACTATAGATATGTTCTGTTAAATACATTAGACACTTCACTATTAAAATTAAATATTTATCATACAAGTTGATAACTCAGAAGATAGAATTTCTCACTTATCTTCCTACTTAACACCAGTTTCTATGATGCCATCATCTTCATCATAACAAAAAAATCACAAGAAAAAATTAAATTAAGTGTGCATACCAATTCTGGTAATGACTATTTTCCACCGAACCTTGAGCTTTCATCCACAACTCCCCCCGAGAAGAGACCAATTCTTCCAAGGTGTAGAAAACCTCTTTTCTACGTAGGAATGGCTTATTTAAGCCTAATTTCCCTTTTGCATATTTCCATAACTACATCCAGTTAAATCAGGATGTTGTATTCCTTTAGCCTAGTCTTTACTTTTGTTTTTTCCAGAAAATCTCTTTAAAACTAGGTTTTTCCTCTTTCTAGTTTTATTTCACCTCTTCTTAGTAAGTTTCCACTTTACTGGGGTATATTTTAGACTTTTATCTCCAATCTGCTATTTTTAAGCTATTTTATTTTCTCCAAGGAATTTTGGATATTTTCGGAAGGTCTTTGGATTTAATTCCATCCTCATGGAAGTGGAATCCTAGTCTCAAATTTACTCTAGTATTTGCAAAATAATTAAAATTTCCACATTTATTAATTTAAAAAAATAATATTTCCAAATATATAGTTTTCATTTAGGTCCACTTAACCTTTATGATTTTCAACTGTCCAAATAAAAGAAGTAAAATAGGGATATTACATGAACAGATTCCCCAACACCCAATCTGCTATAACTCACCCTAGCACCACCCTACCACCTTGAAGTTCTGGCAGACTTGAACCTATTGGTGAATTCATGCACCAACCTACCACCACCCTATATAAGAATAACATAAGAATGGACTCCCATACTAGGGAAAATGGTCCACTTTAGAATGACATAGAATGATGTAGAAGAAGAAGACACACTAGACCATAACCCCAACTATGAAACAACCACCTAATAATGACCGTAGACCTCCCCACTACCTCTTCAACTCTTGGAATATAGACACTTATACAACTTTTACAATGATGCTTTTACAATGGCTCGGTTCAATGATACCTTTACAATGAATATACACAGTGTTTCCTACTTGAAGATTTCATGTGGTGAACTTCTTGTTGCTATTCTGCACCTTGATTGATGCTATTGTCATGCTAACCTTTATTACTCTTAAAAAAATTAGATCATGCATTGAGTCTAATCTTGATGAATATATAATACCTCCAAAATTTCTTCAAGGAAATAACCATGACATGATAATAGCGAAACTTACCTCATCCTGTAGAGCATATTTTACTACTAAACAAAAACAGCAAATTAGAATAAAAAGAACCTAACGCAATTAATAGATAAGCATGCATATACAAAATATACTTACCTAGAGCTTACCTTTGCTCTATCATTTTCCTATACCTTGTTTTGCTTTGCTTCCCTAGAAAGTCTGGTCCTTTGTAGCCCTTGAAAACACATGTTCTAGCTTTTTCTTGCCTTCTAGGAGCTCGATATTGAATCAAATGTATCTCTGTCACTTCATATCCCTAATATGTGATATTTGGCCCTATAGGAACCCTCTAAGCCTTCTTTCCAATGCTAAAGGTCTGAAACTATTTGTATTCTTTAAGAAAACATTATGTACAATCTCTCACAATAACCTAATTATGGACTAGTTCAATAGAGAGAACTTGTACAACGTGCCACGTGTGATTGTTTCCTCCTTTCTCTCTGAAATCGATACAAAGAAAAAAAAAGTTTGTGCACTATCCGCCACATTTTACAAAATTCCAATCCGCTTCTTAGAGAGAGATTTATGACTATTTTCCCAAGATCACCTCTTTGAGATGAAATTCAGAAACCTGCAAAAACCCTAAATTCCACAGATCCTATCTTGGAAAATATAGCAAACCAAGATCTGAAATTTGGACACAAGTTTCATCAAGGTTTCTCCCAAATGGGTTTTGCGTTTTAGCATCTGAATCTTCACAGAAGCAAATATATAGAAAAAATTCCATGATGACCTTTTTTTAGTAGAAAAATCCTTACATTAGGAGGATATGAGGGTCACAATTTATATAAATGCTTAGGTTGAGAGATTCTTCAACAAGTCAATGTTGGAGGGATTTTAGGAGATTAAAAAATTAATAATTATTGACTATTCAATGAAAACAACCAATGATTAGTTTCATGCCACAACCCCATGGGGTTTTAGCCCACTAAGTTGGGTTACTAACTTCAAACATGAATATCTCTCAAACCATGAAGAATTACGTGGCATGCCATATATCAAAGGAAACATACAGACTAGTAGAAACCATCCCAAATATCCTTGACTCAAAATAGAGTAATTTTTCAAGTCAAAATTCTGATGTGAGATTGGGGTAGCCCCTGGTGCTACTTGGGTGACATCAATGA
Organism: Pinus albicaulis; assembly: GCA_034641835.2. Classification (NCBI taxonomy): domain Eukaryota; kingdom Viridiplantae; phylum Streptophyta; class Pinopsida; order Pinales; family Pinaceae; genus Pinus; species Pinus albicaulis. The sequence goes on from CM076581.1 coordinate 1,270,913,380, forward strand.
CAACCACTGATAAAAAATCTCCCTCTTTTGGATTGATGGCAACAAAATTAATCCCCCTCCGATCATGACACCTCTTCCTACAACATTCTCTCCTGCTTGACATCAATGGAAAAGGGTAACCCCCTCTGACACACAACCATCTTGTGGACTTGTACACACTTCCACTCCCCCTTTGTTTTCTGAATAAGTAAAATATAATGAGAAATTTGGAGAATCCCAAGATTTTGGTGAATATATTCAAATCATTCATGAGGTAAAGGTTTAGTGAAGATATCAACGATTTTTTCTTTTGTACCAACATATTAAAGTTTGATATTATTTTCAGCGACTTGTTCTCTAACAAAATGATATTTGATTGGAATGTGTTTTTGTTTAATTCATGACAGTATTCTTGGAGATGATGATGCCACTGGTGTTATCACAGAATATGGGAATAGGCTCACTGAATTGTACTTGAAGATATTACAAAGGTTGTTTCATCCAAAGGACTTAAGTACAACAAGTTGTCACTGCAATGTATTATGCTTCCGTTGTAGGTAACGAGTTCAAGGTTTTCTTTTTTCTGAACCATGATATGAGACAACCACCTAGATAGAATGATGCTCCACTATTACTCTTACGATCATCAATGCTTCCTTCCTAATCTGCATCTGTAAAGTCTTGAATAATGAGATTGTTACCCTTGGGATACCAAAAGCCATATTATGCTGTGCCTTTTAGATATCGAAGAATTATTTTGATGACAATAATATGTTATTCTTTTGGTTTTTCTTGGAATCTTGCTACTTGTCCAATTGCTTGCATAACAACTGGTCCAGAGGCTCTTACATATAGAATAATAAAAATAATTGATCTGTACAACCTCTGATCCACATCCTTTGATGAGCCATCTATGCTCAATTTGCAACCTATTACCATCGGAGTAAGGAGGGGTTTGCAATCTTCCATTTTGAATTTCTTGAGAATTTCCTTCATGTACTTGGCTTGACATATAAATATTCCTTTCTATTGCTGAGATATTTGAAGACCTAAGAAGTATGTCAGCTCACCAATTAAAGACATCTCGAACTCACTTTTCATATTTGTATCAAAGTTCTTACTTAGTTGATCATGATTTCTGCCAAAGATTATATCATCCACATATACCTCAGCGATTGCTAAATTATCTTTATCAATTTGTACATAAATATTTCTATCAATAGTACCTTTCTTGAACCCTTGTTGACATAGATATCCATCAAGATGAGCATACCATGCTCTGGGAACCTTCTTGAGACCATAGAGAGCCTTCTTTAACCTACAAACATATTCTTCTTTTTCAGATAGTAGAAAACCTTTAGGTTGTTCGATGTAAACTTATTCTTCTAATTCGCCATTCAGAAATGTTGACTTAACATCCATTTGGTAGACTTCGATTTTTCTCCAACATGCATAAGCAAGAAACATCCAGATGGCTTCCATTATGGAAAATGGTGCAAATGTTTCGTTGAAATAAATTCCTTCCACTTGTGCATAGCCTTTGCAAACAAATCTTCCTTTGTTTGTGGTAACCTGTCCATATTTTTTCAATTTGTACCTAAACACCCATTTAGTCCCAATGACATTTTTATCTTTTGGTCGTGGAAGTAATTTCCAAGTGTTATTCTTCTCGATTTGATCCAATTATTCATTCATATCTGCTACCCAATCTTCATTATGGCTGGCTTCCTCAAAACTACTAGTCTCAAAGTTTGCTAGAAAAGTAATGTGAGCTTGTTCTTATGAACGAAGATGTTGACCTTCATTAATGTCACCAATTATTTGATTTGATTGACGGTTCTTTTGAATCCATTATTTTGTTCTCTTTGGAGGAGCTTCTTTCGGTCGTTACTGTATATCTTGATGATCATTATTTACTTCTTTCTGGTTGACAATTTCTTCTTCTTCTAGAATTTTCTTTGTGTCTTTTTCATCCTCTATCTCATATTTCAAATATTTTAGATCCTTATCATTATTCGTTACAACACCATCTGCGTCAAATGTAACATTTATGCTCTTTTAGATTTTATCATTTATAGGTCTTTATATTGCATGAGTAACCAGCAAAGATACCTTTGTCAACACGTGATTCGAGCTTACCCAACTTATGATATTCTCTTTTGATATAAGATTTTCTTCTGAAGATTATGAAATATTTTACATTAGCCAGTTTTCCTTTCCATAATTCATATGGGGTCTTGTTGTAATTATTTCTAAGAATACTTCGGTTGATAATGAAGACTTCTGTATCAATTGCATGAACCCATAATGTTTTATCCAATTTTGAGTCCTTCAGCATTGTTATACCTATTTCATATACAATTCTATTCTTTCCTTCAGCATCTCTATTTTGCTGAGGTGTTCGTGCTATTGAAAATTATCTTTTTATTCCATTTTCGTCATAGTATTGCTGAAATAATTTGGAAGTGAATTCTTCGCCATTATCTGATCTTAGACACTTTATTTTCAAATCTATTTCATTTTCGAACAACTCCTTGTAGATCTTAGATAACTCAAATGCTTCAAATTTTTTCTTTAGGAAACTGACGATTGTCATCCTAATATAGTCATCTATCATTGACATGAAATATAATTCTCCATATAAGCATTTTTTTCTCACAGTACCACATATATTAGTATGTATCAATTCCAATGGATGTGATGCAAAGTGTTTTTTTATTTTAAATTTGAATTTTGTCTCCTTGTCGTTCCGACAGGCCTCACATAGTGTGTTTGAGGGTTTTGAGATTTTCAACATTTTTTGTAGTACTTCCTTTTCGTTTATCTTGACAATTTTTTCAAAGTTTATGTGACCGATTCATTTGTGCCATAACCAAATTTAATATTCTTTAGCGAGTATACATTATTTAGTTACTTCATCTAGAACATATATGTCATTTGGAGCTCGACTTGTTGTAGCCACAATTTTACCATCTATGCCTTTCCTAATTTCATATTTTGTGAAGTTGAATAGTAGTGTGTCCTTGATCACACATTTGTCCAACACTGAGCAAATTGTGATTCATGTTTTCAACCAATAGAACATTCTTGGCTAGAGCATCTTTTCTTCCGAGAGTGACGGTACCTGATCTTGTAACATTTGAAGATCCATCATTTCCAAAGGACACGGTTCCATCCTTATTCTCTTTTAGAGATACAACTTTTTTCTATCTCCAGTCATATGTGTTGAGCAACCGCTATCAACATACCACACATCCTTTTTGTTTTGAGCCTTGAGAGCAAGAGCACAAATATCAAAATTCTTCTTCTTCCATGTTCGTTCGTTCTGTGGCTTCGAATATTCTTCTCGAGGATTTTCAACTCTACAGTCTCTAGCTATGTGTCCAAAGTTTCGAAATTTGCAACATTCAATATTATTTATTAAATGTTCAAATATATTGATGTTTCGTTGAGCCCTGGGAGGTTCATATTTGATAGATCTCCTGGAATTGTGTTGGTTCCTAGGGTATGTGTGACATTCTACAACTTTATGACCAAATTTTCCACATGAATAACAATATCCATGAAACATTTGTTGGTATCGGGGTGGAAATCTTCGTTGGGGAATTATATTCCAAGGATGTTCTTGCGAATATTTTCTAATGAAGTATACATGCCTATTAGGTCTCATAGGTTCATTGTATTTTGTTGTAGAAGGTCCTGCTTCTTCTTCTATGTAACCCAGGCCAATTCTGTCATTGTAAGATCATTGATTGTTGATAATTTCTTCTAATTCCCTTGAGTTGTTGCCATATTTTTGGACATTTTTTTCCCTTCTTCACTTCCTTATGCAGCGAGACTACTTCAGCCTCTAATTCTTCCCTTTCTTGGTTGCTTTCTTCCCACTTATTTTGAAGTGACTCTTCAATACATTTTTGTTCTTCAACTTCAATTTTGAGACATTGAACTTGTTATTCAATAGTATTGGAATGGATCTTCTCAGCCTTGAGCTCTTTTATAAGCTTGATTGCCTCCTTAGAAAATTATTCTATGGTCAACCCTTCTTCTTCATTGTTTGATACCTCTTGTTTATTGTGCTTGGACATAAACAATACTCTCTCATTGGCTTCTTCTTCGCTGTCACTGTCTTCATCGGATGATGAACTATCTTCTTTAGAGTGAAATTTCCTTTTGAATCCTTTCTCCTTGCCTTTCCTGTTGAAATTATTAAAGCATTTATTTCCTTTTGAGTTTCCATCACTTCTGTTCAGACATTTTGTTGCGAAATTCCCAACCTCACCACAGCTGAAACATATCAATGGAAGTTTACGTTTGAATTTTCCCTTACCAATTTTTATTTTTCCTGTAAACTAAGCATATTCTCCATCTGAAATACCTTCCTCATCATATTCCTTTTCCTCACACTTGTAGGTGCAGGTCTTTGCCTTGTAAGGTTCTTTATCCTTATTGGTTTTCTTTTATGCAGCAAACACAATTTCTAGATGCGAAGTACCCTCTTCTTCATGAAGTCTGATTTTAAATGATATGAGAACTCCATGTAATTCCTCTTTGCTACATTTTTCCATATTTTCACTATATTCTAAGACCGATACCTTTGGCTTGAATCTTCCTGGTAACATTCTAGGAATATTTAGTATAATAGTCTTCTTGTTAATAGGCTCTCCCAATCCTTCTAGAGTGTTGGAAATATGCAACAATGTTGTCATCTTATTTCATTCTGAGTTGCTGAAATTTGTCTATGTAGATTTGGAGCTTTGCTTCTTTGACATTTGAGTCACCTGCATATATATTCTCAAGCTTGTCCCATACATTTTTTGTGGTTTTACAACCCAACAACTTAGGATAAGAAGATTCAATAAGTCCACTAATAATAATATTCTTTTCTTTTGTATCATTTACCAAATTATTCTTACCTTGTTCATCCACGGCTAGTGCAAAGCTATTTTGAATAGTGTCCCATACTTCTTAACCTTGTGCCTAGAGATATACTTCCATTCTTTCTTTCCAGAGTGCATAATTATTTTCATTGAATAGAGGTACACCATTCTTGGTATGATCCATGACCTCCTTTCAACTATTAAAATTCTATTGAATGAACTTGGCTCTGATACCAATTGTTGGAAATACTAAGAAAGGGGGTGAATTTGTATTCCTTTCAATTAGTATTATTATTAATCTTTCATAGCATTAGTTAATCTTCAATTATTATTAGTGTTTGTACAATGATAGAAGTAAACAAAAGAACACAAATGCACACATTTTTTAAGGTGGAGACCCCCTCCAGGAAAAAAACCACCTGAATGATTTTACAATAATTCTTAATCTTCAACTCCAATTGAAAAGAAAGCTCCAAATTCCTAGAATATAGAAAATAATTCTTCTCCAGCTCCCACTGGATGGATGCTCAACGCTTGAGATTCTTCAGTATTCAACAGAATGGATGCCCCAACATCCAATGAGATACAACTCACCCTGGCACCACCCTTCCACCTTGAATTTTTCCCATGCTTGAACCTATTGGTGACTTCATGCACCAACATAGCATCACTCTACCATCCTATATAAAAGTAAAAAAAGAATGGAATCTCGTACCAGGGAAAATGGTCCACTTTACAATTATATAGAACGATGTAGAAAAACAATGCACACTAGACCATAACCCCAACTATGACACAACCACCTAATTATGATCCTAGACCTCGTGACACTCCCTCTTCAACTCTTGGTAGATAGACACTTGTACAAATTTTACACTGATGCTTTTACAATGACTCGGTACAATGACTGTATGCAGTTCTACCCACTTGAAGACTTCATGTGGTGAACTTCATGCTGTTGTTATTCACCTTGATTGCTGCTCTTGTCACGCTACCATTTCTCACTCTTCAGAACATTATATCATGCATTGAGTCTTATCTTGATGAATATATAATACCTACAAAAATCCTTCAAGGAAATACCAATGAGATGATAATAAAAAAACTTACCGCATCCTCGAGAGCATATGTAATTGCTAAAAAAAAACAACAAATTAGAATACAAAGAACCTAATGCAATTAGGATATGAACATGCATATACAGAAGATACTTACCTAGATCTTACCTCTGTTACATGATTTTGCTGCAGCTTGCTGTGCTTTGCTGCCCTAGAAAATCTAGTCCTTTGCAGCCCCTGATAGCACACAATCTCGCTTTTTCTTGTCTTCTAGGAGATCAATATTGAATCTAATGGATTGCTATGATTTCAGATCCCCAATATGTGATATTTAGTCCTATAGAATCCATATTACTCTTCTTTCCAATGCCACAGTTCTGATCTAATTTGGATTCTTCAAGGCAACGTTATACCCAATCTCTCACAATGACCTAATTATGGAGTAGTTCAGTAGAGAAAACTTGTACGGGATGCCGCATGTCTTTGTTTCTTCCTTTGGTTCTAAAATTGATACATATAAAACCAAAGTCCTTGCAATATTTTCCATTTTTTATAGAATTCCAATCCGCTTCTCAGAGAGATAGTTATGATGATTTTCCCAAGGTCACCTCTTTGAGATGAAATTCGAAAGCCTACAAAAACCCTAACTATCATAGATCATATCCCCAAAATTATAGAGAACCAAGATCTGCAATTCCTACATGAGCTTCATAGGGATTTCTCTCAGGTGGGTTTTTGTTTTCAGAATTTGAATCCTCATAGAAAAAAAATATATAGCGAAAATTATACGATGACCTGTTTTCAGTAGAAAAATCCTTACATGAGGAGGATATGAAGGTCACAATTTATATAAATGCTTAGGTTGAGAGGGTATTTAATAAGTGAATGTTGGAGGGATTTTAGGATCTTAAAAAATTATTAATTATTGACTTTCAATGACCAAAACCAATGATTAGTGTCATGCCACAAGCCCATGGTGTTTTAGCCCACTAACTGGGGTTACTAACTTCAAACATGAATATCTCTCAAACCGAAGAATTACATGGCATGCCATATATCAAAGAAAACACATATACAATTAGATACCATCCCAAATATCCTTGACTCATAATAGACTAAGTTTTGAAGTCAAAATTCCCATGCAAGTTCGGGGTGGACGTTGGTGATGCTTGGGTTGACATCTATGTCAACCACTTATCAACCACAATCAACATTCAAACGGATGCTTCAGAAGCAAGCCTCCTGCAAGAACATAGATTCACCTTGGATGTATCAATTCTTGGCATTGGGCTTCAAAAACCAGGAATATATTTTTCTCGTATCACAGAATTTGTTCTCGATTTTTGAAAATTCTTGCTGTTGTGTTTTCCTCGTATTCTCATCTTGTATTTGACAGGGGGAATTTACGGTAATATGAATGTTTCAAAGATAAATGAAGTGATTTTGAGCAACAAATTGAACCTACTGCCTGAGCTTACAATGAGAGACAACCATACCCAGATTCAGAGTTGTAGCCAGAGACACACAGAAGCCCTTGAGCATGCCTTTGGTTGGTGGCCTTCCATAAACCACTGTAGGTTGTAGACCTCCCTTTTTACAGGTTGAAGGCCTCCCTCTTCAAAACATTAAGAGCACTTCCTTTAGTAGAAGACTTCATCTTCTTGCCAGATTTGGAAGAGTTTCAGGAATCGCACTAAACGTTCCTTTGGTTGGTTACCTCCTTTAAAAAACCATAGGTTGTAGACCTCTCCTTTTCCACGTTGAAGGTCTCCCTCTTCAAAACATCAGGGACACTTCCTATAGCATAATATTTCAGCTTCTTGCTAGATTTGGAAGATTTCCAGGAACTACACTAGGCGTTCTAGTGTTGGTGGTCATTCTTAAACCACCGCTGGTTGAGATCTTGAGTTCTCCCACATTATTCCATCATTTCAAAGAACAAATTAAGCTTGTTTTTGTGATGCATTGTTGTATTTTTTTATTATTGCTTTCTTCCTGGACTCATATATACCCCTTCGGATTAAGGGAGGGAATGTTGGACACCAAATCTGTTAAGTGTTATGGTGTCGAAGTTGAACAATAAAAGAGATTCCAAGAGACCTTGGAATATGAATCTAAGAGTTACAATAATGTATTATAAATTTATGTAATTCATATAGTAAATTCAATTCACATTTATCTTTAACATTCTATGTACTCCATGTATGTTTCTAGTAATTTATTTGAACCATTTATCTTATATGTGCAAGAAAGTACATATTCCTTTATAAGAATGATTAAAAAATACACATTATTCTTATAGATTTTGGTTTTTCATAGTTTGTCAACTTATTATGCAAGATTTCTAGGTATATTGCATAATAAAATTTCTATATTTTCGTGTTTCGGTTGATCTCTTCAACCATCATCAAGGATCAAATAATGAAAAATAGAAGGAGGTTGCATGAAGAAAATATGCATTGTTATGTTGCATTTTGGTTGATTTCCTCAACCATCATTAGCGAGAAAAATATTAAAAATAAAGGGAAATGAAACCACATGGACCACAATATGGTACACAATGACTTTTGGTTTTTATTGATCACTTCAACCATTATCATGGAACATAATATAGAAAATAGAGGGAGGTGCAGCTTCATGAACCAAAATATGCGGCACTAAAGCTCTAAATTTTACGTTTTGGTTGATCTCTTCAACCATTTCTAGGAAGAAAAATTGAAAAAATACGAGGTGCAGCTACATGAAACACACCATGCAACACTATGCAGCATAATTTGTAGCACTAATATCTCTGCATATTGTGCTTCATGTAGTTGCACCTACCACTATTTTCATATTTTGTCCCATGACGATTGTTGAAGAGATCAATTGAAATGCGTCGGGAATACATTTTGTGATGCAATTTATCCAAAAGCCTTGCACAATGTACATTATTCTATTTAATGTTAATATTTCAACAAAGGATTCAAATGACGTGTTTATTATTATTATTTTGTTTCTTTGTTTGCCATGTTCATATTCTACTATGATGATGCCAACATAGATTAGAAATCAACCACAAGCTTTAGGAATTGGTCTTCCATTGGTTGGGCAAGCTCAACCACACAACCATTGCTCCAAAAAAAAATGCAAAACAAAATATATGTAAGTGGAATGCCGATCTTAACCTCCCTTGTCTTCTATTCCAATTCTCAGAATATCAAATAGCTCAATTAATAGCTCAACATGTCAAATTTTACCTTCTCTTCTTGCAAGTAGTTATAGAGTTACAATAAAGACAATAACAAACCAACAACATCAATAATCACCATCCCAATAGGATCATTTGCTTTATAAACATCAGTTACAATACCAGAAGACTATTATGAAACATAAGTTGCAACAAGAGTCTCAAATTCAACCATAAATTTTGCAGCAACAACAATTGGCCTTGCCACAGATACAACCACGGCCACCACGCTAGTCTAATATAGAACTAGATCAAAAACATAGTCTCCAGTCAACTCAATAATATCTTATACGTCAATCTCAACCCTATCTTCTACAACATGCTCAACAATATAGACTTCAACAAGCTCAAAAATATATTGTACAACAGCCAGCTCAAACTTCCCTTCAGTAACATTAGCAGTATGTCCCTAGGCAGAAAAAATCACAACAATATATTATACAATAACAACAACAAGCTTCTGTGGCTCAACATTCAATTCTACCACCATAGCAGCAACACTAACAACTTTTGGGTCAGAAAAATAATGTTTCAACAATGCAACAGCAACAGAATAAATTTCAACATATTTTTCAATCCAAACATCAGCAAACACAACATACATAATCATTTATGTTACAATCACAATCCTAGTAGTTGCAGCAATAGTCACAACAACAACAACATATCTCCCACCTCTAATCCTAGTCCCAACCCCTGCAACAACAATATCCATTGCTACAACAATCAAATACAATAAGATAAGAGCTGCAACAAGGGCTCTATATATATGGTGGTTTTTTTTTGCAGCAGAAATAGATTTCTATCGAACAAAAATATTACAATAGCAAGGGCTCTCGGAGGCATCTTTTAGTAACTCCACTGCCCTGTTTCATTTACATTTTGTAAACCTTATCCCATTCGAATTGCGGCTGAGGCTTTGTTAAATATCAATGATTATTATCTATCATTGCCAATTGGTATCTATTGTTTGTATTTGACTTCATCTAACATAGAAGAAAGGTATTGGATATTCTTCTGATATTTCAAATTAATAAAAATGTTGTCGCCCATATGGGTTAGATGTGGGTTTTCCAGCATCAATGGAGTCGTTACTTCGGAAAATACAATAAACTGTTGTTGACTAGAAGGAAAAGGTTTACCAGAGAGTAAGACAGGTCACATTCTATTTTTTCTACAAATTTACAAATTTCTGAGAGGTCCATTGCATTGGTTTTTTGTATGTATCTCCATTTTTTCACAATGATCAATATTTTATATGTTGGCTCAAGTTCTCTTTCTCTAAATAGTATTGGAGTCTCTTATGATTGGGAGATATGCCATGTCATATTTACCATTTAATTGTTCATAATTATGAATCAATACAACAACCCATTAAGACATGCCTTGACATACTTGTACTATATGCCTTCTTTTCCCCTCTGTTTCAATCTGAAATGTCTTGATAAATATTTTTTTCGAAAATTCATCTTATATTTCTTTCTTGGCCAATAATAACGTTACGCTATTGAGAAAAACTATGATTATGTAGAATACTCTTCCCTAAATAATAGAGGGGAACCAACATATCCACTTAGCTCTCAAGAGTATAGAGATTCTATGTATATTCTCTTGAGATTGGAAGCTTTGCCAAATATTTGGTGTCTTAGGAACAAAGAAAAGTGATAGAATTTTTTAATTTCCTTATGAAGCTAAAAAATATAAAGGAGATGTATTATCCAGAGTTGAAACATTTATTAATAAATATTTCAGTGAAATGTCAAGAGTTGTGTTGCTTTTCTTCCTTAGTTCTATATTCTAACTAGTTTGACCTTTTTCAAATATAAAAAATGGCATGCTGGAATTATGAATATATTACAAGTGAGATATGGGAACTTCGAAGCATAGAGTGAATTATTCTTATGATATTGCAAGAATAGGTTGGGGTTATTTTTGTAATTCAATCAATGTAGCCACCATTAACGGCGATAAGATTGTTTTCAAATTTACATGTATACAAAATGAATATCAATGATGATGCCAATTTGTTATTTTATTTAATTCTGGCCTGAATTCTCATAGAATTATTGTTTTATCATCCCATGGCACTTGATAAAATTGAAAAGCTTAAGCACCATAGAAAAAAATTGCAATGTATGATGCAATATCTTCAAGTATTGAAGAGAAAAATTCCATCAGGGTTAAAAGAGGATAAGGTTGATGCTTTTGAGAAGAAAATTCATGCCATTCTAAACTCATTTCAGAATATAAAATCTGCTTCACAGCAACATGAGGGATAGCAACAAATTTCAAATCAGACTGTCAGTCAAGTGCAATCTATGTAGCAACAAGCACAAAATAAGTTATCTCAAATGCAGGAACAAGAAAACAATGGTAATCAACTACAATGGATGAATTTACAACCTTTTGTTACTTCAATGCAATAAAAAATGATGACACCCATTGAACATGGTTCCACGCATTTACAGCAATTTGGTGTGCACACACCACAACAAAACGTTCAGACTACAATGTGGTCTACTGCTAATCTAAGTTAGCTACCTTTTTTTTATTTATATATACTTTTCTACATGTAGCTTTCACACTCACACAATATGTATTTTATGGGATGGTAAATTTCAATCCCATTATCCTACTTTTTTGGTACCTCATGGAAATTGATAAAGTCATCTTATGCATGGACTCTGAACTTTGAATAACCTCTTATCATAGCTTGAATTCACCCATGTACGTGTCAAATATCCCTTCCTTAACTAATGAAAGAAGAGTATTTTCTGTTGCACCAACTCTTTCTCCAATTCTATCAATATCTTTCCAATCTCTTGTACTTTTGTTGATGGAATTTGTTCGAATTGACTCAGCCCCATGGTGTTCTTCTGCCAATCATCAAAAATCAAAATTCTTATAAATCCCATTCTCTATAAAAATGGTCTCGTTCAATATAAGTTCAGGCATCAATACCGTCTGCAACCTTGCAAATGTATTCCTTCTTTATGAATAATCAATGTAGCTCGACTTGGCCCGAATCAAGCTATGATACCATCTCTGATACTTTTTTTACAAATTTTTCACTACATTTATTAGAATTATGTTTCAGTACAATTTTTCTAAGTCAATAGGTGCACCCGTTAGAAGGAATAGTGGGATGGTTGTCTGATTGATTGGAAAGGAACTTGTTTCATGCACATCTACTAAGAAACATGCATGTTCGTTGCGGTATCTCCCAATTTTAGGAATATCCCATGCAAGAAAATATAGTACCATTTTGATATGAATTTTCTCACTCTAAACATATTGTGGCTCAGTTCCCATGTTTCTCCCCCTTGTGTTCTAATATAAACCTTCTACATGGATGGTTGTATCTCATACCTACAATATGGTTCTATCATGTGTGAACAATAGAGTGATTTTGACACTCTGTTCTAACTGCAATTCTGTACCAAACATGCAAGTAATGAACCATGTATGACATAACCTATTGTATTATTTTGTTGAATTGAGCTTTACAAATCCTTGAAAAAGATTTTATGAATAACTCTGATTGCAATGCACATATTTTTGAAGTTGCTACAATTCTTAAAAATAGTTTGGGATTTAATCTTTCACCATATCCCTATATATGATAAGAAGTTCATGTTTATTATCTTCTTGCAAGTCTCCATTACAAAACATTATTGTCTATTGCAGGACTCCATTTGTCTCATCCATGCATCAAGATGAATCTGTAGATTTGAGCGATGTTTGTAAAGTTATGAAATATGTTTTAGGGGTAAGTACCATGTTTATCTCAGTATTAATTTTCACACAAATTTTTATTTGAATGAACTTTTAGCAGTTTATGTAGACTTAATATATAAAAATATTGCATATTTCAAATGTCCCTTTTAAAGTACGAAGTTTTATTTTGGAAGTATTTGATTTAGTCACAAAAAGAGAAGCTCAATTGGCAATAGGTGTCATTGTGGGAATACTCAAGAATATTGGTGGACATGGAGCTCCATGGGTAGTGGGTGGTAGGGTGAAGGGTGGTGCAACAAACAAAATGAAGAGAATAGTTATTTCCATAGATGGTGGTCTTTATGAGCATTATCCTAATTTTAGAAACTATTTGCATTTTTCTATTGTGGAACTCCTTGGAGTGGAAATAGCTCAACATATCGTCATTAAGTTTTCCAATTATGGATCTGGTATTGGCGATGTAGTCATTGTTGCCTCTAACTCCATTTATGCAGATAATTAAAGGACGTGATCTGAAAAGAAAATTGATTTTAATTGTAAACAACTTCCATAATTTGGTGCCATCGGGGGTTATTCCAGTTCTTAAATGATATAATGTTTTGATCAAACCATGTTTTATTATAGGTTGGCTACAGATAGCGCATATTTCATAATTTTCAAGCTGTATTTAATTAGGATTTTTCCTAGGAATTTGCTCAGATTCATTTATATTGATCTCCTTGTAAATGGCGAGGAAAGTGTTTATCATAAATTATTTGAAAAAGGAAAGGAAAAGATGTTATGTAAAATGGAATTCAGCTCCATACTTTTCCCTAAGAGGGAGTATCAGATCAAGGATAAAAATTCTTCAAGAATCCATCAAAAAGATAGTATTGTATATATTCTTATCCCAACTGTGGGAAGTATAATGGAAAAAAGATTCATTTATTATTCTCATTCTTAATAATCTTATATTAAGAGCTCATGTGTGTCCAGTTGATATCATTATATCCTTGTGTCCAATTTTTGGATCCTTGTGAGAGTGTTTAGCATTTTTTAAACTTTTTATTGCAAAGCATGTTACTCTGGAAGACTGTAACCACTATTTATTACTCTTCCAAATGTGGTAGGATATTATTTGAATAGCGTGTTGTGAATATATTTAATTGGACTGGGAATTCCTGGACATACATTATATACCAAGTAAATTATCAATTTCATTAAATTATGATAAATATCACAAATTCTCTCCAGATATTGAGAGTTTGTATGGAATTTCGTATGTTGTTACCCTTTTTGTAATAGTAAACTATAACCATGCCTTAAATTTCAAATGGTGACTCTAGAACCAATATAGAAGACTTGACCTAACGCATTGACCGGAAGCCTTGAACTGAAGTCACATATGAATCTATAAGTGGTGCTCCAAATTTTCATGTGGCACATATGGCTAGGAAGAAGTCTTTAGGGGCAAAATTGTTGAGAATTCTAGTCATATCTTAGATTTACAAATCTTAAAACTTATCTAAGGGTGGATATCTATAATTTTTATACACTTTCATTTGAGGTTTAAAATCATTTGACTGCACGTATATAGGATTAATCTAAGGGTGGAAACATAATTTTTATGAGATTAATCTATTTTCTAGAAATTTAGAGCACATTAGATCTTGGTTTAGGATGATTCAAAATGTTTGGGTTATTTCTCTCAAGTCTTCGGATGTTTTGGAAACAACTTATTAGTTAATGAATAGTTCATTCCTTAAAATTATATACTTTGTCAAAGTTGGTAAGTTCGATTTGAAAAATGACAATGAAATTTCAGTCATTTTCAAACCTCATTGATCTTGCTGATTACATTTTCAATATGGATGTGGGTCTCTCTGCTTGCATGAAAAATTTGACTTGTAACCATTAGGTACATATTGAGTAAATCAATTCAGAGACCAAAGCATAAGACACATACCCATTTGCATCTAAAATGCAAGAAGGATGTTCAACACATGCAAGAAATGAACCATGTTTTACATAACCTATTGTATTAGTTTGTTGAATTAAGCTTTAGAAATCCTTGAAAAAGATTTTATGGATAACTATGATTTCAATGCACATATTTTTGAAGTTTCTACGATTGTTAGAAATGGTGGGGATTTCAAATTTCAGCATATACCTATATATGTTAAGAAGTTCATGTTTATTATCTTCTCGAAAGTCTCTGTTACAAAACATTATTTTCTATCGCAAGACTCCATTTTTCTAAGCCATGCATCACAATGAATTTGAAGATTTGAGAGAAGTTGGTAGAATTATGAAAGATGTTTTAGGGGTAGGTGCCATGTTTATATCAATATTAATTTTCATACGACTCATTATTTAAATGTTTTTTTAGCATTTTATGTAGACTTGATATATAAAAAAATATTGTAGACTTGATTGTGGAATTATGTGATTTAGTGACAAAATGAGCAGATTGTTGGCAGCACAAGGCATTGTGGGAATACTTGAGAATTTTGGTAGAGATGGATCTCCATGTGTAGTGGGTGGTAGGGTGAAGGGTGATGCAAAAAACTAAATGAAGAGAACAATTATTTCCATAAATGGTGGTATTTATGAGAATTATACTAAATTTATAAACTATTTGTAGTTGGCTATTATGGAACTCGGAGAGGAAATAGCTCAGCATATCATAATTAATTTTTCCAATGATGGATTTGGTATTGGAGCTGCATTCATTGATGCCTATCATTCCATTTATGCAAACAATTAATGGACATGGTGTGAAAAGAAAATTGATTTTATCTGTAAACAACTTCCAGAATATGCTTCCAGTAGGAGTTATTCTAGTTCTTAAAGAATATATATTGTTTTTCTCATACTATGTTGCATTATAGATTGGCTACAGATATCACATATTTCACAACTTGCAAGTTGTATTTAAATGGGATTTTTCCTGGAAAGTTTCTCATATTCATTTGTATTGATCTCCTTGTAAATGGTGAGGAATGTGTTTATCATCAATTATGTGAAAAAATAAAGGAAAAACTATTATGTAAAATGGATTCAGGTCCATAGTTTTCCCTAAGGGGGAGTATGAGATCATTGATAATAGTGCTTAAAGAATCAATCAATAAGATAGTAATCCATATCTTCTTTATCCCAAATGTGGGAAGTATAATGGGAAAATGATTCATTTATTATTTTCGTTCTTTACCATCTTATATTAACATCTTATGCATGTCCATTTTTGGATCCTCATTGGAGTGTTTAACATTTTTTAAACTTTTGATTGCAAACCAAGTTGCTCTGGAAGATTGTAACCATTATTTATTACTCTTCCAAATGTGGTGGGAAATGCTTTACATGGCTTGTCATGAATATATTTACTTGGAACCAGGCATTCTTGGACATACAACATATACCAATTAAATTATGAATCTCATTAACTTATGATAGATAACATAAATTCTCTCCACATATTGATAGTTTGTATGGAATTTCAGATGTTGTTACCCATTTTTTAATATTAAATTATAACCATGCCTGAAATGTGAAATGGCTATTATAGAACCAATCTAGAAGACTTGACCTGAAGTTTTGACCTGAAGCGACATACGAATCTATAAGTGGTGCTCCAAATATGTTGGGTTTCTATGTGACACATATGGCTAGGAAGAAGTCTTTAGGGCCCAAATGGTTGAGAAGTACAATCATATATTAGATTTACAAATCTTCAAATTTATTTAAGGGTGGATATATATAATTTTTCTACACTTTCATATGAGGTTTAAAATCACTTGACTGCATGTATACAAGAGATTGTCTTGAAACAAAGTTTTTATGAGATTGATCTGTTTTGTAGAAATTTGCAGCACATTAGATCTTGGTTTATTATGATTCAAAAAGTGTGTTTTATTCCTCTCGAGTGTTTGGATGTTTTGGGAACAAATTATTAGTTAATGTATAGCTCATTCCTTGCAACTATATACTTTGTCAAAGTCGATAAGTTAGATTTGAAAAATGGCAATGCAATGTCAGTCATTTTCAAACCTCATTGATCTTGCTGCTCATGTTTTCAGTGTGGAGGCATGTATGTTTTGTTGCATGCACAATTTGACTTGTAACCATTAGGTGCATATTGAGTAAATGAATTTAGAGACCAAAGCATAACACATAGACTAGTTTGCATCTGAAATGAAAGCAGAATGTTCAACAAATGAAAAATTAGGTAAATGACTTAAAGAAGCAATGTTCGCTCAGAATTTCACCTGTCTATGCCCAATTATATCACATGTATCTTGATGTTGCCAATGGGCCATTATGAAGATGACAACATTTTGTGGTTCATTTTAAAATTTGATATACACATTTTTTTAGGGTGATCTCTGCTTCTAGAAGCTGAACCGGACATGGACATCAAGCATCATGTCAATTGAGAAAAGGGGATTAAGGTTACATCTTCAGTTAGATTTTCCATTGTACTTAACATATTCATCGTATTGTAGGGAATGATCTGCAGTGAAGTTATGTTGTCTATAGTTGAGTGATTACTCTTTTGATATCCTAAAGCAGATATACTGGGCTATGTTCCACCATGTTTCTAGGAAAGGGGAGCGTAATACTAGGGAAATGAACATGTAGGATCTATCCAAGGTCTCCCAAAATTTAGGGAAATTCATGAGCTGATTATTGGTGGAATTTTTTCTTCACAGGGTTCTCTTGATTTATGTTGAGGATTAGGCAGAACATGGTTTATAAAAAAACATTTGAATGAATTTTTTGTAGGCCTTTCTTATGGTTGTTGTTGGGAAGAAATGAAGTGTTTTTATGGTAAGGATGAATTCTTAATAAACCCCATATCTGCATCAGCATGGTCCCACTTCAACAATAGCAGCCATAAAACTTGACTATCACAGATATTTTTTCAGTGCTTTATACGTGCGAGGCTTGAAATTTGAACCTGAGTTATTTTCATGTTGAAACCTTGTCCCAATCACTAGACCACAACTCGATGGGTTAGAAACAATGTATTTACTATTTGCCAATGTTTAAAGCCGTTCAATTTTTTTTCATTTGAGGATTTGATTGAGTATCTTTTAGTAATGCACATGTATTAATGGTTGTTTTTCATTAATTTTTCCGGGATGAGAAGGGAACATATTAAGAATTGGATTTAGGTGGGATGAATTTCAGGGTATTATGATTTCATCTTGAAGGTGGAAGAATTATGAATCGAAACTTTCTAGAACTGTCTATTCCTTCACATCTAATGTCAGAAACAAAGAATGTAGGTAAAATGGATACCTTTATTGCAAAACAATTTCTTTCTCATTACCATTTTGACCTTTTCTAACCAAGCCGATAAGTATGATATCATATATGTCGTCATGCTACTTGAGCATACAAACATGCATTCCAATTTTTTTTCCTTTTAATCCATTCTAGCTGCAAAAAGTGGCCATTTACGAGTTCTAGTATTTAATGTTTTGTATGTGTTTTGTCATTAAAATCTTGGATAACATCACTGCTTCTTCATTACACAAAAGAAAAGCAATATATGACAATTTAAACAAGAATAAGTATAATCGAAGACTAAAGCAAGGAAGACATAATTAGAGACCTAGTTCTGTAGTGGTGGTGCAAGTCAGTGGGATTTCGTGTATAAAAGAAGGATAAACATTGTGAGCATACAAAGAAGCATTGACAAGGTCTTGGAAGAATTCTTATGTCAAGGGTATGATTCTTGGTCATGTTACTTGTTATTTGAAGATCTATAAAAAGAATTCCTAACTGGTTTTCCTCTCCAAGAATGAGAGGTCTTTCCCTGGCTCTAGGAGCCTAATTCTTGTGTCTCGTGTATTTTGTTAATTGACTTCGTGAAAGATTAAATAAGCTAAAGAAGAGATGATATAAGTAACTCAAGTAAGCACAAAAGTAACTATGGATAAGATCTTTTGAGTTAATAAAAAACCCTTTAAATTCTCAACATCGTATCAGAGCTAAGGTGAACAAAAGGGATACTTGATAAAGAGGACACTCCAGGAAACAAAGATCAAAGTTTGGGATGAAAATTCAAATCAGTTTTCAAGGAATACTCTCAAGTTATTTCAAGAAATATCTTCTATCTCATTCAAAGGATCAACTCATTCAAGAAAATAATCTTTGCCATCAAAGATTTACATTCAAGTCATTGTTAGAAGAGGACATCATTTTTTAAAGATATCATTTATCATCAAAGATCCAAGAACATCTACATTGGAGATTTCAACCTTAGAAGAAGCTCATGACTTCATATTCATCATTATCAAGGAAGCTGCAAGCCACTCTACTGAAGTAAGTATCTATGACCTTACTTAAATCTGTCAATATGACTTATTGTAAAGAGAGCAACAACTTGGTTGGGACGTCAAATTTTAGTGCATGGAAGAAGAGGACATATTTGAATTTAATTGAAGACGAATTTATGGACTACATATAAGGATCTACAATTCAACCACCAAAAGAAGATTTTGCAGCTCATGAGAAGTACATGAAGGGAGAAATCATAGCCCAGAGGATTCTCATATAATCTATTAAGGACTCACTCATTCCCTATGTACCAAAACTAAACTTTGAAAAAGAAATATATGAGAAACTGGTGGAGCTATTCTCTGTGAGTACTGCAGGAGAAGAAATCTCTTTAAGACAAGAACTATACAAAATGCAATTGTAAAGAGAAGAAGGAATCACTTCATACTTCATGAGGATTTATGAAATAAGAGATCAATTGCAGGAACTTGGAGAAGTAATATCTGACACTAAGATGACTACAGTGGTGTTGAATGCTCTACTAGAAGAAAGGGGAAACTTCACTTCAAGTTTATATGGGAATAAAGAAGCCACAACATTCCATGATTTATGGTCTCTATGTAAAATAGAGGAAAACATATTGAAATCCAAAGCTGATACGGGATCAAGTGAAGGGAATCAAGCCTTTGTAACCATATTTAGGAAGAAAGGAAGATTCAGAAAATTTGGTCCTCAGAATAAAAGAAGAAATATGGAAAAAGTACGATTATTTGGATGTAATGAACTTGGGCATTATAAAAGAGATTTCCCTAAATCTGAAAAGGACAAGAGGAAAAGGGAAGAAGCCCATATCTCAGATACGAGGGAAGAACTTGATGCAAATACATATAAGAAATAAGAAGCGGGGGATCTCTATTATGATTGAGATCATCTTTTCCTTTAAGTAATTTTTTTTTGTTACTATGATAGGAAGAAATGTATGTTAATAGCATCATTATAGATGCATGATAGGAGCTCTTGGTGAATTAGATCCTAGAAAACCTCATTCATAACAATACTTATGGAAGGTATTCATCAAGATCAAGCATCATCCTGGAAAGTGTTGCTGACATTTTCTAATGGAGTTCTTTATGAATTCACTGATTAGAAATAACCATAATGGTTTCATCAAGAATTCTATGCTACAAAATTTTTGGATATGATGACATATCAATGAAGAATTTCAAGGGAATGAAGCTCTTCATTCTAGTGAAATTGCTACAGGATGACTCAAACGAAAAAGTTATGAGGTATATATATTTATGCGTTGACACTCAATGTTGTGAAGTCATGTCATATGGTTGCTGGTAATGGACTTCTATATTTATAAGTATGAACTATCGAGGATGATCTCTCTCAGTGTAGTAGCAGATGAAATCAACATAATATATCCTCATATGGAATATCAGGTGGCTGTATATGATCAAGGAACTAAAAATTGTAAGTTCTTGAAAATGAAGATGTACAGAAGGGAAGAGAACATGAAGTGCAACCATTCCAAGTGGCATTTATCATCCGTAAGCCAAGAATATGTGACTGGAATATCTCTTGGAGGATATGTAGACTTTGATAGAGGTTTGGTAAAGAAGAAGACCCTTTACAAGAAATATCATGAAGGGATTTTTCAATTTGAATAGAGGTTGTCGATGCCCACAAGAAGATGTCATGGTGAAATACAATCACCGAGGTAAAATTTGTTTTTAAAAGTTCATACGTATATGTTTATCCGGAGGAATTTGTGCAGGGATGATAATAATGTGAAAGGATGTAAGATCCTTGGAGATGATTCAGAAGAAAGAAACATGCCATAAAAGGTCGACCAGATAAGAAAGTCGTATGAATCACTTTATGGTAGATGACATGAATCGTGAATGAAAGTGATGGATGATATGTGCCCTATGGAACTAAAGTTGAAGATTCCTCAATATCAAAATCCATGACATCGAGGGGCGGAATTCTTCATGAGCAGTTGGGTGTCTCACCATTGTTGTTGTAGGTCCCTGATTAAGAGGGAGATTGGTGATAAGTTTCTTACTTGGAAGAAACTATGTAATTCCTATGAATGAGCTTAGGTACATTCCTTATACAGGAATGAGTACATTCCCTTGTCGAATAGAACCTCCCTGGCTAAGAGGGAGAGATAGACACATCATTCTGGTCTTCACTTGGGAAGACAAAATGGAGGATTGGGTAATCATCTGGCATTTGATACTCTTTGAGAATGTGATAGGGAATTCAAGATAAGAGTAGTCAGGGAATGATATTCATTGAGGGCTAGACCCAAGAGAAGAATAGTCCAAGAAGGTCATACTTTGGGAACACCTGGGTGGAGTATGTACCTTGGAAATACAATGACTATGGTGTTTATGTGTCATGTGTGTCGCGAGCATTGTAGCCCATTGTCTCATTGAGATATGGGGTTGTTATTGAAGGCCTTGCACTAGGACAATGCTACTTGATATGATGCTATACATATGTGATTATCAATCTGATTATTCTTATAAGATTCTTTAGTTTGACAGTGACCATGTACCTATATGAATACCTCCCTAGTTACTGGAGAGTGTTGAAAAGTGTAACTAGGATCGGTATTCATATTGAATATGTAATTATGCATTTATTTAAAGAAGAAGAAAAAGATAATAAAACATATTTTTGACGTAATTGCTTCATGGGTTTCATGAAAATATTTTATTATAGATAGAATTCTTATTGATGTCTTCTAGGGTTGTCTTCTGGTCATGTATATTAATTGTCAAAGACCTTGCTATAAAACTATGGATTTTATTCTTAATGACGCTCATATATACCTCCATCAACGTTGGAATTATTTCACTTCAAGTCGGCCTTAAAATAACAAGTAAAGTCAACCTACAAATAGTGGCATAGGTTGGCTTATTTAATGGCAGGAAAAACTATATATACCCCTGCATATGCTTCAGAGAAGACACAAAAAGTGCGGATTTTCTCTGAAGTTTCACAGTGGCTAAGGTGCAGACTTAAAGAAGGTTAAACTGTGGATTTCAGGAAGGTTAAAGTGCATATATATCTATGATAAAGTACGGTCTTAAAACAGATTCATTTGCGGACTTCTCTGAGGTAATTACAATGTGAAGAAGTCTAGAGACAAGTGCGGATTTATCTAATATCAAGATGTAGACTTCAGTGTGGATATATTTGAGTTTCCACAGTGTGACCAAGTATAAAATAAGTGTATGTTAAGGCAGTGGACAAGCATAAGGTGTTGACCTATTTCTTGAATTGTTTTAAAGCACTGAATAGCAATATGTGTAATGAAGCTAAAGGGATGAAGTCTAATATAATAATATAAGAGTAGAAGGAAGGTAAATCTCTGATTGACCTTCCCATATTGAGTACACAAAAGAAAAGCAATATATCCCAAGTGAAACAAGAAGAAGTATAATTGAAGACTAAATAGAGGAAGATATAATTAGAGACCGAGTTCTGTAGTGGTGGTGTAGGTCAGTGCAAGTTGGTGTAGAAGAGAAGGATCAACATTGTGAGCATACAAAGAAGCATTGAGAAGGTCTTGGAAGCATTCCTAGGTCAAGGATATGAGTCTTGGTCATTATATTTATCATTTGAAGATATATAAGAAGAATTCCTAATGAGTTTTCCTTTCCAAGAAGGAGAGGTTTTGCCCTAGCTCTAGGAGAATAATTCTTGTGTCTCGTGTATTTTGATAATTCACTTGATGAAAGATTAAATAATATAAATAAGAGAAGACATAAGTAACTCAAGTAAGCACACAAGTAATTATCAAGAAGAGAAATTTAATTAATCATTGGCCCTCTAGATTCTCAACATGGTGCACATGCATGAATATAGATGGGGAAATTTTTTTCACCCCTAATATATGATATTACATGACTAATCTTAAATTTCTTCTTGGATCAATAATTAACATCAGCCTATAGTTTTTCTTACAGTGTGCATTGAACATGCCTCAAGGAAGTCTAAAATTTTTTTTCATCTGTACTCTGTGGATAAATTTGAAGCATGATCTTTTTTCTTTTTTTTTTGCTCTCTTTGTAATACGAATATCTTTTCCTCAACTTAGTTTCCTTATAAAATAACATTGAAGCAGTGGAAATTTAGATAGTTTAATGATGTCCTCTCTTAATTTTCCACCTTTATTTTCGAAACAAACAACGTGAGTGCTTTATTCTTACCAAAAATAGAAAAATATGTAGTTTGTTTTGGTCAAAGTCTCTAGCATTCCATACTGCTCACGAGACTTGACTTGAAGCCATAGAGGACTGTGTAAGGGGTGCTCCAAATTTTTTGGGTTACCATGTGTCACATATGGCTAGGAAGAAGTATTTAGGAGCCAAATGATTGAGAAGTACAGTCATATCTTAGATTTACAAATTTTAAAATTTATGTAAGGGTGGATATCTATAATTTTTCTACACTTTCAGCTAAGGTTTAAAATCACTTGACTGCATGTATACAAGAGATTATCCGGAAACATACATTTTACGAGATTAATTTGTTTTGTAGAAATTTGGAGCACATTAGATCTTGGTTTAAAATGATTCAAAAAGTTTGGGTTATTCCTCTCGAGTCTTGGGATGTTTTGGGAAAAACTTATTAGTTAATGAGTAGCTCACTCCTTGCAATTATATACTTTGTCAAAGTTAGTATGTTTGATTTGAGAAATGGCAATACAATGTCAGTCATTTTCAAACCTCATTGATCTTGTTGATTACGTTTTCAGTGTGGAGGCAGGTCTATTTTCTTTCATGCACAATTTTACTTATAACCATTAGGTACATACTGAGTAAAGGAATGCAGAGACCAAAGAAAAAGAGACATACATGTTTTCATGTGAAATGCAAGCAAGATGTTTGACAAATGAAAAATTAGGTAATTGAATTAAAGAAGCAACATTTGATTAGAATTGAACCTATCTATGCCCATTTATATGACATGTATGTTGATGCTGTCAGTGGGCCATCATAAAGAGGACAAATTTTTATGGTTCATTTTAACATCTGACATACACGTGTCTAGGAGGATCTTTTCTTCTAGAAGTTGAACTAAACATCAAAATCAAGCATAATGTAAATTGTAGAAAATGTGATTAAGATTACATATTTAGTTAGAGTTTCCATTGTACTTAACAAACACAATGTATTTCGAGGGAATGATCTGCAGTGAATTTTTTTTGTCCAGTGTTGAGTGATTGATATTTTGGTATCCTAAAGCAGGTATACTAGGCTATGTTACACCAAGTTTCTGGGATAGGGGAGCCTGATAGCGGGGAAATTCACATGTAGGATCTGTGCGAGATCTTCCAAAATTTAGGGAAATTCATGGGGACATGATGATCTCGAGATAATTATAATAGGAGTCCATGTCTTTAAATTTATAAAATTAAAATTAATGATGATAAAATACCAACAATAAAAATTCATCGCATGCAAATTCATCATTTTACCAGCCCAGTTGAAATGCTACAATTCTGCCAATCCTATAATCATGAATCTGAGTTCTAAATGCGATGTGAAACTTTTATTTTTCCATATGAAGTGTGATGAGGTTGGAACCACTCCTAAACATCCTGAAATAGTTAATGGTAGTGTTACAAATTTAAGTAAAATGATAGAAAAGGTAAGGTAAAGGAAAAAAAATATGAAAAGTAAGATAACGAAGAATGTTGAAGAGCGTGGGAAGCAAGGCTTTACTATCATCCCAGGGGACATGACCCCATGTAACACTGATACTTGGTTCAGACATGAAAACTACATGTGTTGTAAGTAACACACAATCCTTTAAGTAGTTTGTCTGCCAGAAAAAATAATAGGGGACTAAAGAGCCTTAAATTTGAGTGGTACACAGAAAATTTTAGTGGCATTATGTAGACTTGAAAACTATGTTGACTTATTCATTCATGTGTGTTAGCCAAATTTATAGCCTCAAGCAATATAAGCTATGGATGAAAGCATACAATTGTAAATTTTCTGGAAATTATGACTCTCTATTAAGGTATCGAACTCACATTCTTTGGTTTTACAATTATTAGAGAATAAGTTTTAAGTAATCAAAGTTTATGCAAAAAAAAAGGTGAATTGTGTGAAACTATGTAAGCAAGCCAGATTAGAAAGAGAAGAGTTGTAATTATTCTATATATGGTGACTTTCTGTATGAATATATAATCATTTTTTTCTTCATGACTTGAAACAATCAAGTTAATTCACCTAAGCGTATGCAAAATACAATTGAATTGTACTCCCTCAATGTCAATATATTTTATGTTGAGAAAATAGAAGTGAAAAGAGAAGAATAAGGAGAATTGGTTAATTCTAGGGAATAGTCCAGTTGTAATGTGGAAATAATTTAATAACTTAGTTTTTGTCATATATATATATTTTTAAGTGGTATTTTGGAAGCAACTAATTAAATTAGGGCTTTGACATTGGATTTTAGGACATTAAAGGAATTTCTATTTTTCAGGTTAATAATTAATATAAAGGGATGAAATAAGAAAAAACATAACATTGATACATTTCTTCTCAATGTAAATAGAAATGACGTGAGAGATAATATGGGAAAGCTAAATTGTCAAGTTAGATGAAGATACCTTTTTCACATTTGGTATTCCTCCTTGGGTCCTACAATAGGGCACAAGGGAAATTGTGAATTTGGTCAGAAGATAACAACTAGTTAATGTTGATTAAAAGGTAATTTAGTATGTGTGTGAGGTTTCTCATTGTAACATCGGGCTACAAGAAAGGTGATTTTGAATATTGTGATAGGATCATAGGGCACTGAATGTAGAAAAGATAAGTAAATTGTTGGTTGGAATGGAGGCATCTAGTGGACAAATTTCAGAAAACACTTATTGCGGTAATTTTCATGGATTGCAACCCAGTGATTATAACTTTTAGATGTGAAGAATGGATGTGGTGAAAATTCAATACGGAATAATTGACACCATATATCACTGATTTTATCATTGATACCATTAGGAATAATCCATGCAGCCAATAGATATCTAGAGCGAAAACTAATTTGCAAACACATTTTTAGAAATTGTGACCTTTACTCAGATATTTTCCATGCTATTTGTAGGTGACTGCAACTAGTCATATGCATCCAACAAATACTAAAGTTGAAATTGAAAATATATTTGTAGGAAGTTGGTTTTGTTCCTTAATTTATATTTAGTGATTAGAAGTGTGATCTTGTGAATTGGTAATTTATAAGTTTGTGAGAACATTTTTGCAACAACTTGTAGTTTCAAGTAAACAAGATATATGAAATATAGTACTTATATAAAATTACTTCATATATATTGTTGTCTCTATGGTTGATTATCAAGAATCGCTTTCTCTGCTATGATGTGTAATAATTCCATGAGAACTTTGGTGAATATTCTCTAACACTCATTAAAAACATTATGTAACCTTTAATTTTTCAAAGTATATTCTGAGTAGTTATGCTAATGGAATCACACCCATTAGGAAATAAATAGATAATTTATTTACATGGGTGATGTTACAAGAAATTTTAGTGAGAAAGTGAACCTTCTAAAAAATTTAAAGCAATCAATATTTGAAGACATGTGTGATATATTTGAAAATGTTTGCATCTAAGTATTAGTAACATATTTAGTATTTTATAGATTGGAAAAGATATTGGGCTTTTCTTGTAGAAAGAAATTTCTCAAAAAGCACTGAATATGCGAGTTGTAACTCGATATACTTAATATAACTTTTATTTTAATCGGTATAGTTGATATATAAGAATTTGATACTACATGATATATTTTTCAAGAGACAACGAATTATCATTTCAGTTGTTTTCTTGCTTATATTTATTCTGAGTAATATAATTTGAGGGCTTATCATATAGTTTGTAATTTGCTAGTTGTAGTCTTAAAATTACCCATGTTTATTATTCCAGAGCTAAAAAAAACTAACAAAATAAACCGACTCAGACTCAATGGCATCATGGTATTTTAAATGGAAAATTTCCATAATAGTTGTCTCTTGCAAATATGTTACACTTTTGAAAGAACATCATAGTGTTGTGAACAAAAACTTTTCATAGTAGCCTTGAGAAAATATTTTGTCATTCTGATTTTTTTTTCAATTTTGACATGATTTAAATGGATGCAAGATTGGAATTTCACAACCAAAAAGTGTCTTCAAAGATGAATGTTGGTTTGTTTGTAGAGTATTCTAAGGCTTGTATTTGATTTGGCGATTTTAGGTTAATGATATTGTTGGAACACTTCCTGGCTTAGAACGCTACTATGATGAAGATATGATGGTTGCAGTAATTCTCGGGACAAGAAAAAATGCCTGCTATGTAGAGTGAGAAGATGAAATAACTAAATGCCAACTTACAAATTTTGGTAGCATGGTAACCTTTCACCTTTCTCTATTCATTTTCCCCCTCTATAATCTTGATAAGGATACTTCTCTTGCTGAATATATCAATGAATATTTATTTTGCACCTTTATTTAATCTTATGGTGTTTGCAGTGTAAGAAATATTTGGAATTGGCTTTGTTGATTAGGTAATCAACATAGAATGGGGAATTTTGTGATTGGGTCATCTATCACGAACTTGTTATGACGATTATTTAGATGCATATAGCTTGATTACAGAAGATCATAGCTTGAATCCAAGAAATCTAGAAAATTTCTAATTTCTAGCATGAAACATTTAATTCTTAAACTTTGTAGGGTTATTGAGTACCTGACTTACAATTCAAGAAGTTATAATGGCTCTTTGTAGTTTTCTTGAGGGTTTTGAGTAATTGGTTTTGGGAATGTATCTTGTTGACTTGAGAAGGGTGATTATTAGGATGGCAGAGGACTCATATATTTTTGGAGATGTGACTCCATCAAGTCTCTTTGATATGTTCATCCTCAGGTTTGTATGTAGAGATATTTGTGTATGACTATTTCACTACATTGATTATAATTATGTTCCAGTACAATTTTTCTAAGTCAATAGTTGCACCTAATAGAAGGAATAGTGGGATGGTTGTCCGATTGATTGGAAAGGAAATTTTTTAATGCACATCTTCTAAGAAAACATTCATGTTCGTTGGAGTATCTCCCTATTTTAGGAATATCCCATGCAAAAAATATAGTACCATTGTGCTAATTTTTTTCTCTCTCTAAACATGTTTTTTCTATCTGAAATGTGCAAGTATTCTTTTAACATGAGGTCTTCTAAGGAATATTGTACACAATTTTTTACTTTCTTTAATTTTATATCACATGGTCAAACTATATTTTTTTAGTACTAGAAGAATTTTATGAAAATCAATGAAATTCACTTCTTCATTTGGCAGGGCCTTTGGGCAGCTTCAGAAACCTAAATATCGAATGCAAATTCTATTTTTAGGATAGAAAAAAGCTTCATGAATAGAGAAAATAATTTGGAATATGAATTCTCCAAGTAGTGTTTCTTTTTTAACAACACCACTAGTTGTAGTGGATTGTCAATATTTCTAGTTGTTTATCAAACTTTCACAAAATGCTTATCCTTTTTCGATTCATTATGAATTCTTGGATCCTTTATCTATACTTGATGCTCCTTCTTGAAGTTTTTGTGCTAACTATTTTGAACTAATTTGGGATAAAACATTGGTGGAATTATTGTAATATGTTAAATTCTTGTTTCTATTGAATCAAGTATTTGTTGTAAAAGATCAATTAATGTGTTATATATTTGAAATTACAACTATGGTAAATATCGGAAACTATTGGTGATTTGCATGTAAATCTGCAAAACATATCAAAACTACTCTTATTTTATCTTTTCATTATAACGATCATTGAGGTTTTGAGTTTGAGTGATTGAGGATGGCTACAAGTGTTCCCTCAAATTGGATGTTTGGTGTTGGAATTCAGTGTGGATTTTCCATTCAAGAGTCATATATCAAATGGAATTTGAAAGTTACATTTAAAAATAATCATTTTTGGGGATTACTAGTGGTGATTGCTACATATTTTCGATGTTGGAAACTTTCTCCAAATCACAACTAATATATTTTACCACAGGTGAGGAACACAATGGGAAGGGAATTGGATTTGAAATTTATCCACTTATATTGTAGTGATCCATAAATATAAGCAAAACATTAGTAACTTGATATAGACTAGTTGGCTTATTCACATGTGATAATGGACCCAAATAGTAGTTCTTATCTGAAGAACTACTATACTTGGGCATTCTTGACATCATCGACCTCTAGCCCTGGACTTATTCACTTAGCCTTCTACATTATCTGGTTATATAAATGTATACAAGGATATCCTATTATTGTATACTTTGTACTTCATTTCATTTTATTCTAGACTTAGCTTTGGAATTTTCTAGGAGTTTTTTTTTCACCCCGACATTGTATAAGTAATCTAAACTTTATATATTTAGCATGTAACATAGTTGGTGTGATTGTGCCTAATATTTCCTTGAATTTTGAATAGTAATTTTACTAAGTTTTTTTTTTTATGGTGACATTTTATTTTCTTTTTTTATATAGGTCATATGACGACAGAGAAGACACTATTTCCCAAATGAAGAAAACTTGTTCGAGTTTATTGCTTTTATGGCAGAAAATGGAATTGACATTATTTCTGATTTTAAAGTATATATCGTATAAATATTTTATAGTCTACTTTAGTTTATATTCCAGTATTCATCGTCTTTCATGTCTTATACTCTGCATTGTATCTTCTTTCTGTTTATGAACTCAGTATTGATGGTAAGAAGAAAGAATTGAAGAAAGAGGAGAACAATAACACTGAAGCAAAAAAATGAAAATTAAAGAGAGACAGAAGATAACTACTCTAGTGGTGCCTGTAGAGACAATGTCCTACATAAGACACACATATAGAGATTTGGTCAAGTGTTCAGAGTTGGTGAATTCACCTGCAATGCCTTGGAAACAAAATGATAATGTTTTCAAGTAATACAAGAATATTGCATGTGTAAATTGTATTCCAATCAATATTAAGTTGGAAACCCATTATAATACTTGATATTTTATATAATATAATTTATGTGGTTGAAATTATTTATAGCTTCACTTGATATTATTTATTATTGTAATTAACATATCTAACTTTGCGTTTTCATATTAGATGAACATGTACATTGTATGCCAATTTTATTTATTTATTTTTAGTTTCAAAATCATATTAATTAATCCATGTTTATTAATAATGAATACATAAAATCAATCTAAAACTACTAAATTAGTAGTTTGTGTTTATTAATGATGAGCACGCACAAAATGAATATACAACTAAATTAGTTGCTTATAATGATTGTTAATGAAAGTAAATAAAATAAATATAAACTACTAAAATAGTCATTTATATAATGAATATGAAACTACCAAAAAAAATATAAATGACTACTACAAATGATGACTAAATTTTGCAAATATACAACTATCAGTAGCTAATTTACAGCATCTTATAACATGACCAAAATATATTCATATTTCTTTGGTCATTAATTTGTTTCAAAAGATAACAAAAATTTGCATATATACGAGTATGAGTGGCTAATTTGCAGTAACTTATAACACGACCAAAATTTAGTCATATTTATTTGGTCATTAATTGGATTCAAAAGAAGACTAAAATTTTCATCTATATGAATATTAGTAGCTTATTTACAGTATATTATAACACGACTAACATTTGGTCATATTTATTTGGTCATTAATTGGTTTTTCATGGTAATAATTTAGTAATATGTTTTGTTGTATATTTTTTCGTGGATTGTGGCAATTAATGGCTAAATTAATGATCAAATTTATGACTAAATATACTACTAGACAATAAAGTTGAGACAACCGATTAATGAATGAGCTAAAAACAACTAAACATTGGCCGCATTATAACATACTATAAATTAGCTACTATTGGTCACTGATGGAAAAATAGACATTTATATGCAAATTTCAGTCATTTTTTAGTAACTAATTAGCCATTTTGTACTAGTGAGTGTTCCCTTTGCATTACTGAGAGCTCATTCTTCTACGTCATTCTGAGGTTCTGCAAACCTAAAATTGACATGATCCCAAACATCATGTGATTTTAACGTGGTGCCCATCCTAACGGCCCACACATCAGAATATTTTCCTATAAAAGAAGGAAGTTGTGGCCGGAAACTTCTTTTTGACATATTTCTTCAAAATTTTCACTTCTCTTATGAAACCCTAAATTTCGTCCTTGTATCATTTGACTATGATTGAGATGTCGATGCAATTTCTAGCATAATACTTTTATTATTATTTTTATTAATATTGACCTCTACTCCTTAGGACTATATTCTAGAAACATAATTCCAATGAGTTTCCATGTCAATTAATTTACCAATTCTCTTCCAATGGATAATGGTAATTTAGTAGTTAAGGTCCCACCCTTAACTCTTATGCTATAATTATCTTCTCAATTTACTCATTCCTATGTCTACCCTAACAATAGAATTAACAATGCCATAATATTCACATTTGATGAATAACCCTTACCTTTATGAAGGCGTTATATTACCTTTCTATGGAGTTTCACTTACTCCCTTTTAACATATATTTATATCTACATGCGAAACCTTAGTTTCGATTTGGCCTCTTTGTATTTACACGTTAGAGTTGGAATTTTACTTCCATGTTGTCCCTACCAGCCTACGTAATTACCTATTGATACAAAGTGCTCGTATATGTATATGCACACGTTACTCATCTTGAGGAGTCTCCACGTCATTAACTATGGATCTGTCAATAGATATTTAACGATTTGGGAATTTACAAAGGTTTAATAAAAGTGTTGCTCCATATGGCCTTACATCAAATATCTCAACAATTTTGTCTCAGGATCTTGTGTCATTTAATTCACAGTAATTCGTTATGACAATAGTCGCATGGCTTGTTCAGTGTTGATTTAACCCTATAGTCACGTGTGAAATTATCCATTGTAGGATATACTCTATGTGGATGATGGAAATCTCATCATATTTGGCGTTAGGGTTTCTTCTTAGATTTCGTTTTGTTGCATCTCTCTTTCTGACCACTTGTCTCTGTTACGCATTTTCCTCTCGGCTCCATGAATTATTTCGTTTTATCCTAAGATGAGAAATTCAGTTTACAACATCGAGGTCAAGCTTGTAACTCTCATCCATGGTATCAGGTAATACTAATTTAAAATATGGTTTTTTAAATTTATATACTATCAAATTTCTTACAGGTCTCGTCTTTCTCATTTTGTTTTTCATTTCAGTCCAGATTGATTATTATTTTTCTCCTTTATCTCTATCATAAATTTATTTTCCTTTTAATTTTGCAGTGACGTGTTCATCCCCAAAATGATGCATTCTTCACTGAGAGATTCTGTGTCAATTTCTTATGTTGAGGTGAAAACCAACTGGTAAAATATCTTCTGACAACGTAAAACCAAATACTCCTCTATCTGCATATTTCCCAAATCTGACTTTTCCTTGACTAACTTCGTACGTTGGTTGGTAAATTCCTTTCTCATTTTCAAAAATTAATTTCATTTCTGGGTTTACATTGTCTACATTGAAATTTGATTTTTAAGTTTACAATGTGACTATCTAATGTGTTTTTTTGTAATGCAGATGAAGGAATTTCCGCATGGGAACCCTTCTCTCTCCCCTACGCGAAATTTCTCAAGGTTTCCTATATATGGAATTTTCAATACTTTACAGGTAAACAACATGCCTCCCTAACGTTACTTCTCTTCTTCATTACAACGTTGGTTTTTCATTTTTTTTATTTTATTTACTAGGCTGGCTCTAACACCTTTGTTCATGTCGTCAATACCCTTAGTGCTATGAAGTAATCAGTTTACATTCAATCAATTTGGTTCAGTGGTTCGAGTATATTTTTGAAAACGAATTTAAATCTTAGACATAAGAAATGTTAACTTCTTCTCAGTTAATAAATCTCAATTTCCCTTTGTTGACTTTCAATTATTTGTATAGAGTAATAATAATTTGGTTCCCTTAATTTGTACAGGAATTATACAATTCCACGTGTCTCCATTTTAAATCGTTAGGCCATCGAAGCACATAAGATAAGAATTTTCTTGAATTTAATTAAATTATCTTTGCTTCCTTGATTCAACAACCTTTTCATTTTACTGATTTCAATTTATCTTTTCCTTACAACTTTATTTCTCCATGACTGTTAATAAGGTAATTGTCAATTACACTATGTGGTTATCTATACTCTCACTTTTTGTTATAGTTTATGAAATCTATGCACCTGTATTAATTTCTTGATTTCTTTTCTGTGCAGGTAACCTTTAATAATATATTTCGCTTGACCACTTCTCCTAGCAATTTACATGTCAAATAATAACTTTTGATTTCCCTTTTTTAGGTTGGTCTAGTAACCTACCTGGGGATTTCTTTTATTATACTTCTGCATAATTTTCAGAGAGATTATACACTTGTAATTTATGGGATAGAGTTCCCTAATTTTGTATAATTATTTGGACATAGTTTTCATTGGAAAATATATATATGGATATAAATCCTTTGACTTAATATAACTCAGTATAATTTAATATACCCTATCTCTTGTATTGAAGTTATGTTTTCATTCATTGTGTGATATATTCTATAGGATTTATATTTCACTTTTATTAATACTTTATGAATTCTTTATTGAAATTCAAACATAATATTATGTCTTAGATATATTATCCAGATCCTCAAATTCTACCACAGTAGAAGATGTTCTTTGAATTTTCTAAACTCACATTCATTTTCAGACATACTTGTGTTTTCATTCTATACTAGTTTATTTAACAGATTTTCATGGTTAGTAAAATAATTCTAGTATATTTATATTCGGCATAAACTGATTCTGATAGTTCTAGGTTTCTGATAGTTCAGCTAACCTTAGATTTAAACCTACATCTAAGTTTAGACATTATGAGAGTTGGTAATCTTCAGATAACTATTTGTGCAACACTACATATCTGTGCTATATTTATTATAGACGATTTTGTTAAATGCAATCTAATAGTTTACAACAACTTAGAATTTTTCATATTATTTTCGTACACAGAATATAATCCTAGATAGATTTAGCTAATATTTTCACCACTATTTAACTTCAATATAAATACAAAATACAAGATAAAATGAATTAAATTGTGCATACCAATTCTGGTAGACTACTTTCCACCCAACCTATGAGCTTTTTCTTCACAGCTCCCCCCGAGTAGAGATCAAACCCTCCAGTAGTATACAACCCCTTGTCTACCTAGAATTTACTTATTTAAGCCTACTTTCCCATCAAATTCTTTCCATAACTACTTCCAGTTAATCAGGATGTTGTTTTCCTTTTTTCCTAGGCTTTCCTTTTGTTTCTTTCAGAAAATTAATTTAAAACTAGCTTTTTCCTCTTTCCAGTAACTTTCCTCTTTACTGGTGTATCTTTTTAGATTTTTACCTTCAATATAATTTTCAATAATTAATTTATGTTCTCCAAGGATTTTTGGAGAACTCAGAAAGACTTGGGAACCTTATCCATCCTCATGGATTTGGATTCTTGGTCTCTAATTATGCTCCAGTCTTTGCACAATTAAATCCATTTTAATTTTATTAAATTAAAATAATAAAATATGTCCACAATAAATGTTTCTCATTGGGTCCACTTTAACCCTGTAGGACTATTCAAGTGTCTAATAAAAGCAAAGAAAAAAAAAATATTACAAAAAATTTGGCCTAGCCTCCACGTTCATTTGGAAAAAACCCCTAATTTAGAGTAAAAGATGTGTGTTTATCTCCTTAGGTTTCATTAAATAAATTAAACAACAAAATACTAGAAAAGTTTCGCATCCCCCTTTAGTTGGAGAAACTCTTATCTCACACCATACAAGCTCGAAAACTTGGTGTCCATCTTTAATTGGAAGGAAAAAACCTAATTTCGAACAAAAGACACTTTTTATTCATTATATAATTAATTAATTAAATTAAATTTTTAAATAAAATTTAGTTAACTATACTTAATATTTTGTAAATTATATAAGTATAATTAACTATAATTTCTATATTTTGTAAATTATGTAATCATAGTCATCTATAATATTGGCTATAATGAATATGAACATCATGTTTTAGAAATTATATATATAATTAACCATAGTTAATAAAAAGTTACCTACTATCTAATTATAGTCAATATAACCATCATTTTTTGGAAATTAAAATTATGTTAATCAAACACAATAAATTATAGATAATAAAATTTAACCATATTTATTCCTAGTCAACAATAGTAACTATGAACTTCATATCTTATAAATTATACATAATACATTAATTAATCATAGTTAACAAAAATCAATCATAGTGAATATGAGAATCATGTTCAACCATAATCAACTATACACATCATGCTTATATTCTACATGGACATAAACATGAATATAATCATTTAATAAATTTCTATAATAAATTTAATATTTAATACTTAATATCATTTTAATGTTAATTTTAATGAAATTATTTAATATAATTATCATTAAGTGTGTGGATTTTAATTATCAATATTTATTACTTAAGTGGATGATAGAGATTTAACTTACATGAAATATTCCAATAACTATTTGGTAGGTAGATGATAAAATATTTAATCAATTCAAAATATTCTAGAATATTTTTAATAGTATTCACAAATAAAAGGTGGAAATATTAAATTAAAAAATAAGAATATTTATAGAAAAATATTTTTTTCATATAAAGTGATCCTTTCATTAATGAAATAAAGTTACAGATAGTGTCACACCCTTATGTCTCTATTTTTTTCTAGATAGTTTATATTTTTAAACATTGTAATGTTATAGCATTTATAATCACACTAGATTGTAGATGACTTATTTCTTAGGAAAAGGTTGTGGTGGTCAAATTCACATGATGGACTTTCTCTAAAAGTCTCTTAAAAATATTCCTAGGAGAAAATGAAATAAATGAAAAAAAGAAATTAAATTAACATAATGGGAGTGAAATATTGTGTTAATCATTTAGTTGAAAAAAATACTAAATGAGGTGGAATAAAGCATTACAAGATAAAAAATATCTTTTTGTAAAAAAGAAAAAAACTAAAACTAAAAGGTCTAAACATAAGGGATTAAATGAAATACTGTTGAACTCTTATTGTTTATCCTAATTAGTTCAATAAAATATATCAAAGGATGATAGAAATATGCATATATGTAAATTAGTTGTGCATAGATATCACTAAATATTTCTAGTTGATTTATTTCTTCTATCTCTATGCATGGATAGAAAATAGGATTAGATAGATTAACTCAATGCTAGAAAATATGTCTCTTTAAAATAATATAAGTTTTGCAATACAACCATAACATAAAGGGGAATATGAGATTCTTTAGTCACGGAGATGATGTATATTTTCTTTTAAATAATAAGTATCTTTCAAATTACTTTAAAGACTCGAAAGGGAGGATGAATTACCATGGTATACAATCGGAAAACCATACGCTACATTTCATGGAATATATATATATATAAAAGCTCTTCTTGTATGGTTCTCTCATGGTTATCGTTATTTAGTTTCTATACACATGAATAGACAATGTGATAAAAAAGAGAAATTTAGAGATGCATATGGGATTTATATGTATTTAAGTTAGATTCCACGGAACTTATACTAAATTCCCATGGTAATTTATATAATCGATTTTTATAATAATATATTATTTCAAAGTTATACCACTAAGAATCCAAAGGAAATAAAGTAGCAGTTAATTTTCTGATTTAAATTGTATAAGAAGTTATTTAATATTTGAGCTAAACTTAATGATAATAAATGGGGACATTCATGTTATTTTTATATATAAAATAGATAAAAAAATTTAGGCAGTAAAGAAACGTGAAGTGGCAGCTTAAACCCAAATAATATAGGATAAACACAATGTAATTAAGTTTTGAGAGCCCAAAGCATAAAGTAAAATATTTTAGTAAAAAATAAATATTTACAATATATACAATCTAAGGAAGATGAATCTTCTCATAGCAAGAGAAGGAAAGACATAATGTTGATACATACTAAGGAAAAACTTATGTTAAATTAATAAATTAAGAGAAAATTGAACGAGTATGAAAGATAGCTAGGTCAATTCCTATGGATTAAGAATACAACCCATAAACTATAAATCAAATGAGATTCATCTTAAAAATATATAATGTCTACATGTAACCATAACCTTAGTTGATAAATACTATCCAACAGAGCAAAGACATTTTTGTAAAAGAGGAAAATATATACATTTTTTTGTCCAAGAATGAGAATCGAATAAACATTCTAGCGTATAATGAGTATATTTGATGTCATAGATTCTAAAAAATATTTTTATAATACAAGTATGAAAAAAAAATATAATTCTAAAAGTGTAAAAGATTTTAAGTGCTAAGGCTTTATCGAGCAGGTTGTCAATATTAAGAATTTTGCGTGCTAAGGCTTTATCTAGCAGGTTGTCAATATTAAGAATTTTGCTTCTGTGATCCATAAATTGTGATTAAAATTTTTCGGTGAAATTCACATCAAAATAGATTAGGTCGACGCGTTTCGAACCAGCCAGTGTGGTTCATCATCAAGACAAGATGGAAAATCTGATCAAATAACCCCTTTAAATAGAAAGTATAGCTCTCACTAGCCGTTTGTAAAGTAACAGGTAGTTTGACTCAAATAGTAAAAGTTAATTTATTTTATTTTTATTTTATTTTAAAAAGAGTAAACCAAATTATTAAAGTTTATAATTTGAATTTTATATATTTATATTTATTTCAATAAAAACCATAATTATTAATTTAATAATTTTTAAAGAATAAATAAATGTTTTGTATTTATATATATTTTTTAGAATAATAATTATTAATTTGTTTTTATTATTATTGAATAAATTAAATGTTAAAAATAATTAAATAATATTTAAAGTTTGAATTTATATATTTATTTTATTTTTAATAATTAAATGCTACGTGATTCAAAAATCATCAAACAATTATCTTTTTGATAAAAAAATAAAAAATAAAAATAAAAATAAAAATAAAATAAATAAATAAAAAAGATATAATAAAAACAAAAAATAATAGAATGAATAAATAAATAAATAGAAATAAATAGAAATAAAATAAAATAAATAAAATAAACATAAAATTAAAAATATAAATAAAATAGATAAATAAAATTTTTAATTAAATAAAACTTAACCCAAAAAAAAATTATTTAAATAATTTAAAATTTGATAAAAGGTTTTTAGGAATGAAGGGTAGGAATCCAGCATCTGCTAATCATCCATCCATCATCTCTGTTGAGGTTAACTGACCTCTTTTCGATTTCCAGGGCTTCTCTCAACTTGCGGTGGTAGAAATGGTCAATCCTCGCAATAACCTTAGCATCTTCAATGCAAATGTGATGATTTGTCTTCTCAGCATGCTCCGCTAGTGTAGAGGAGCGTGATCTACTGTGCTTCAGGTCAGCGACATGTTCATGAATTCTTTGACTAATTGATTGACCAGTTTCACCAATGTAAGGGGTCCCACAGGAACACGGAATCAAGTAAACACCCTTACCATCCTTCGGGCAAATCGAGTCCTTAACTGATTTAAGCGAACTCCGAATGGTGCGGGAGGGCTTAAAGGTTGAGGAAACATTATGTTTCTTTATAATCTTGGCGATTTTGTCTATAGTACCTTGGATAAACAGAAGGTGAACTCTGGATAACCAATCACATAGATCTTTCTTACCCTTAGAACCTTTTTCTGCTTTTCGAAAAGCTTTAAGACATTGACTCATGTTATAACCATTTTTGTTAAAAACTTTAAGAAGATGATCCTTTTCACCTTCAAAGTGGTGTTCATCAGAGATTCTAAAGGCTCTGGTGGCTAGGGTGCTGAGAACACCAAGTTTTTGAACAGGGAAGTGGTGAGAACTAGCATGTAAATACTGCTCAGTGTGCGTCTTCTTTCTAAAGACCTGATGAGAGAGAGAACCATCATCATTCCTAGAAATGAGGACATCAAGAAAAGGAAAGCTACCATTATCTTCGAAATCCATTGCGAGGATTGACCATTTCTACCACCGCAAGTTGAGAGAAGACCTAGAAATTGAAAAGAGGTCGGTTAACCTCAACAAAGATGATGGGTGGATGATTAGCAGATGCTGGATTCCTGCCCTTCATTCCTAAAAACCTTTTATTAAATTTTAAATTATTTAAATATTTTTTTTTGTTTAAGTTTTATTTAATTAAAAAATTTATTTATCTATTTTATTTATATTTTTAATTTTAATTTAATTTAATTTATTTTATTTTATTTCTATTTATTTATTTAATATATTTATTCATTTTATTATTTTTTTGTTTTTATTATATATATATATATATATATTTTATTTTTTTAATTTTTAATTTTGTTTTTGTTTTATTTTTTATTTTTTTATTTTTTTATCAAAAAGATATTTGTTTGATGATTTTTGAATCACATAGCATTTAATTATTAAAAATAAAATAAATATATAAATTCAAAATTTAAATATTATTTAATTATTTTTAACATTTAATTTATTCGATAATAATAAAAACAAATTGATAATTATTATTCTAAAAAATATATATAAATAGAAAACATTTATTTTATTCTTTAAAAATATATTAAATTAATAATTATGGTTTTTATTGAAATAAATATAGATATATAAAATTCAAATTATAAACTTTAATCATTTGGTTTACTCTTTTTAAAATAAAATAAAAATAAAATAAATTATTTTTTATTATTTGAGTTAAACTAGCGGTTACTTTACAAACGGCTAGTGGAAGCTATACTTTTTATTTAAAGGGTTACTTGATGAGATTTTCCATCTTGTCTTGATGATGAACCACATTGACTAGTTCAAAACACATCGACCTAATCTATTTTGATGAGAATTTCACCAAAAAATTTTAATCACAATGTAAAATATTTCTATAAAATGTGTGTGGCCAGTAATACTTTTAGCCAAATAATATAACGAATCAAATCGTGTAAGATTGAAAAATACTAAATATATGAGAACACAATTGTAATTGAGTTAAACGAGAATTGTACAACATGAAAAACTTAGAAGGGGGCGAGTTGTTTGAAGTGACTACCTGCAGAAACAACGAGGGGAGTTTAGAAGTCGCTTTGCCTTCAATCCATATGTGACATAATTAATTATGTAAACATCAAGCAAATATCATACATGCAATTAAAGGTTGAAAGTCTAGGGGTAAAACCTGAACCACTAACAAGTAAATTAAATTAATAAAAAATTAAAGATATATAAAAGGGGCAAATGGATTTGAATAAAGCATACTTATTCCTCAGCTAGGCCAAGGCTTCAATCCACCACTGTGAACCACATAAAATGAAAGGAAGCTAGAACAAGAAGAAAAAAAGGAAGCTAGAACAAGAAGAAAAAAACAATCATGGATAAACTATTTGTTATGCTATACCGAAATTGAGAAAAACCGCTCTAGTTTTGATAAAAAAACTCCTGAAAAAATGGCTTTTTACTTTTACATTAATGGAATTAAATATTACAAAATCCTAAGCGTCCTTCACTCAGACCCTGCAGGATGACAAAAGTTGTAGTGAAACCATTTCCAATATTACCACCAAATAAATCAATTTAAAAGGAAGAGAAAGGAATCACCTCTTTTTACAGCAGAGTAAAAATTGACCCCAAAATTTCTTGGCCGAGGGCTATCAATTACAGAAAAAAAAAATTATGTTTCTTTTGCCTGGAAAAAAATATTGAACGAATCTCTAGTGCGCAATAACACTGGCCATTACAATGTTAAAAATACCAAATATAAATTACCTGCGTGATGTGCGATAGACCTGAAGCAAAATTTTTAGTCATCGTTGGTAACATGTTACGAGTAAACTGAATGACAAAGTCGATTTCGCATAAACCCTAATTGATTTCAGCCTTTCATTTCCATAATATCGATCACCACCATTCAACGAATGTGAGTACAAAGATCACATGGAGCCTCACAAAAACAGATCATGTGGTGCGTGCCTAGAATTTCCAAGTGTGCAAGGGAGGGGGCAATGAATCCGCTAATAATAATAAATCAGTAGCTTTGTGAATTCCACATGAAAAAAATACAAGCAAATATCATGGTTAAAATATGAACAAATTGGTGACTCAAAATAGGTAGATAGGTTTGGGTAAGCACACAAAGAAGTGGTACGTTGAAGTTTGAAGGGAATTATAGTTGGTGCGTACAAGGAATGAACATTATAACATATTGGAAAAGGAAGCTCTTAGGACTTGATTTGGAGGAAATAGGAATAGAAAATGAATAAGATTTTGGTAAATAAATAAATGTTGCGTAAGAGAAGCACTCAACTTATTTAGAGATAATCTTGAGGTAATAGGGATATATTTAAAGGAATGAATGGAACTCTTTAGACCATCAAAGGAATAGGTAAAGTCATTTTGGCTAACCCTAATAAATATTAACCCTTATATCTTACAACCAAGATTGCTATCGTTGACAGTGGGCTAGTACAAGAGGGGTTACCAAGTTCGGCCGTACTGGCAAAAAAAATTCGTAAATACGTACGGTACGCTGTATAATTCGTCCTTTTCCAATTCGGTACGGTGCGCTGTGGCTCGTAGATTTCCACCGGCTGTTAGCTCTCAGTGCGAGTTCCTGTCTGTGCCCTGAAGACAGAAAAGAGCTGGACCAATTGCTAATAGTGCTGATGGCGGATACTCGAAGACAAGGACAGTGACGAGGCGGGGCTTGCTATAATGTCTGCCTTCTGGCTCTAACTGTCAGGTCATCATTCTTCTAAGGTAAGGCCGAGAGGTCAAGGGTGCCCTGCCGCTCCACCTTTTTCCTTCCGCCTTGCCCATCACGGTTCACATGAAAACACGTTCACTGTGCTTCCTATCTCTGCCCTGAACTGTTCAGAAAAGAGAAAAGGCATTCACATGAACACATGAAATACAGTCTTAATTAATTTGGAATAAGTAATTGATGAATAATTCTATTTAATATGAAATATTTAATAATTATTACACAGGTAATTGGACCTGCAACAAATATGGTTTAATGATTATTAGAAAAGTAATTGGACCTGCAACCAACACTAGGAGAATACGAATACCAGTTTGGATCTTCTTAATCTCAATTTTGGAACAGCCTGCATTTGGTGGAAAATCGAAATAATGCAGCTGAAGAAAAAGCTAATTTTAAGATCAATTAGCTTTTATATGAGAAGAAAATAGTAATTTTTATGGGAAAAAAAATTGGAAACAGTAATTTATATATATAAAAATAAAAAACTGAAACTTTGATATTGAAAAAAATGAAAAAATTATAAATTTCAGTTTCAAATAATATAGAAAAAAATAGAAAAAAAATAAATCCAATATTAAAAGAATTATAAAAAATTTATTATGCAAATCCATAACCATATAGAAGAATACTTACAAATCCATATCTTTATAAAGGAGAGATTTAATGAATTTATATATATATATATATATATAAAAGAGATATAATGTCAATTTTTTTCGTCTTGGATTTGGTCAAATTCGAATTTGATAACTATGGGATGAAACCGTGGGAGAAAACCATGTATTTCAAGTCTCAAAGCTCTAAGATTACAGGGTGGGCCATGAGCTCCATTAACAGCCAACCCCAAATCTCCCACACATATGATAGTAAGAGCTAATGCATGGTTAAAAAAAAAATTGAATCTGGTGAGGGTTGATATATGTGTAGAGGTAAAATAAGTGGTTTGCCAAATTAGGGTAATTATCGACTCTTATAAGTAAGCACCTTGCATTTATACGGAAGGAACCAAGTAAATTTTATAATTAATTAAAATGACAAAGGACAAAATTGTAATATATCCAGATATAATATATAGAATCCCGAGATACTAGAGATAGATTAAAAGAGCACATGCCATTCTTGAATAATCTAAAAAAATTAAACCGTAAAGTGTAAAAAATGTATTGAAGAATTAAATTTAATGGATAAGTTATAAGATGACAAAGGTAGTATTTATGATGCATGGGAATAAAAAATATATGTTGAAATTGGGTTCATTGCATATGGTATCATAGTTGTAGGTTAAATATTGAAGTTTTTGGCCAATTCACTGAATGCTATAAGATAGGAATGAATATTAGCTAGATAAGACCTCGGTGTGAATAGAAGAGTCAAGTGTGAATAGAATATAACTTTTAACCTTATATAACTTAATTGGTGGAATGAGTAACAAACTTGAAAATTGGAACTAACTAGTAATTAAACAATTCATGATTAAGTTGAGGAAGCAAGATATCAATAATGAAATGTTGTGGAAAAAAATTCATGATTAAGTTGAGGAAGAAATATATCAATAATAAAATCTTATTTCCACAACTAGATGAGGGAGTTGTATTTTTAGAAAACATTATATCT
The DNA here is from genome assembly GCA_034641835.2 of Pinus albicaulis. Taxonomy (NCBI): domain Eukaryota; kingdom Viridiplantae; phylum Streptophyta; class Pinopsida; order Pinales; family Pinaceae; genus Pinus; species Pinus albicaulis. Next base: position 1,270,957,076 of record CM076581.1, read on the forward strand.
CATCGGTTTAAAACAAAATGCATTAAGAGTTTAAGTGAGTAAAATCTAAATCACCCAGTAGGGTGTATGGAAAATTTTAGCCACTAAGATTCGCAGGTGGGCTAAATTTCCATGGTTTTTCCAAAAAAAAAATCGCCAATTTCCATTTTTTTATAAAAATGATTCACTCAAATTTTACAATATTATATAGAAAATATATATAATTTCATTATAAAATTGAATAATTTTACAAATACATCAACAAACATTTTATAGTTCGCATATTAGGGACTAGTGAGATTCGCCAAGTTTTTAAACTTCAAGATAATTTTCTATCCTTAAAATTATTCCTGGTAGGGTGAGATGTGATGATTGTATGAAATTTGTTTAAAGATTTCACACATATGTGTTGTCATATAGTCAAATGCTACAACTCATGAGAACTATTTTTACATTATCAAGAAATAAAAATACTATAAAGCATTAAAAATGTAGTTAAATACTACAACTCATCAGAATTCCTTGTACATTATCAAGAAATAAAAATAAAAATACTAGAGAGGAAATAAAAAATAAAAAATGTTTATAGGGTAAAACTCAATAATACACTAACAAAGTTAGCCCATATATAAAAAGAGAGATAAGTAAAGTTCTTTAAGGAAAACTCAACTTGTAGCTAAGATGAGTAAAGTATATATAGTAAGAGAGAAAGTGATCAGATTTTTTATTCTAGATGTAACGATGGTACAAAGAAAATCGAATAAAGGTTGTTGAAAAGAGTTTAAAGAAGGTAACTAATATTGATGCAAGGTGAGGAAGGGGTATGAAAACCATATTGTCCATTAATGGAGTATCTACTAGTAAATAAGTTGGGAATGCTTTAAGGCATATTATTTATGTACATTGTATTATTATATGCACATTGTGGTGTAACATGGAGACATGAATAAAATGATAATTTATCTTCTAACTATTTTGTTGTCTAAATATTTTGTGGGCATTGGTTAGTTATTACTATTATATATGGCCTAGATTCCTTACACTTAAGGGACTCATCTAACAAGAGTGATATGAGTGATATGTTATAGGTTAAATTTAAAATATATTAAAAAAAAAAGTGAAGTATATTTTTTTTTGGTGAAAATAAACAAATTGTATTACGGAAACAACTGCCATAAAAAAGAACTTAGTCTGGAAAGTAATGAAAAGTAAATGGGAGAAAGAGCAATGGCGGCTAGGGTTTGTGGCTCTGTACGGCAAGAAGATAGGGCAGTGACCTCCCTTGCATGCGATCAGACGAGATGGTGGCTCATGCGGCATCCGTACCATCATTCGACCTCTCTGGTCTGGATTTTCCGCTTGTTGGTACCAACTATGGTAGACCACAAGCGTTATTTTCAGTCCCTCGGCCTCATAATAGAGGCGACTCCTCCAGAAAGTCACAGATCGCAGGTGCATCGGATCAGCGCACGCTGGAGAACGAATTTCATCGGGATTGGTGGGGAATATCCACGTATTTGGCACCACAGTCCATTTTTTTTTGAAGCGTTGGATTCTGGTGCAGATTCAATGTGGCAGACACTGCTCTGCCTCGAACAAACTCTTCACTTACTGCTTCATACGACAGCAGGTGATTCCCTGTCTCTCGCACCGAACGACGATGATCTGGCTCCTGCTTTATCCAACATTTGGATGCTTGTCCCCTTGCCAAATGTGCAACCTGTGTTGAAGCCCAGGGACAATCTCGCAGCCATTAATGAGGTAAGTGATGATTGTTTCCAGATTTTTATCAAGCTCCCTAAAGGAAATGGTATTTTGATCTCGGCACAATACTATGAAGAGGTTGTGGACCTGAAACTGAAAATTGGTCAAATTACGGGTATCCCAGCCAACTCCATCCTTGATCTACACAGCACGATCACTACAAGAACTTTGTACTCTACATGAAATTTGTACTCTACATGAGTACTCCATATGCTCAGGCTCTACTTCATTCTCAACCTGAGACTGAAAGGAGGGATCGCTGAACAACACAATACTTCAGACAATTCTAAAGGAACCAACATCTGAAGACATGAAAACTTGAAAGGGCTCTCCTATAGGAATATTCTAATTTTCATGAAAGGGCCCTCCTACAGGAATATTCTAAAGGGAAAAACCAAAATCGTTATTCCAGCAGAAACAACAAAAAATGCTCCCAAGCCTTACATTGTTGAGCAAATGAATAGCATACCAGAAGTGAACATAGAGCTCCCAAAAGTAGACAAAACCCGAATAGATTATGAAGCACAAGCGATCGTCTACAGATTTAACCATTTCTGGCCAAAACCAATGGAGTTGTTTCATTGGATTTTCATAAACTGGACGATGGACTACGAAATCCACCTCAGTTCAAAGGGGTTTTCATCGTCAATTTTGCATCCTTGGAAGCCAGGGACATCATTCTGAGGGAGGGACCATTGTTTTGGGGCTCCTCTTCATCACACCTTGGTTCCCAGATTTCAACGCAAACACAATGGAAGTGTCCAGAATGCCAGTTTGGGTCCGGCTTTACAATCTGCCCTTGCATTTTTGGAATGAAAGTGTTGGAGGATATCAAGCCCACAACTGGAAAGTTCACCTGGTCTAACAAAAGGGTGGGCCCAAATCATATTGCAGCTCGATTGGATAGATTTCTGGTCCAATTCTCTTTCCTAACTTGCGGTCTAATGGCCTCGTCCAAAATTCTGCCAAACAGTACCTCTGATCACAAACCCATTATCCTTGAGCTTTCCTCTGATGAAAATCTTGGCCCTATCCCCTCAGATTCAGTTCTTTATGGCTTCAACATGAGGGGTTCCACGAGATGGTTTCAGATGCCTGGAACAGAACTGTTCATGGATCCCCTTTCTTCGTGTGGGAAGAAAAAATGAGGGGGCTCAAAAGAAGGCTTAAGGAGTGGGCTAGAACGCTGAAAACTCCCTCCTCCAAAATAAAGGTGGCCCTGGACAGTCTTGTTGCCCACCAATTATCTTTGGAAAACTCTGTTGTATCCCAAGACCTTCTTCAGAGAGAATTGGACCTGCAAAAAGATTTCCACAAAGCAAGTAGGGAAGAAGAAGAACTCTGGAGGCAGAAATCCAGAGCTCTCTGGTTACAAGCCGGGGACAAAAATACTAGCTTCTTCCACAAACAAGCTGAAGCCCGCAAGCATTTCAAAACTATTAAAGAAATTCACCACCAAAATGCAGTGGTTAAGGATTTCGAAGAGATCAAGCGGGCAGCTCACTCTCACTTCAAAGATCTTTACTCTGCCCCTGATGATCCACCAATGGATCCCCATGTCTATCCGATGAATTTGATTCCTCAATGTGTTCAAGATCCTGACAATGCTATGCTGACTGCTCTAATCAGCATGAATGAGCTTAAAAATGCACTGGACAGTATGGAACCGGACAAAGCTCCTGGTCCGGATGGGTTCCCTGTGAGATTCTATCTTTCTTGTTGGGCCATAATAAAAAAGGACCTACTGAGGATGGTTAGGAAATCTCAATCTTGTGCAAAGATCGGAGGAGGCATCAATTCAGCGTTCCTTGCCTTGATTTCGAAAGAGAAAGGTGCAGCTAATTTCAGCAGATTCAGGCCAATCTCGTTGTGTAACTCTAGCTACAAGCTGATCACTAAAATTATAGCCAATCGCCTCAAGAAAATCTTACCGGCCATTATCCCTGAAAACCAAGGAGGATTCATCAAAGGGAGAAAGATTCTTGACAACATTGTGCTGGTGCAAGAAGCTATCCATTCAAGATATCACCCAAAGGAGAAAGGTATGGTGATTAAGCTTGACTTGGCAAACGCTTTTGACAGGGTGAAGCATGATTTCCTCTTTATGGTTATGAAGAAAATGGGCTTCTCTTCAGCCATCATTAACTGGATAAAAGCCTGCATTTCCTCTCCTTGGATAGCGCCATTGGTTAATGGGCAACCTTCAGATTTTTTCCAAGCCTCTAGGGGCCTCAGACAAGGCTGCCCACTGTCCCCGCTTCTTTATGCCATTCAAGCCTCAGTTCTCAGCTTTCAACTGGACCATAATCAACAGACTCAAATCCTTCCTGGCCTTCGTATGGTTCATCATGTCAAAGATATAAATCACACCCAATTTGCTGATCACACTTTATTGCTGGGGGGGGCAAGCATAAACTCTGCTAAATCCTTCAAGAAGGAGCTGGACATTTATAGAGAGGTCTCGGGCAGCAAGATCAACTTTCTAAAAAGCACAATTTATGGCTGGAACTGCTCGGTTAAGGAATTATCAGATATTGCTAGGATTCTTGATATGGAAGGGTCCTGGGCCTGGGACTCCTTTAAATACCTGGGAATACCAATCTTCAAGACCATTCCTAAAGTTTCCCATTGGATGCCCCTGCTCGACAAGATTAAAAGCAGAATCCATGCCTGGGGTGCTTCATGGCTGAATAATGCTGGGAAGATCATTCTGATGAAAGCTGTTCTCTCATGTCTTCCGTTATATCAGCACTCCATCCTCCTTGCCCCAAAAACTTTCATCAACAAAATGGAAGCTCTCCTAAGGCGTTTTCTGTGGGAAGGGGGGAAAAATAACGAAAGAAGGCTGCATCTTGTTAAATGGGATACTATTAAAAAGCCATTTATGGAAGGAGGTCTACAAATTCACGATCTGGCCGCTCAAAATTTGGCTTTGGGTACCAAGCTGCTTTGGGACATTGTCTCCGGAAAATCAAGTTGGAGCAAGAAAGTCCTGTGGAGAAAATATTTTCATGGGAAGCACCTTAGATGCTTGGAACAACTTCCTCGAACCTCCAAAGGTTCTCCTGTTTTTAAACTCTGCTTCAAAGCTTTGGAACATTTCAGTCATAAGCTGTATTAGATTCCAGGTAATGGGAAAAAAATAAGAATCTGGGATGACCCTATTATGGGTGATCAACCTTTGAGTCAGATGGAAGATCTTACCAATATCAAAGACTGGCTCCAGGCTCGCAATTTGAACACCCTCTGGGACATCTCCTCGTGGACGGAGGATAGTCTTTGGAACAGATGGCAACTGGGGGAGGTCCCTCAGTGGCTGGAAGGTGAAGCTTCAGCTCTATTGGATAGACTTCAAGGGAAAGCTCCCTTAAAAGCTTCAGAAAAGGACAAACAAGGGTGGGGATCTATCTCTGGCTTGTATTCAGCATCTGAAGGCTACAAAAGTATTATGGCCACTCCGAATGTTCCTCCAAATCCTGCTCAATGGAAATTTATTTGGGATTCCTCCTCTCTTCCCAAAATTGATTTCTTCTGTTGGATGTTAGCTCACAACAGTATTCTCACTCGTGATAATCTCCGCAGGCGTGGTATGGAAGGACCATCCTGGTGCAATCTTTGCATGTCGGATGAAGAAACAACTGATCATTTGTTCTTAACCTGCCCTTTTGCGTTTGAAGTCTGTAAAGGGATCCTTATGCTAATTTATGATAAAATCGAGATCCCTAGGAACATTCAAAACCTTTTCCAAACTTGGAGCAAAATATCTCCGTTTGGTCTTTCCAAAAATCACCTTCTCAAAAATTGCTGGCTATGGATCCCCAAGTTCGTTTGCTGGAAGTTATGGCTGGAGAGGAACAACAGATTATTCAGAAACGAAAGCTGTAATTCGTCCAGAGTCATCTCCAAAGTCAAAGCTCTTTTGGGCGAAACTCTAGAAGCCAAATCTTCCAAAAAGCCTGGAAAAGCTTTGAACAGAGAGGAGGATCTCTGGTTGAATGGTCTGGTCCCTAACCATAAGGACTGTTCCACCCCTTCTGCTAGTGTTCTCTCCATCTGGGAAATTAGGCTGGAGGAGCAAGAGTTCATTAAGTGGAGGTCGGCTCTGAATGAACATTATATTTTTTTTTACGGGGCCTCCAAAGGCAACCCTGGTATCGCAGGAGGTGGTGGGGTTCTCTTGGGTCCTGATGGTTCTGATGTGATCCGGTTTGCTTGGGGGCTGGGCAGGGAATCTAACAACAGAGCGGAGGCTCTTGCTCTGTGGCAGGGTCTATTTCAAGCGATCAAAGGTAACTTCCTATCTATTTCAGTCTTCGGAGACTCCAGGATCATTATCCAGGTGTTGAACACCAATAAGAATCCTTCTCAGCTCCATTTATCAGCCATCCTTAGGAAAATCAGACTTATTTTGCCTAAATTCCACAAGATCTCCTTCTATCATATTCCCAGGAAATTAAATACCCAGGCAGATATGGAAGCCAACCTCGGCGTTCTGCGGAATAAAAGATCTCTTTCCGTTAACTATGTCGACTCCTTCTGCAATATCCCATAGGCTCTGTGCTCTCTGGGCCCCTTTCCTGCTGGGTATTCCTCTAATCCCTAGGCCCTTCCGTCCTCCCTTCTGTCTAATCCGCAACAACTTTAAAGACCAACTGGAAAAAATATTGATTCAATCCCTAATGAAGCAATCCGACCCTTTCCTCCAGAATCATGCTCTGTGTTATTTCCCAGTTTTATATGCTGTAAGCATCCGGATGAGAGAAGGATGGGAGATCATCTTCTGCATTTTTGGCAGCAGCAAAATAGGTTTGTTTTCTATCCATAGCGAATCCAAAAGAAACAGAAAGAAGGGCTCTTCTTACTATATCCTGGAAAGTCAAATGAAGGATCTGATCGCTGTTCCGGAGGGATTTCATGCCATCGGCTCCACTCATCTACCAGTGTTCACCTGTGGATCTGTCGACAATCTCTCTGCCTCTTATTTCGATGCCTACTCCAACGCTCCAATCGATCACGACAGCACAGAGTTTAGAAAGTTGCAGTGGGGTATATTCATTCTATGCTGCATTGTTTACTGTCTCAGGAGGAATACTATGCTCTGCGCTCCTAGCCAGAGTAATACTGTAATTGCACAATGCCACTGTTTTGGCGCTCTATAATAAAACATAACCGCTTTTGTCTAAAAAAAAATTAAAAAAAACATTGTGGGGCGATATATCAAAATATACACTCAACGCTTAAATGAGCTTATCTACACCTTCGCTCATATTTGTGTGGAAGTGGACCTCAGTAAAGGGCTGCCAAAATGTATACATTTGAGGACATGAGGCAACAAACTTTGGGGTTAATAAAAGACAACACATTTCAGACAATTCAAATTTAGATAAGGACAAGGGTACAAACATTGAAGAAAATTAGCTAGCCCTTATCACTGCCACACCATGAAAAGGTGCTTGGAAGAAGGGTAGGAAAACTTAATTTTCTCCTCGTCTTATTTTATTTTGCTTCTCTTTCAAGAAAGGGCAAAGCGTGATAAGTCCTGCTCTGCGGGCTTGTTGTAGTTTTTCTTTGGTAGCCTAGCTACAGTGACTAATATGCATATGCACATGAGCCCATTGAGCGTCTTGAAATGCTTAAATACATCTACAAAATTGTAACTTTCATTAATTTAATAGAAAGTTATGGATTTTTTTCCTATATATATATATATATATATATATATATATATATATATATATATATATATATATATATATATATATATATATATATATAACATCGAATAATATCAATAATTTTACGAGCAAGCTTGTAATCGAAATAAATTGTGATATAAATCTTGGAAGAAAAAAATATACATGCACAAGCTGCAAATGTTGTGAAAAAAAAATATCTATTAATAAATATGAAAAACATAAAGATAAATTGTTTTTCCATATTTAATGGCGAAATGTACGAAAGGAAAATATAAAATAAAGAAAGTAAAAATATACAATATAGTGCAATATAAAATATAGAAAGGAAAATATAAAACAAGAAGAGTAAAAATAAATATTGAAGAATTAGTTGTCCTGAAATAACTAACATTCAACCATATTCCAAACAAATGTAAATATGATGTGCTATGATGTGCTACGAAGGTACGAAGCAGAATTACATGTAATCATGATGTCACACTTAAAACACTATTGTGTTAAATTAATAATCATTATTTATATATAAAAAGAAAATATTAATAATTTTATGAAATTGTGATGTGAGAAATACAATAATATCCGAATAATTTTTTTTTAAAATATAAAATTAGAAATTTTAATAATAAATAACATAAGAAAATAAATTTGAATTTCTAAATGTATTTATTATTCACTTTGTTATATATATAGATTTTTTAAGGATTTCTACTCTATCATGGGTATGTTTGTTAATATTGACAACGCTAATTTTATGTATGACAATAGTAACTTAGAGGAAGTGTCTTCTTACAAGTACTTAGGAATTGATATTCATCACAACCTCAACTGGAACTATAGCATTTAGAAAAAGATTAATGGGGGTGGAAAGCTTATTTTGGTTTTGAAAATTATTGTAAAACGGCAAACCGGATAGAAAGAAGTTCCTCTTTGAAACTTTATTCACTCCTGTTATCTTAAATGGATGTGAGGTTTGTAGAGAATCCTTGAGAAAGATTGAGAAAATCCAGAAGCGTCTTATAATGTATAACCTTAAAATTAAAAGCAATGCATCCTATCCTATTCTCGTTATAGAAGTCGGTCTTTCCCCTATCGAAAGCCTAGCTATGACTAGGCTTCTGTTGTTCAAGCACAAGCTCAATAGCATAGGAGAACATAGACTTCCTAATCTAGCTTTAAATTCTAGCCAAAACCACCTAATGCTTAAAAGAGGTTGGTATAAAGGCACCAAGGCCTAGTTAAACCATTGGGAGATCGACGAGAATGTTTCATTGTAAAACATCAAGAACATTAAAAAATTGTTACTTCTAAGTTCAAAGAAAAAATGTGGTGTGAGAAAGATATAGTAGCTAAAAGAAAATTAAGATATTATAAGGAGGTCATCAACCCACCTTAGAAGATCAAAGGTATCTCTTTGTTTTAACTAGCTTAAAGAAGAAAATTAATATAGCCAAGATTAGAACGAACTCTCATGAGCTCCATAGTGAAACAGTCATTGGACACTTCCTAAAACACCATGGATGGAAATGATTTGCCATCTCTGTGAGAATACAAATATCAAGGATGAAAATCACTTCCTCTTAGAGTGCTGCGCGTACAACCAAATTAGAGCTCAATTTCATAATCTTTGTTGCAATACTAATCTTCCTAGCCTTTAAGATGTCAAAATTATAATGAGCTCCGAAGGCTTCTCTCCAAGCTTTTTGAGCATAAGAATAAAATCTTAAATCAAATTAAATAATTTTTTTCTTTAAGTCCAATAAACCAAATTTTATTAAAAAATCATAATATTTTATTTTATATTTTATCGAATTTAAATAAATATGTTTAATATGTTTGCTAAATTATAAAACATTGAATATCATCATTAATATTTTTATGAGTGCCGAAAAAAACTTATTACCAATTTTTTTGATAAGACTTCAAATTTAATATACATTTCATTATATAGTTAAAATTAAAAAATCCTTAAAATTAATATAACTAAGTTGTGGGATAAACGAATATAATTTCAAAACATATATAGGTTATGAGATAAGCCTTGAGTTATGTAAAAGGAATTTTAATTATATAATTTGAATTAAAAAGTGTTTTTAATTAATATAATTGAGTTTTTGCAGAAACGAATTTAATTACAAAACATATGTAGGTTATGACATAAGCTATGTATTATGAAAGAGGATTTTTAAAGAGCATTAACGTATGTATGTTTGGTGTATATCAAATTAATTTATTCGATGTTTTTTATTAATAGATTATGGTTTTTTAAGAAACGAATTTAATTACAAAACATATGTAGGTTATGACATAAGCTATGTATTATGAAAGAGGATTTTTAAAGAGCATTAACGTATGTATGTTTGGTGTATATCAAATTAATTTATTCGATGTTTTTTATTAATAGATTATGGTTTTTTAAGATATGTTATTAATTGAGTTGAGATTTATTTTGTAAGGAAATATGTAATTTTTTAAGTATTTAACTTGGAGTTGAGTAAATATATTATTAATTATATTAAAAATATAAATGATTATATATATTTTATTAGTTTTAATTAAAATTATTATAAACTATTATTTTCATTATGTTTAATTGATTTGTTAATATTTTAATTTTACTCTAAATAATATTTAATATAGTTTTATATAAATTTACATACATAAATTAATAATGAAAAAAAATCTATTTCTTTAATAAATATTTTTATTTTTTTATAAAAGTAAAATTAATATACCTCTTGCAATTGATAATTATGTAAAAATTATATTAATTTATCCTATATTTTTATCAAAAAGTCAGTCTGATAAGAAAATTTTAACTACAGCCAAAAATAATAGACAGACATAACAAACTAACACATAAAAACAGCCGGAGCGGCACCACATTACAACGAAGACAACTCGAGAAAAATGAAGAGGAAGCCAAGAGTAAAAGCAGAAGCATAGATCTATGATTAAGGATCTTAATAAATTTAGGAGTTGTTTATGGATGCATAGGAATTGTTTGGACGGCTAAAAATGAGTGAAATTTTGAAAAAAATCTTCTAAAACACTCAAAATATTGAAATTTAATAAAATTTACAAAAATCTTTACCAAATTTTCTTAAAATTTTATTGAAATTTAAATAATTAAAAAAAAAAACTACTAAAATTAAAAAAAAATAAAATCCATTCGACTTATCAACCGTCACGTCATACAATTTTAAATCCGATAACCGTCGTCTGCATCCTTTTCCCGCCCTGGCATAATCAATAATGACAATATTCATTCCATTGAGAGGTCTTCACATATTTAGAAACTATATAAACAAATTACTCTATGAACGTTGGACAAATTAACTTTTTTCAAGTTTTTTCGATAATGGTTTTACTATTGCGTTTTTAAAATAATAGTTTTGCTGATTATAATATAAATTTTTTTAATAAATATATAATTTTTTTATATAATAAATATATAAACCAACATATTACATAAAAGGTCAAAAATAATTATTAGAAATATGTTTTATAATTACAAAAGAGTATATTATATTATATATATTAATTGAATTAAAAATAATAATTGTAATCACTGGTTTAATCATTTAAAACTATAGTTAAGATATTGTTAGGAAATTTAAATATTTACTATTATTTTGGTTAAAAAAAAGATATTTGGAACATAAATTTTATTTGGTTAATGAAAAAGATTTATCATGGAATTTGTTCCATAAAGTAAAAGACTGATGGTAAATAAATATTTCAAGATTGAGAGTTGGTTGAATAGAAAATAGTTCAAACAGTTACCCATCTTTGAGGATAAAATATAATCCTCATAACGTTTGGGGGTTTTGTTCCGTGACTGAGAAGCAATAGAAATTCTGAGTAGCTATTCTGGGACTGGTGTTAACCAGTGGAATACTTCAGGAATTTTTTGAGTTTGCTGGAATTAGAGATTGGACCGGATTGTCCCGAGTTCTCTTCCAGAAAAATTCTGTCAACTGTAAGGCTCGAAACTTGGAGCACGGGGGAGATTTGGAGGACGCAATAGCCCCACTCGTGGTAGGGAGGAATCCATATCAGTCAGAGTATTGGAGACAGATAAGTGTGTTAACTTTTTTTAATTACGAGTTGTTTAATTTACATAAAGAGACATTTACCTGTAGAATTAATAAAGTATGGAACTCATGTACATGTCTAAATTCTCTGGTATAGAATAACATTTGGTGCTTGATAAATTATTTTTCTGGTTTTACAAAAATGAAAAATATAAATAAAACATATAGAACCATCAACAAGGCAAGCGTTATTGACAGAAATAACTTGCAGAGAACTGTTTTCAAAGATTCCTCTATTGAAGATTCTGTGAAAGTTGTACTCTGCTTCCTATGATATTACATGGAGAAATGGTCCGGACATAGTTCCTTATATAACTAGAAGAAAAAATCAGAAGGAAATAGAAATAAATAGGGAAGAATGCTAGTATTCCTTCTCCTCAGTAAGGATGAAATTATCTGAATACAAGAAATATAATTTATTTATAAGGAACTATAATTTTATCATTTAGATCATCGACAGAAAATTCCAGTATCAGAAAAAAAACAAGATAACCTTCTCATAAAAAAACTATGCTTCAAAGGACAAGAAGTGAGTTCTAGAAGTTAAAAATGGGCAGAATTGCTATAAGAAAATAACAGAACAATAACCTAATAAGGTTGCACAAAAATAGCAAGTAAAAACACTACCCAATATATTTATAATATAAAACCGACCATTCATTGTTCTGAAAATTGCTAGCAAGATACAAAAGAAAATGTAAGTAGAGAAACTAGACTAAAAATACTGAGTTCGAAGTCTCAGTGTTACGAAACATTCATGGTAACCATTTATTTATACACTAATCTCAGAATTACTCTAATGCTCGTACTATCATTTTCACAAATTACTTTTTGACAAATGAACTGAATAAGAAACCATGCTAAATAGTTCTTAAATATCTAACAAGTTCTAGAAGGATTTTCACATTTCCACTGTAAACAAACTTGTATGAAAAGAAAATAAAAATGGAATTATTACATAATAAGGCGTAAAAGCACTTAGGCCTCAGGAGATGAGTCGAGGGAGGACTTGTGGAATAAAATTTCCATTAACAAAAGAAATACTAAAGTTCTGACCCTTTTTTAAATTATAAGGGTTTGGCATGCATGTGGAATGCAGTGTCGATATCCGAATAAACTGTTAACAATGACGATGTAGGACTAGGGACGCGAATAGTACCTTTGCAGAGGTTTTCATGGAAAGCAAATGAAGAATTCATTGATACCCAGAAAACCGTGGTAGTAAAGAAATTGACTGAGAAATTATTTCCTGTCATATACCTGCATAGAGAAATATATATTGATAAGATCACAGCTGGACTTGGATTACTTACGCAAATGCTATTGCCAAAAAGAAAAACCTTAGTAACGAAAAGTAATGGTAGAGGAAAGAAAGGTTAAAGACGAATAACCTTGAGGAATTCCTTTCGTAGCTGAACCTTTACTTCTGCAACCATAAAAACGAAAAAGAAAACAAAATAGGGGTTACACATCATAGCAGAGGGTTAGGGTTGAGCCTTTAAAGCAAGGAGAAACAAGAAAATTGCACAAATGGCCTAGATTATACCAGTTAGAAGAAAGATGAAGCATTCTAGATAGCATCGTTTGGTTGGAGGAGAATTATTTCCCGTGTTGTGAAAATCTGCAAAAAAAATGAAAAAGAATAAACCCTATACATGAACGCAGTTGCTGGAGGAAATCTAATAGATAAACAAAAGACCATGTAAAATTACTACCTCCCCAAATTCCAAAGGTGCAGCACTGGTAACTAGCAACCTCGTAGGAGTTAGAAGCGAAATCGGCAGGGATCAGGTTCGTTGTTGCAGAGTCTCCCTACCCCTAGCAACTTTGGCGCGAATGAACTGGAAATTGGGTTGGCGGTGACTTCAACACATGGAATTGATAGATCAGATCAACCGTAGAACCAAAAGATTCATTTGACAGAGTAGAGACTACCCCTTGTCCAAGCTCAAATCCAAATGCGATTTGGGTACATGGAAAATCCACCAGAGAATTTGGAAAATTAAATGCCAAGTAAGTCACTAATGTCGAGATGTCAGTCAGACAGATTTAGCATTTAATACTCCACCTCGGGAAGCTGAGGATCATTACGTCGGGGAGTTGGTTTATGTACCGCGAAAATCTAAAAGGAATCGATAAGTGTGCAATTATAAAGTAAGGTTTTGGATCAAACATAAAATAATAACCGCGAAAATAAATTTCCAGAGTATGCGACTGCCATTTCATAAAGGACCGACTGATATATAGTTTAGGTAAAACAGTATGTATTAATAAATTAACAAGGCAATAGAAGTATGGAAATGTTGAATAAAATTCGTGTAATGAATTTTTTTTTTTTTCATATTTACTGTTATGTATTTGGTATTGGTGAATGTTACAAGTGGTATCAAAGTGGCATTTGTATGCTGGGACCCTATGGGTCAACTAACGTTTTAAATTATGTACTACTGATGCACAGAGAGAGAGAGTGAGAACAGGAAAATCATGAGGAGAATGGCAGTGCAACAGTCACCTCCAAATGCCGAGGAAACCCAACCTCGAGCAGAGATGGACCTAGAATTGTGGGTACAGCTGGGCATGGGGCAACACCAGAAAACCAGTAGACTGTTAGAGGAGCAACATCATCAAAATAATATCCTCTTAAGCACCATGCAGAAGTTGAAAGAAGAAATGGAAAGGGTGTGTGATGATAATGCACGTTTGATGCATGAACAGGAAATAATATTAAAAAGCCTTTCTGACAAACAAAATGAGGAAAATGAGAAGCCCAGTACTAATAAAGAATTTCAAGAAAGAAATGAACAAAAAAAAGAGATCATGATACTGACAGAATGGAAAGGAGTCAGTCTCAACGTAGTAATAGAAATAAGAACTATAACGAAGTTGAGTCAGATAACGTATCAGATCAAAAAGAGGAGAACGATGGAAGGTGGAATTGCAAGGTGAATTCTGGAAAATAAAACCTCCTACGTTTGATGGAGTGGAGGAGGAAGTGGCTGAGGCATGGCTAATAAACATGAATAAGTATTTTCAAGTATATGAATACAACAGTAATCTTAAAGTAAGGTTGGCGATCTATCAGTTAAGGGAGAAAGCCACCTTATGGTGGGATACAGTGAAAAACGTTTGTAGCATTGATGATCAGGATGTAACCTAGGATGAATTCCAACAGTATTTCAAGGATAAATACTTAAAAGAACATTTTTATGATGAAAATTCTAGGGAGTTTCATGAGTTGAAACTGGAACAAATTACTATGGATGAATATATCACTAAGTTTGCTTCTCTACTACATTACATTCCCTATCTAAGGGATGAAAAGGCTAAAGTACAGAGGTTTCTGAGAAATATTCCAACTCATATGAAAGAACGTATTGAGTTTGTAAATCCAAAGACCATGGACAAGGCAATTAGAAAAGCTAGATTGTGCTACCAGCAAGCCAAAGAAAATGGTGAACCAAGAAAGAATTGGCAGGCAAAGAAATACCATAAGGGTATTTCTTGGTTCAAAAGAAGTAGAAGTAGCAACTTCAAAGGTATTGCCAGAAATTCACTAAGCAAAAAATTTGGAAGGAATCATCAAAGAACGAAGTGGCTTGCAGAAGACAAACCCACAGAAGCTTCTAGCAAACTGGAAGAAGCCCTGAATCAGAAGCCAAATTTATAGTGTTGGGGGTGTGGTTAGGTAAATTATTACAAAAATTGTCCACAGCGAGGTAGGAGTGAGGCAGTTACCAATCTGCAAGAAGCTTCAACAGTGGGTGATGTTGCCAGAAACATACCTCGAATTAATGCAGCATTGGAAGACTGACAAGCGGACTACCAGCCGACAATGATTGAACTAGAAGGTAAATTGTTGACTCAAACTGTTTCTATTTTGGTAGACCCAGGCACAATTTTAAGCTATGTAAGTCCCAAAATAGTAGAAATTTGTAAGTTACAAAGTCTGAAATTTTGAAAACCTTGGTTAGTACAACTAGCTACAGGAGCTAAGAGAAAATTTAGTGCTAGAATATTGAATTGTACACTAAAAAAAAGTGAACAACAGTTAGCTGTGGATCTAAATGTACTACCTTTAGGGTATTATGACGTGTTACTTGGCATGGACTGGTTAGAGAAGCACTGGTCACTAGTAGACTACAAAGAGAATATTATCTATTATAGAAGATAGGATGGTAACCGCCAAAAAATTCAAGGAATAAAGAAACCATTACAGTTGTGTCCAATCACAGCATCTCAAATTGATAAGTGCATAAGAAAAGGACGTCAGCTGTACGCCATACAGGTGGGTTTTGTCAATTCTAAAGAGAAGGCTCATATGATGGAAAATATACCAATAGTCCAGGAATTTGTGGATGTATTTCCATAAGAGATACTAGGCTTACCACCTAGAAGGGAGATAGATTCTACCATTGAGTTAGTACCTGGAGCATCACCAATTTCAAGGACACCTTACCGAATGAGTATACCTGAATTAACTGAACTAAAAATGCAGTTATAGGAATTATTAGATAAGGGGTATATCAGGCCAAGTGTATCTCCTTGGGGAGCACCCATACTATTTGTAAAGAAGAAATATAGAACTATGCAGATGTGCTTGGATTATTGCTAGCTTAATAAGCCGACAGTGAAAAACAAACATCCTTTACTGCGAATCGATGATCTGTTTGACCAAGTAAGGGGAGCGACTGTGTTTTCAAAAATAGATCTAAGATCTAGATACCACCAGATCTAGATAAAGTATGAAGACATACATAAAACTTCTTTTCGTACCAGATATAGACACTACGAGTTTGTGGTGTTACCTTTTAGACTAACTAATGCACCAACAACCTTTATGAGGTTAATGCATAGTGTAATTCACCTCTACCTGGATAATTTTGTGCTGATTTTTATTGATGATATTTTAGTTTATTCAAAAAATGCAGAAGAACACATGGAACACCTAAGGAAGGTGTTAGAATTTCTAAGGAAACATTAGATGTACGCTAAGTTCAGCAAATGTGACTTTTTTAAGGAGGAGATTCAATATCTTGGTCATGTAATTTCAGCTGAGGGTATTTCTGTGGACCTTGAAAAAATCAGAACAATCATGGAATGGAAAATTCAACAAAACGTAGCAGACATCAGATCCTTCATGGGGTTCGCTGGTTATTACCGCCATTTTATTGAGGGATTCTCAAAAATTTCTTTTCCAATCACTTCATTTCAAAATAAAGAAAATATATTTAAATGGACCAAGGAATGTCAAGACAGTTTTTTAGAAACTGAAATAATTATTAACTACAACTCTGGTATTGAGGGTAGCTGATCCTCATAAAGAGTTTGAAGTCTACAGAGATGCGTGCAAAGAAGGAGTTGGAGAAATTTTGTCACGGAAACTAAAGGAGCATGAGCAGTAGTACTCAGCTTACGATCTGGATTTAACAGCAGTAGTGCATGCACTCTGGGTATGGAGGCACTATTTTCTTGGGAAAACGTTTGTGCTCAAAACTAATCACAATAGTTTAACCAACTACTTTAAGCAAGCTGATCTCAATGCTCGTCAGACAATATGGAATGCCTTTATGAGCGAATTTGATATTGACATACAACATGTAAAATATAACGAGAATAAAGTAGCTGATGCATTAAGCCGGAAATTACATGGTATTTATGAAGTATATTATAATCAAGTTGAGTGCAGATTGTTGGAGCAAATAAAAGTTGGAGCAGATAAGGATCCTGAGTACAAGTTTATATGGCAACAACCAAAAGATTCCCAGGATCAAGGAAAATCTACAGATTATGAAATTTACAAGGATGGGTTGCTGATTTTCAGAAAGAATATTTTTATAATTTATTCCAAATCAAGTGGATTTTAATGATTTGATACTGAATGAATATCATCGAAGTAATTAAGCTAGACCTCCTGGTTATCAGAAGATGTTAACGGCAATATGGAAGAATTATTTCTGGCCAGGTATGAGGAGAAATATTGCAGAATATCTGAACACGTGCTTAGAATGTCAGCAAGTAAAAGTGGAACACTGACACCCAACTAGGCTGATGCAACCTATACTAGTACATAAATGGAAGTGGGAGGTGATATCATTGGACTTCATCATGGGTTTACCAAGGTCGAGGAAACACAATGACTCTATAATGGTTGTGGTGGATCGATTAAATAAATCAGGAGAATTTATACCGGTGCAATCCACTTATAAGACATTGCAGATAGTAGACATATTTATGCGAGAAATGTTTCGATTACATGGCATTCCAAATATTGTCATATCTGATCGAGATGTAAAGTTTACATAAACGTTCTGGAAAACACTGTTTACAAGTCTCGGGAATCAAATTAATTTCAACACTGCTTACCATCCACAAACGGATTGACAAACAGTGCGCATAAATCAAATTTTGGAAGACATGTTACGTATGTACGTAATGCAACAACCAACTAGGTGGGAAGAGTATTTACACCTAGTGGAGTTTGCATATAATAACGACTATCAGTTATCACTCAAGATGAGTCCGTTTGAAGCTTTATACGGGAGGCAGTGCAGAACTCCGGTTAATTGGAATAGCCCAAAAACCAAATTGATGCTTGGTCCCAACATGTTAGTAGAAATGAAGGCTGAAGTAAAGAAAATTTGACAAAATTTGAAGGCAGCTCATGATAGACAAAAAATATTTGTAGATAAAAGAAGAACATATCGTAAATTCAAAGTTGGGGGCCATGTGTATGTAAGAATTAAGCAAAAGAAGAGCACTATAAGGTGGGCTTTATGTCCCAAGTTGGATCCCATATTTTGTGGTCCTTTCCAAATATTGGAGCGAGTAGGACTTGTGGCTTACCGATTAGCCTTGCCTGGTCATATACGAGTGCATAATGTCTTTGATGTATCGTTATTAAAAAAATACATTCACGACTCAAAGCATATAATCCACTGGCAGAATATTCAGGTAGAATATGAATTTCAGATTGATTAAAAGACGTTAGGAATTATGAGTAAAACTGATTTTAGATCTTTATATGCAGGTCGAACCAGACAGAGAATTTCTTGTCAAACCTCACAGTATCATTGATCAGAGGGAAATCATGCTCCGGAAGCAAGCCATCGCCCAGGTTAAAGTGCAATGGAAGCACTTTGGCCCAGAGGAAGCTACTTGGGAAGATGAAGGTTTTGTGCAGGAGGCCTATCCTCAAATTCTGCAGGAGTAGAATGAGAACACTAGGGATGGTGTTCACTTCCAAGGGGGGGAAGTTATAACCACTGGTTTAATCATATAAAACTATGTTTAAGATATTTTTAGGAAATTTGAATATTTACTATTATTTTGGTTTAAAAAAAAAGGATATTTTTAACAGAAATTAAATTTGGTTAATCAAAAAGATTTATTATGGAATTTGTTCCATAAAGTAAAAGACTAATGGTAAATAAATATTTCAAGATTGAGAGTTGGTTGAACAGAAAATAGTTCAAACAGTTACCCACATTTGAGGATAAAATATAATCTTGGTAAGGTTTGGGGGTTCTGTTCGGTGATTGAGAAACAACAAAAAATTTGAATAGATATTTTGGGACTGGTGTTAACCGGTGGAATACTTCAGGAATTTTCTGAGCTTGCTAGAATTGGAGATTGGACCGGATTGTCCTGAGTTCTCTTCCAGAAAAATTCTATCAATTGTAAGGCTCAAAAATAGGAGCACAGGGGAGAGTTGGAGGATGTAATAGCCCCACTCATGGTAGGGAGGAATCCATATCAGTCAGAGTATTGGAGACAGATAAGTGCCTTAACTCTTTTTTATTATGATTTGTTTAATTTACATAAAGAGATATTTAGCTGTAGAATTAATAAATTATGGAGCTCCTGTACATGTCTAATTTCTTTGGTATACAATAAGATTTGGTACTTGATAAATTATTTTTCTAGCTTTACAAAAGAGAATAATATAAATCAAACATATAGAACCATCAACAAGGCAAGTACTATTGACAGAAATAACTTGTGGAGAACTATTATCACATATTCCTCTATTGAAGATTTTGTGAAAGCTGTACTCTGCTTCATATGATATTACACGGACTAATGGTCCGGACATAGTTCCTTATATAATTGGAAGAAAAAATCAGAAGGAAATGGAAATAAACCGGGAATAATTCTAATAATCCTTCTCCTCAGTAAGGATGAAACTATCTGAATACAAGAAATAAAATTTATTTATAAGGAACTATAATTTTATCATTTAGATCACCGACGGAAAATTCCAGTATAAGAAAAAAACAAGATAACCTTCTCATAAAAACCCTGTGCTTAAAAGCACAAGACGTGAGTTCCAAAATTTAAAAATGGGAAAAATTTCTATAAGAAAATAACAGAACAATAAGCTAATCAAGTTGCACATAACTACCAAGTAAAAACGCTACCCAATATATTTATAATATAAAACTGACCATTCATTGTTTCGAAAATTACTAGCAAGATACAAAAGAAAATGTAAGGAAAGAAACTGGACCAAAAATACTGAGTTCGAAGTCTCAGTGTTATGAAAAGTTCATGGTAACCATTTATTTATACACAGATATGAGAATTACTCTAATTCTCATACTATCATTTTCACAAATTACATTCCGACAAATGAACTGGATAAGAAACCATGCTAAATAGTTGTTCTTAAATATATAACAAGTTCCAAAAGGATTTTCACATTTCCACTATAAAAAAACTTATATGAAAAGAAAATAATAATGGAATTATTAAATAAGAAGGCGTAAAATCCCTTAGGCCTCAGGAGATGAGTCGAGGCAAGAATTGTGGAAGAAAATTTCCATTAACAAAAGAAATACTAAAGTTTTGGCCCTATTCTAAATTAGAAGGGTTTGGCATACATGCGAAATGCAGTGTCGATATCTGATTAAACTGTTAACAACCACGGTGTAGGACTGGAGACGCGAACAATACCTATGCAAAGGTTTTCATGGAAAACAAATGAAGAATTCATTGATACCCGGCAAACCGTGGCAGTCAACAAATTGACTGAGACATTATTTCCTATCATATACCTGCATAGAGAAATATATATTGATAAGATCACAGCTGGACTTGGATTACTTACCCAAATTCTATCGGCGGAAAGAAAAACCTTAGTAACGAAAAGTAATGGTAGAGGAAAGAAAGGTTAAAGATGAATTACCTTGAGGAATTCCTTTGGTAGCTGAACATTTACATTTGCAACCATAAAAACGAAAAAGAAAACAGAACAGGGGTTACACCTCATAGCAAAGGGTTGGGGTTGAGCCTTTAACGCAAGGAGAAACAAGAAAATTGCACAATGGCCTAGATTATACCTGCTAGAAGAAAGATGAAGCGTTCCATACAACATTGTTTGGTTGGAGGAGAAGTTTTTCCCGTCGTGTGAAAATCTACAAAAAAAAATGAAAAAGCATAAACCCTATACATGAACGTAGTTGCTGGAGGAAATATAATAGATAAACAAAAGACCATAGAAAATTAGTACCTCCCCAAATTCCACAAGTGCAACACTAGTAACCAGCAACCTCGTGGGAGTTAGAAGCCAAATCGCCAGGGATGAGGTTCGTTGTTGAAAATTCTCCCTACCCCTAGCAACTTCGGCGCGAATGAACTGGAAATTGGGTTGGCGGTGACTTCAGCCCATTGAATTGATAGATCAGATCAACCGTAGAACCAAAAGATTCATCCGATGGAGTAGAGACTACCACCTGTCCAAGCTCAAATCCAAATTCGATTTGGGTACATGGAAAATCCACCGGAGAATTTTGCAGAATAAATGCCAAGTAAGTCACTAATGTTGAGATGTTAGTCAGATAGATTTAGCATTTAATACTCCACCTCGGGAAGCTGAGGATCATTACATCGGGGAGTTGGTTTATGTACCGGGAAAGGCTAAAAGGAATCGATAAGTGTGCAATTATAAACTAAGGTTTTGGATCAGACATAAACTAATAACCGCGAAAACAAATTTCCAGAGTATGCGACTACCATTTCATAAAGGACCAGATGATATATAGTTTAGGTACAATAGTATGTATTAATAAATTAACAAGTCAATACAAGTATGGAAATGTTGAATAAAATCCGTGTAATGATTTTATTTTTATTTTTCATATTTACTGTTATGTATTTGGTATTGGTGAATGTTACAATAATATTTTATTAATATGTTATATATATATATATATATATATATATATATATATATATATATGAAATATATAAAAATAATTACACATTTTTATTCAATAAAAAAAATATTTGTTTTTTTAAACACATTTTGTAAGAATTTTTCATTTTAAATATAAAAAAAGGTAGTAAATTTGATTTATCTACTTTGAGAAATTAGAATTTAAATTAATCCAATAATAATTCATTTTATCTTATTGCAAAGTAAGAACATTGAGGTTTTTTATTAGTTATAAATTATAAGGTTTGGGCAGATTTTCTTTCTTTATTAAAGTTGTTACACCTCTATAACTTTTCTTTTTAGGCATTTATTATTTTTAGACATTGAATTATTATGGGAATTAATGGCAAGGGAGGCTATCATAAAATTTATGTCGTAATGGAATTGCATTATTATTGTTGAGTTAAGAAATGAATTGTTTGGGAATATTAAGTGAGAGCACTAGAGTGTATAAGACTTTATGTAGGCTTTGGTGGTGAAGTCTCCTAAAAATATTTGGAGAAAAATAAAATAAAATAAACATAATGGGATCGAAAAATTATGTTTATCACTTAGTCAGAGAGAAATACTAATTGGATGGAATAAAGAATTGCAGGAGAAAAAAAAAAGTTTGGTGAAAAGTAAAAGTATTTTTTTTCAGAAAACCAAAAAGATATAGACAAAAGGATGACAAAATTTAAAAGCACGACGTTGCTAAAATCTACTGGGAAGAAAAATCTAAAAAAAAACCACGTAAGAATCAAACATATTTTTAATTCATAAGCAAAAATATCTTAGCTTGGCAGGAACCAAGGAACATGTTTGAAATATCTAGCTTGTTTTAAACAAGGAGGGGTTGTAGCTAAATATTTGTTATTTTCATTGCGTTAAATATTTCTTTATTTATATTGTGTTAAATGGTATATAGCTTATATGCTAAGTAGTTTTTTAGATTATAAATAATGATTGATTTATGTAATGTAGAAAAAAATGAAGTAATATGCCTATGAGAAAACTGTGCCATGGATTGGTGGTTGTTTTCGACAAAAGAATTTTTTTGGATATAAACAAATTTCATAACCTTAGTATCATGTGAATATTGAAGCAGAAAATGCATAAGATATAGATAATCTCATATTTTTGTATTTATAAATATAGAACATGAACAAAACTCGAGGGAGGGAGATGGGTTCTACAGAATATAAGTGTAACATAATGAAAGTGAAAAAAAATAAATTTGCAACTTAGTGAAACTAGGAAATGAGGCTATGATAGTGATCATGTAATACAAAAATGTGTTTAAGCGCTACAGCATAATAGCAAAGACCACACGAAGCTGTTACTGAAGGATAAGCTCAAAAATATCAAGTTGGAGAAGGGAGACATGATTAAAAAATGCTTAACAAAGTTCACTTAATGTCGATATGATCTTGGAAGTTCTTCGAAGACAGTTTTCTAGGATCACTTGGTTAACCTAGAACTTCTAGGCCTTCCTGAGAGCTACCATAGCTACTAGGACTCGATGAATGGGAGAAAGAAGCTAGTAGAGTAGGAGTGATTATGATATGACTTGGTACAATAACAGATTCGACGAAACACCAGAGCTGGATCCTCATTAAATAATGATGGTGAGGAGAACTGTGCCTTGGCTAGAAAGGTGAATAAAAGGAAAGGGAAGGAGTCCCATTCCAAATCGTATTTCAGTCAGGAGGGAAAGAAGCGAGACTTGTCAAGGGTAAAAATTTTTCACTTTCATGAGCTTGGACACTATGGTACAAAGTGTCAACGCAAGAAGCCCAACATGAAGTCCTTAGCAGAAGCGACGGGTGAAGAACTTGATTCATAATTCTAGTTGGATTTCACCCTCATCGCATGCTTTGTGTCATTGGGGATGAGTTTTCTATGGTACTTATATAGTGGGGCTTCATTCCATATGAACAGAAACAAAGAATGCTTCAGTAGCTTGGAGGAGAAGGATCTCGAGATGCACATCAAGATGGTATATGACGAGAGGTATAGCGGTACTGGTGTTGCTACAGTCACCTTTTATAGGGATTCAAGTAATCCTCTCACATTAAAAGATGTCATGTATTATCCTGGTTTGAAGAAGAATTTTGTTTTTGTTGCTATGCATGAAGACCGTGGCTATGATGTGATATTTAGTGAAGGAAAGGTGTTACTTCATCACAAATCCACGGGATAGGGGAAAAATATTGGGGCTCGAGTAAAGAACCTCTATGAATAATATGTAGAATATTATGCTGCCTTGAGGACGAAAGTAGAGAAGGTGGAGAGTAGAGATATCGATGAGTTATGGCGCAAGAGATTGGGCCATATACACCATGGTGGTTTGAAGATCATGAAAAATATTTCTACAGGACTTCCAAAGGGTTCACTTGCGGAGTGATATACATGCAAAGGATGTACATTGGGGAAGCATACCAAAGCCACCTTTCATGATAAGGAAAGCCAAGCAAAGGAATTCCTTCAAAGAGTTCACTCAGAAGTGTGGACCGTTCTCAATAGCTTCCACAACAAAACACAGGTATTAGGTGAATTTATTTTGATGATTTTTCATGAAAGTGTTGGATTTTCTTCATGCAAAATAAATATCATACATTCTCCAAGTTTTGTGAGTTCAAAGAACTTTTTGAGAAAGATATAAGGAAGAAGGTGAAGTCTGTAAGGAGCGACAATGGTGGATAATATGTCTCTAATGAATTCAAGAAATTTTGTGCTTCAGAAGGAATTCAAAGGGAATATATAACACCTCAAAATCCACAACCAAATAGGGTTGTAGACAGGAAGAAGAAAACTATTATGGGAGCAACACAAACTATGTTTAATGATTAGGGCCTATCATTGTATCTGTGGGCGGAAGCATGCAATACACAATGTTTTTGTAGAAGATAAGTCATCATTGGATACTTGGGATGAGTACACTAGAGGAAGCTTTTTCACAGAAGAGATGAGATGTGTCGCATTTTAAAATTTTTTGGTTCATCAGTTTATTTCCATGTGACCAAAGATGGCAAGAAGAAGCTAGAGCTAATAACTGAATTGGGGATATTTTTCAGCTACACAGATACACCTCAGAACTATCGGGTGTGCTATCCATCACACATGCTGAAAGTGGTTAGAAGAGATGTGAAATTTGATGAAGAGAACACCATGTGAATTTCCCTTGAGAGGGAGCTTCAGTTGCATGCAGCTGAGGAGATATTGGTAAGAACCTAAAGATATGGAGCAGCAAGAAGTAGATGTAAAAAGAGTGGAATGACCTACTCATTTAGAGACATCCTGAGACAGAAGAAAGAACAACTTAGAGCCTCACAAGTTATTGCTAGATGCAAGAGAAAATGTGGGAGCACCCACATCACAATATAGCTAGAGAAGTTACCCATAGTGGTACAATCGATATATTTAGTTTGATGTCATGGTTGAGGAGTGTGACTCCATTATCAGAAACAATGCATTGGAATTTGTCCCAAGACAACAAGGGAAGTTAGTTATACGATCCAGGTGGATATACAAGATGAAGTATGAAGCAGATGGGAGTCTAGAGAATCACATGTCCATATGTTTTTCCATAGAGTTCTCTCACGTGGAGGTGATTTATTATGATGATATTTCTCACCAGTCACAAGGTACTCATCAATCAAATCCATCCTTGCAGTCTCAGTGCATATGGGATGGAAGATACATCAGATGGATGTAAATATAACCCTCCTCAACGGGACGATTGAGGAAGAGGTGTACATTGAGTATTCAAAAGGTGTTTATACCTTAGATAGGGAGTCAGATGTGTGCAGACTCAAGAGAGAGTTGTATGGGCTGAGGCAAGCACCTCATGCTTACTACAGCAAGATTGAAAACTATTTCACCGAGTTGGGCTTCACCTAGGGTGAAGAAGATGTGAACCTTTATCATATTATTTTAGAAGGTAAGCTTTTTATTATTTTACTTTATGTCTATGATATGATACAGGTAGGTGATGAGAAGCTCATCTAGTCTTGCAAAGATGATATTGCAAGAGAATTTGAGATGAAGCACATGGGGCTCTTGCACTATTTCTTAGGATTAGAAATATAGCAAAGAGATTGAGAGCTATTTGTATCTCAGGGTAAGTATGCCAATGAGATCCTCAGGAAGTTTGACATTGATGGAAGCAAACACATGGAGACTCCTTTAGCAGGAAACTAGAGTACGGAGGATGCTACTTCAGGTGAAGTAGTAGATGCTACTCTTTACAAGAATCTTGTGCTTTAACTCATGTATTTGGTGAAAACATGAGCAAAGATATGCTATGCATTTAACCAACTTTGTCACACTATGGTTAAGCCTACCAGCCTCTTTTGGAAGGGAGGCAAACATCTGTTCAAATATGTGAGATTCACTACAAAGTACGGGCTATGGTACATATGGACAGAGGGAGTGAAGCTTCAAGGCTTCATCAATGTAGATTGGGTAGGGACTCCATCGGACAGGAAGAGCACATCAGGGGCCATCTTCAACATAGGATCAACAACAATCTCCTCGTATAGTAGGAAACAAATATTAGTTGCCCTCAATTCAGCAGAGGAAGAGTACATGGAGGCTAGTTAGGAAACATGTGAGGCCATCTAGATGAGGAAGATATTTTTTGTTTTTTTTGGTCGATAGATGGATTTGGCGGTGATTTATTGTGATAACAAGAGTTGCATAAAACTCTCGGCTAATCTAGTTTTTCATGACAAGTCCAAGTATATTGATATCTGGTATCACCATCTTAGATATTATGTGCAGAGGCAGATTATGTCACTCTAGGGCATTCCCACAGAGGAGTAGGATGCATACATCTTGATGAAGGCACTGTTAAGAAGAGAATTTGAGTTCCGTAGAGACAAGATCGAGTAGTAGATAATCCATTTCTTGTTGAGAGGGAGCATTGAAATGGCACCCCAAGGGGGCTTCTACTTTAATTTTCCCTTAATTAAATTAGAAATAAATTGTAATTCCATATCGGACGACGACTTGTAAGTGGTAAGTTAGCTAAGAAGACTTACTTAGCTTAGTCAATTTGATTGTAGGGTCAAACTATATGCATGTAGTGTGTCTCCTACGTTTTAGGAGCTCTGCTTGAGTTATTTGTGAGTTGTAATTAGTTAACTTAAATATTGGAGTTAAAATCAATTTAACTAGTTCTAACTCAGAGATGAGGTAGTGATAGGTCCAGTTAATTCAATTTCATTTAATTCGCACGCATTGATCAATCAGTTAACTGATAATCCACTATAAATATTTTTTTCATGTCAGTTCTAAGGAAGGCCGAGTTGAGGTCACGAGGTCATGAGGTCATCAGGAAGCCTTGGATTTATTTCACAATCATTAGTTGGTAATTCCAATTAACGGTGGCTCAACTAACCAAGAATGTATATGCAAGGCTAGTGAGTCATAGATAAGAAAGTGGTTAAATATTGGATAAAAATTGCTTAGATTAGAGTAAGATCAGAGTGAGACAGTCAGCAAAGTGTAGAGGTTTCTCCAGAAGAGAAATAACATTGTATTGTTTCAGGTTATTAACTTTATGTAATGTATAGATAGCGGGGTTTTTAGGTGAGTCTTTCCATAGATACATATTGTATTTCTCGATTGGTAAATATTTCTTTTACTTTTTTATGTGATTGTACATTCAAAATTGATTTTCAAAATTTGTAGAATTGATTCAGTATTTTTTTTTTAGTACATTAAAAGATTATTTGAATGTGTTTAGAAATTTTTACAATATATATAAACTTTTCTGGCCCATCATAGGCTTAATATGGTAACCGTTTTCCCTTATATTTTAGGTTATAATTAAATACCCATTAATTTCATTACAACCCTATCATATTACTCATTCAAATGATAAATGTGTCCCTTTAGGCACTACAAAGTATATTGTAAAGAACATAGAATGTTACTTACATAATATATTGAGTCTTTAAATAGGAACATATATTTTCACAAAACAAATATATAATGGCATACCACTCACAAAAACCACACAAAAAATCTATTAATATGGGATTAAATCATGACATTGATTTCAAAAAAATGCTTATCTTCTCTAGTTAGTTATATTTCCTTAGGAGTCACTAGGGGAGGGAGAATGCCCCTTCCAACTATAGAGCATAGCATTCCAACTAGGCTCCCCCCAACAAATTTTGACACAGGACAGTCCTTGGAAAGATACCATATAGGTCTTACACATAAATTACATTGGCCCCAAGTTATAGAGTTTCATGCTCACAACTTTCACAGACTCTAAGGTCTGTACAAAAAATTCCACTGGTTACAAACAACTCAAGGTTTTTTGAGTTAGTGTCTTGCCTTACCTCCACAGTGTAATGTCTCATGTAATGAATTCACTTCTCCTATTTGTAGTTTGCCTCAGGTTGCTCTCTACCTTCTTGCCTCTCTTTTCTAAAGCTGTGATATTTATCTCTAGAGAGAGGAATAAATTTCCATTAAGTTTCTAACAAGTGAAATTTTCATTTAGCAATTTTACATTCCCATGATTCTTTGACTAACCATAAATAATTTTCTTTTTTTTAATTATAATCAAATAAACATTTATGTTCAGCATTACACTAGGCCTTCTCTTAGCCCATAGTATGCCAAATTACTTTTAGTAGAGGTAACTTAAAATATTTACTAAATACTTATTCCCATGTGGATATTACAAAAATCTATATTTATGTTTTTTACTCTAAATGTGATACTCACCTTGAGAGATTTAATCACTTTGAACATTTAATAAATTTTAGATTGAGATAAATTATGATAATTTTTTTTATATATTTGAATTTTTTAAATATGGTTATTTAGATATTACTCATTCTTAATTATCTTTGTGTTATATAAATTATTAAATTATTAAATAATAGAGAAAATAAATTAATATAAAATTTATTAATTATATTAAAAATAAAATAAAATGATATATATTGTTAAAATATATTTATATTAAGTTTAATATTCAATATATTTATATTATAAATTAAGTTATTTTTCTAATTGTATGTGAAGTAAAAAATATTCGGATGAAAGAAGTTAAGGAAGTGGCCTAAATGAAATATGGTCGTATTTGTAACACTATTTTAATTTCGAAATATCTTCGTTTTAAAAGAGTTTTGATAGTCAAGTAACTGTATGTGATTAAAACATTTTGTGTTTGTGTTGAATCATGTAATATTAAAGTTAAATTATGAACCATTACATGAATAATGAAATATTGAATAAATTATAAATTATTATTTGTATAATAAAATATTGAATTTGTTGATTAGTTGTTATTTAGTAATACACTGATTTGATATTTTAATTTATTTTTTTAAAGAAAATAAAATAAAATTAAAAATAAATATTTTATAAATATGATTAATTTTTAAATTTAATTTTCTAATTATATATAAGTTTTAATAATATATATATATATATATATATATATATATATATATATATATATATATATATATATATAATTCATATCATATGTTTTTTGAAAAAAATATTAAATATTTCAATGTTTTAAATAAATATAATTTTTTTAGGAAGAAATTTTGAAAATTAAAATTAATTCTAATTATATTATAATTGAGTGGGTCTAATGGTCAAGAGCATGTGTTTCTTTCTAAGAGATCATAGGAGGAGGTAGAGTGTGTATGTTTTCATAGAGCTTTGTCCCACAAATAAGGGTGTCTCATACACCAATTTAGTGTCTAGCTTGGTCATGACCTTAAAATTAGATAAATATATATATATTTCTAAATTTATTTATTATTCACTTAGTTTTCTTATATTAATATGTTTAGTAGAAATCGAATCAATTTATTTCATATCTTTTACCAAAAAAGCATGGTGAAGAATAAATATTTTAATATATATATATATATATACCATCATCATATATGAATGAGATGATTATGATTATATCAACGAATATAATTTTTTTAAATAGAAGTCTGTCTATATATATATATATATATATTATTTTTTCCTTTAATTATAAAAAAAATAATTATATATATATATATTTAAATTAATATTTATTTTTCATATTTATTTAATATAATTATAAAAATTCGATAATTTAATTTATCAAACAACATAATAATATATAGTATAATTAACTTATAAACTAAGTTTTAAATGAATAAATTATAAAACATTTTATGAAGAAAATTGGTTTAACATATTCCCTTCTACATTCTTTGTTTTATTATTCTTGACTTATAAAGTGTATTATAAAAATAAATGATGAGTAAACCATTTATTAAGATTTTTTTTTTTAATTTAATTTAATTTAATTTAATTTTTTAGGTTATATTTTGTTTTATTATTTTTTGACTTATAAAGTATATTATAAAAATAAATAAAGAATAAATCATCTATTAAAAAATAATATTCCTTTTGTTCAATTTTTTTTGGTTATATTGTTTATTATTAATATTAGATTATTATTAGGTTATTACATTATTTAAAAATAAAACTTCTTATGTATTTTTTTTTAATGGTGAAGAAACCAAGGTTAATATGTCTATGAAGTTGGTTATCATGTAAAGATCATATTAATTTATCCCATGCTTTTACCAATGAAGCTTAATGATATTGTATTACGTGGAAGAAGGTTATCCACGAACACAAATTCAAATTGTATTACATTGGGGTTGTGGAAAGTGAGATGATGGATGGAAAATATTAGGGTTGGAGCGGCAGAGCGAATCCAAGTGGATCATTTCTTGATAGACAAATCTTCTGTTATATGTAGTCTTGATAACCAGGAAAAACAGCTGATAAAAGGATCATGAGGAGGAAGCGATGTTTATAGACTGCATTTTACGAATGGAAGTGTGTGCATTGGATATGAAGGGAATACATGTTGTCGTTATTGATTATACCAAATGGGAAAAAGCTAATTTTACTCCGCACTTATTTTTGGGGCAACTGAATATATTTCACCACATGAATGTTTCTTTTCTGATATTGTTGTTACAAGCGTGTTACAAGCGGAGAGGAGTATTACAATGCTGAAAAAGGGAATCATTATGTGTTGATGTAGTCATGATGACGAGGAGGATCAAAAGGGTGGAGTATCGTAATGATGAAACGATGTAAAAGGATGATGGATGGGAAATATTACCGTTGGAGCCGCCATGAAAGATCTAGAAGATGGTTATAGGAATTCAAACACTCGATGATGGATGGAAAATATTACCGTTGGTGGAAAATATTACGGTTGGAGCGGATGGTTATAGGAATTCAAACGTTGGGTGATGGATGGAAAATATTACCGTTGGGGTGGCCAAGCAACTTTAAATATTATATGATTTTTCTTGATAGATCTATGCCTCCGCTCTTGGCCTCTCATCACTCTTCTCAAGCCGCGTGTTGTTATGTGGAGCGCTTTCTGTTGTTTGTCTGTGATGTGTGTTACGTCTGTGCTTTTTGTGTTGTAGTTCATATCTATATGTCTTTTGTACTGTGTGATAACTGAGAGCAAGGGAGAAAATTTGTGTTTAATTTGAGTAGAGGCATGGCATATATGCTAAGAAGTTCTTTTTTTTGGTCCGTCTACAGCTTTCAGGATTATTTATTTCGATTGATTTATTTTAATGTACACTTGGAACGATTGTAATCTTCATCTTTTAATTTTTTAATATTGGCAGGCCTTAAACTTCCAGTCATTCCATGGTGAGTAAATTCTTATTCATTGATTGGCTTACCTTGTAATAGCCTATTTCTGTTTCGTTTTTTAATTAATTTCTTTTCTGTTGAAATTTCTTTCGTAAATAATTTGAGAGAATTCAGAGTTTAACTTCGTTGTGTGTTGAGCAAAGCATGACATGAATGCACTGTGCAGATTCTTGAATGGTGATAGTGAACATCTGCCTATCCGAGAAGATATATTTTATTTACTCAATAATTTTCTGATTTGGTTACATCTATGTTTTATGGTAATTTCGAATTGCCAGTGGAATGTTTCCTAATGGCTCGGCAAAGGAGTAGAGAGAGAACTCATTTGATATCAATAACTCTGTATCTTATTACTCAAACCACTGAAATCTGATGGAACGGCAAGGAAACAGCCAGGAACGTCGTTTGATAATCAATAACTTATTCTTCGGGTGAGTACTGTTTTTTTCACTTTTCAATAAATTTTTCCTGGGCTTTCTTTTCCGAAAAGGGTATTTAGCAATGTGATTCTATTTTTGATTTATTATATTTGCATATGAATGGTTGGTCCGCTGAACGTGCAGAGCCGATGGCACCACGACACAGAAATAATTAGAATTCCATCTTTAAGAAGTAGGTACCATGTTTCCTTTTTACACGGAGATATGGATGTTTTTGGTTTACTGTTGTTCAGTTGTGTTACATAGTTAAATATGTAATGTGTTTTTATATATTAGATTTATTTAGTAACATGTCCTTTTCTTTCATGATTGTTTACGTTTTTCTTTTGGCTTTTATTTAGGAATTTTCATGGTTATCTGAATCGGGGTATACTGTTGCTGGTATTGCAAATGTACTTTATTCCCTTTCCATTTTTTTTGATCTTTTATATATATAGAGTTCAATCAAATCAGATTGAACCATATAAGAAAGATGTTTAAAGTAATAATAAATACTTCAGCTAAGCCTTAGTTTTGCATTTTTAAGTTTGATTTTGATTTTGATTTATTTTTTCCCAACAGAAATTTTGTATGTTTTAATTATTAATGAATATTTTATGCATGTGTTAATTTTATTTTTTTATAATAATAATTTTTTATATTTTTTTATATAAAAAAATTATTTTATACCAATTAAAAGTTAAATTTTTATTTAGATTTAAAATATTTAAATAGAATTTATATTTTTTTTTTTTGTAAATAGGAGTTTGATTTCTTTTAATCTAAAATATTTTAACAAAAGTTAGATTTTAACTTTTCTTTTAAATGATTTGACAAATAAACATAGGATGATGAGTTAAAGTTCAACTTGAACACTTTGTTATAAAGTGAATATAATTCAGAATATTTATATATTTATCTTTATCCTCGTTTCTTTAATTAATTTAGCTTTTTGTTCTCTGATTTTAATTTAAAATTAGTTATTTATATTGAGAATGTTATCGATAATATATTTTCTTATTCAAATCTTAATCTCAATAAGAAATATATTTTTATATTTTTAAATAAATAATATTTGTTTTTTTTATCATAATCTCTCTATATATATTAAATTTATTATTTATAACATAATCATGAAAAACATCAATTATATATTATAGGTATTATATTTTTTCATATTTTCCATTATTTCATTTAATTAATTAATTAAATATTATTTTTAAAATAATTAATAATATTTATAAAAAAATCTACTTTATTTTTATTCATAAATTTAAATAAATAATTTCTTAACTTCAAATTAAATCCCTCTAGATACAAATATATATAACGTGTCTCTCTAGTCCTTTAGAACATACAATATAATCCTTGGTGTCACCTATTGATATAGTCTTTTCTTTTCCATATTATAGATATAATTATAAGTTTTTATTATTTTACAAGATAATAGTTTTTTTTTTTCTAAGTATGACTAATTCTATTATGTATAAGGTTACTGGTACAAAACAGGCACAGTGTCAGCTATGAAAGCTTGAGCACTGTGTTTGAAAATCAAACTGTTCAAGGAGTGCCTGGACTGCCCAGAGTGGGAAACCCGTCCTATTAAACAAAGAGTCTTAACCGCCCTTGTGAGGGAAACCAGTTTGGAGTACATATAAACTAAACAAACATAAAAAGAGAAGCTATAGTTCAGAAACCACTTTTCCAACTGATCTGCAAAGCTACAAAAACTAGCATTGTCTATGAAATTGGAACAAAAAACCTGAAAAGCATTGCAGAGGCTAGCCATGAGTCGGAGAAGGTGGTTCTTGAATGACCCTGAAACCGAAATCCTCACTGTTGTCCTCCTTGCCAGAATCGTTAGTACCCATGCCGCTAGAGCGCGCTCCAGTGAATCTCTGCTGCTCTTGAGGTGAAAGAGGGGAATGGCCAGGAATAGCTTCTGCGCAGAGGGGGCCAGAACCTGGAGAGAGATGCAGAGACGCTAGACGGGGCGCCGAATAGTTGGGAATTTCCTCACGCAGAGTGACAGTGATGAAGGCCGTGAGAACAGAATTGGAGGCCGTGGTATCAAATCTTAGCTCCACACGCTGCGAAGTCTGCCTAATGGTGGGCCGAAGAGGGGCAGCAGGGACAGACTGGGTAGAGCTGCCGCCGAGAACGTGTGCATGGGAGGGAGAAGGCAAGGCAGCATCCATGGGAACCGAAACCGTATCCCCAGAGCCACGGCGACCACGTCCTCTGCCACCGCGCGGATTCGAAGAGAAGTCCTGGGCGTCATCGGTGGAGAATGAGCTGGGACGGGGGCGACTGAGACCTTGGCTGAGGCCTTGTCGACTTCTTATCCTCTCACAAAGACGAGGCATGTCACCAAAGGAACGATAGAGGTGAGCGGAAACGAGAGGGGAGGCGATGATAGCGGGAGGAGCGATGGAATGAGAAGTGGGATGGGCGAAGCGGAGAATGACAGGAGGAGCAGAAAAACCACCAAGAAGCTTACCACGCAGGTCAGTGCCAGCACCAGAGAGAAAATTGAGCAGACAATGCGGACTTTGAGAGTAATGTATACCTGGGAGCAATTCAATGCAGGCCTGCAGAGAGCAGCGCCTCCCTGTGGAAGTCTTCACGCTGGCCTCGAGCGAGCCAGGAGTGCAAATACCGAGCAGCGGGGCGGGCGAGCTCACCGAACCAGAGGCGTCGTCGGAGCCATTCGACTGACCTTCCATATCCTGCAGCATCGCCATAATCGTAACCAAATTGAGCAGACCAAGATGAATAAACTTTGCGCGATCAGGAGCATTAAGAGCTGCGTAAATGAAGGTGCCGGGAGCCATGTGGGCTACCCTGGCCATCGCCATGGGGAAGTGCGCAAGGTGGCATGTCCCGTCCGGAGCATTAAACAGCTGGATCCGACGTGGGGTGATCTTTATGCACCAACATTGTGCAATTCTGTGGCATTTCTTCATCATGGATACTGTTGAGGGAGCCATGAGTGAGAGTGCTGGTGCTGTCCGTTTCAAGATTGGCCAAGAGGTCTGCAACTTTGTTGCCTTCCCTCTTTATGTGCTTGAAGGAGACCGCCCTGTGTTGCATAAGCCATCTGCTTAACTTGTTGATTCTGGCTGCTAGACGCCAACTGTGAGACACTTTCTCTGGATTAGTACCCCAAAGAAGCCGCTGGGAAACATTGATGAGTACTTGAGAGTCTCCCTCTGTAATGATAGGAAAGAGGTTGTAATGTTGAGTGAGACAAAGGCCTTGCCACAATCCTTCCAATTTAGCTGAGTTATTAGTGTCCCATCCAATGGAACCATAATAGATGAATTGTGTTTCACCTCTGGAATTTCTGACAATACCCCCAAAGCCAGCAGGACTAGGATTGCCTCTGGAGGTGCCATCGAAATTAAGTTTGAAGACACCATCAAGGGGAGGGGACCAATGCAAGGGCGGGTCAGGAATGGGACGATTTTTGAGAGAAGGAAGGAACGCAATTTGGAGATTCCAGTTTTTCCAGATGGAGATTTCTTTGGGGATTTTTGGATAGTCGTCTTCATTCCAGGAGTGGAGAGCCAGGGATTCCTAGAGGTTATTATAGAAAGAGATCTAAAGAGAGTCAAGAGAGGAGGCTTGATTTTTGAAGATGCGTTTATTTCTTTCCTTCCACAGATACCAGAACACAAGACCAGGAAGAAGTAACCAAAGAGCATTGAGGAGGGGAGAAGAGAAGGGGCTTCGAGGCCAAGTGCGAAGCATGATGGTGATGTCCCCCGTGGGTTTGTTTTTCTGACAGCGAAAGCTGCATTTTTCCCAGAAGGAGTTAGCCAGGGGGGAAAGCAAGAGGAGATGCTGGATGGTTTCCACATTTTGAAGGCAGTTGGGGCATTGGGAAGGCCCAGTGAAACCTCGTTTGACGAGATTGTCCCATGTGAGAATTATTTTATGACTAAGAAGCCATAAGAACGTAGAGATCTTAGGCCAAGTGAACTTGTTCCAGATCGACACCCAAAGAGGATCACGGGGGAGAGGCATAGGATGCATGAGAGAGTAGGCTTCTTTCGTGGTGTACATTCCTTTGGTGGAGTAACCCCACCTAAGAATTTCAGGTTCTTCAGAGCTTCTGATTTGCCTCCTGTGGAGCTCATTGTTGAGAGCATCCAAATCAAGTCCTTGAGCGTGAGGCGCTATTATCTGAGGAAGCTTCCATTGTCTAAAACCGTTGCTATTGGTGGCCGTCCACTGCTGACATACCTTAACATCATGAGCAAAATTGTTACCTCCCATGTTGATGTTGGGGAGGGCCTCGATGAGAGACGGATTTTGCTGCCAAGAGTCGTACCAAAATCTCGCTGAGTTGCCGTTACGAATTTCCCAGAAGCTATTTTGTTGGATGAGCAGGTAGTGTTTCTTGGCTGCGTTCCAAATGAGGGAGCCCGCTTGCTCAGGAACAATCCTGATCAGGTCGGCCGAGGGTCTGTTGTTAGCATATTTAGCAGTCCACAGTTTGGCCCAAGGTGTGTGAGGTTTGGACATCCAGTTCCACCAAATGCGGGCAACCATAACCTCATTGTTGTGTTTGGGATCGCGGAGGTTGAGACCCCCAGTGTCCTTGGGAGAGCAGACTATATCCCAGCTCATAAGAGCCCACTTCTGATTACTGCCAGAGGAGCCCCAAAGAAAGTTTCGTTACAGAGATCTGATTTGCTTGAGGACCCATTTAGGAGTAGCAAGAACAGAGAAGAGGTAAAGGGGCATCGATTGGAGCACAACTTTAATAAGGATAAGCCTACTGGCTAAATTCAGAGCTCTGAAGGTCCAAGAGGCCAGCCTGGCTTCCAATTTATCAAGTAGCTTGATCTAGGAGGAATTTTTGATGGCTGAGTCTATGAGGGGGGCACCCAGATATTTATCAGGGAGGGAGGTGATGGAGAATCCAAGGATACGGGAAATATTGGCTTGAGTGAGGGGAGGGGTGTTGAAGAAGAACACCTGGGATTTAGAATCATTAATGGAGAGACCAGAGGCAGAAGAGAAAAGGTGGAGGATGTCTTTGAAAGTGCGAGCTTCCTGAACAGAGGGTTGGCCAAAGAGCATGCTGTCATCCACAAAGTGCTGGTGGGTGGTGACAGAGGCACCATGGAGGGAGAGGCCGTGCAACTTGTGAGATTGAACTTCCTTGTGAATTAAACGCCCAAGGCCTTCGACCATGAGGACGAAGAGGAAGCGGAAGAGAGGATCCCCCTGCCTAATCCCTCGAGAGGGATAGAAAGGGGGTGAAGGAACCCCATTGACAAGAATGGAAAAGGAGGAGGAGGTGATGAGACTCATAATCCATCTAATCCACATCTGATCAAAACCAAAAGCATTTAAGATCTGTTGTATATAGTTCTAATTCAGTTTGTCAAAGGCTTTTGAAAGATCGATCTTGAGAAGCATACCTGGCCTTTTGCATACCTTTAGAGAGTGCATAATTTCATGAGTTAAAATTATGCCGTCTAGAATTTGGCGCCTTTCAACATATCCCGTCTGCTCCTGAGAGATGAGGAGCGGGAGGAGCGGCTTGAGCCTGTTAGCAATAACTTTAGAGATGATTTTGTAGATAACGTTGTAGAGAGCAATAGGCCTGAATTTATCCGGTTTGCTAGGCTGATCCTCTTTTGGTACCAGCATGATGAAGGTGGTGTTGAGGGAGGGAAAAAGCCAGTGCATGGTTCTTGTCTTCTCAACCAGCTGCCAGACTTCAGATTTGATGAGGTCCCAGAAATGATGGAAGAAATTAGAAGTAAAACCATCGGGTCTCGGGGCCTTACCATCCTTGAACTGCGCCATAGCTTCATCCACTTCCTGGGGGAGACAGGGTGGAGTAGCATTTGGTTATGCTCAGCAGTGACCAATTTAGGGATGAGCTGTTTGATCTGATTGATAGTTGTCTGTCTGTTTATTTTAGGCTCTTGCTGTATGCTCTTGAAGTAGTCAACCAACTCCTGTTCCATTTCCTCATGTTTCTCCATCCTTTCCCCTTGCTGATTGATTATGTGACTGATCCTGTTTTGCATCCTGCGTTGTATGGTGGAGGCGTGGAAGAACTTGGTGTTCCTTTCTCCTTCCTTTAGCCAGCGTATTCTAGATTTCTGTCTCGAAAGGATCTCTTCCTGTTTGTATCATTCCTCTAGCTAATTTTGGAGATCTTGCTCCTTGGTAGCGAGCTCCTCTGTTCGTCCCTTAGAGATGATTTCTTGTTGCACCTCATTCATCTTTTGCTCAAGTATCTTATTTTCCTGAAAGATGTTGCCAAAGGCGGTCTGATTCCAGTGTTTAATTTGTCTTTTGAGGAATTTTAGCTTTTGCTGGAACTGATACATTTTTGAACCCTTTGGCGGTTGGAAGTTTCTCCATGCAGCGTGTATCATGTCCTTGAAGGAAGGATGAGTCAGCCAGAAAGCTTCGAATCTAAAAGGCCATTTTAGCTGGGACCCTATATTTTTCCATTGTAGCAAAATAGGCCAGTGATCCGATCCAGCAAAGGGAAGAATTGAGCTTGTGATGTCTCCCCCCATGTGTATAGCATTATCCGAGATTATAAATCTATCCAACTTTAAAGCAATTTGCTGCCCTCCCATGCGTCTATTTCTCCAAGTGAAGATGCCGTTGGAAAAGGGGATGTCGATGAGCCAGTTATTGTTGATGAAGTTCTTAAAATGACTGCTTTCCAAGTCTGATCTAGAGCGTCCTCCAGTTTTCTCATCTGATCTCAGGATCATGTTGAAATCGCCTCCAACAATCCAAAGAGGGTGGGATCTATTTGTGTTGAGATGCGCCATGGTGTCTAAGAGTGCTGCCTTGCTATTCTTCTCTTGTGGAAAATAGACATTGGACAGATGCCCATGTATATTAGTGCCGATGGGGTGGAAAGTGGCTTGAATGAGATTGTGCGCTGCATGAAAATTGGAAAGCTGCATGGTGTGAGTATCCCAAGCTATTTCCAGACCTCCAGAGGATCCAGAGGCATCTACTGCTACCGAACTGCTGCTGGGCCAGGCCTTTGACAAGATGGAGCCTAGCAGATTGCTGTTGCATTTTGTTTCCTGAAGAAAGAGGATTTGAGGTTTCTCCTTCTGAATCATGGATTTAATCATCCTGTACTTTCCAGGGCCATTAAGCCCTCTTACATTCCATGAGACTAACTTCATGGCGAACTGCTTACGAGTGGTTTATAGAACCGGGTCAACTTGGGATATCTCCCTGAATCCACCAGCATCGCCCCGATCTGGATGGTGCGCTGCCATTCTGGTTTTCTACCTCGTTTTTTAGTTTCCTTCAACACCTTCAGGCTATCCCAATGGCTACCTGGCTGTATCCCCAATTTTTTGTGCTGATGAGCCTTGGTTAGAACTACCTCGAGGGACTCGATTTGGTGGGGCAGGATCTTGTCGAATTCTTTCTTTCAGAAAGCGTCTTCGAGGCCGATTTGATCTAGGTCCCCTACATCAAAGCCTTCAGAGTTCTCATCCATAAGAGTAATCTGCATGTTTTCCTATGAGTCTTTACTTTCTAGACTAGGGTTGAGAGAATGAGCGTCTAAGTCCATGGTACTGGGGTTCCAAGACACCTGCTTCTGCTTAGAAGAGGGGTCGAGATCTGGGAGAGATTTGGAAGGCCGAGAACCCTCAGAGGGACTTGAGGCAGAGGGGTTGAGATGAGACGAGGGGGGGTTTGAAGGGGCTGAAGAGGGGGGCGCAGCAGGCGAATATTCATTCTGGGTATCAAACTGGGCAAGAGCGGCGAAACTGTTACTCGTGGAGGGAACAGAAGTGGAGGGGCCAGGTTGAGGCCCGGATTGGGAGGATTTCTTGTTGTTGCTTCTCCTGGTTGGGACCTTGGTGAACCCATCCGCATCTTCTTTGTCTCCAGCGCTTTGACTCTTAGATTAGGCTACAAGAGGGCAATCTCTGAAGAGATGCCCATGAGCATGACATCTTCTGTAACGAAAAGGCACATGTTCATAATCCAATGGTTGAATCCATTCGTAGTCATCATGAAACAGACTTAACGCATCTGGGAGTGCTCTGTCCAGCTGCATGTACACACAGATACGAGCGTAGGAGGTGTATCTTCGGAGCTTCGTTTCTTCCGCTATTTTTATGAATTCTCCCAAGCCTGTCCCAATCGCTTGCAGAGATTCCTCATCCCAGTATTCCAGAGGCAGCGAATAAAGTCGAATCCAAACTAGGGCCCAATTAAAATTTTCTTGATCTGGGTTGAACCTTTCGACCCAGTTTCGAAGGTATAGCCCTGCTGAGTTAAAGAAATAGGGGCCGCCATCCATAACCCTATTTATGTCCTCAATGCAGTTGAAATCAGCAGTGAAGAAACCCTTTGGACCCATTTGCAAATTTACATGCCCTTTTGGCTTCCATTTAGATGCAATCCATCCTTGTAGGGCCTTCTCAGTTGGCCAAAACCCTATAAATTTTCCTATGAGAGCATGGTCCCTCATGTACTGAATCCTTGCATTAATCTGATGACTGGGTAGATCGATTTTGGGTCTTTCTGGAGCTATTGGTTTGCAGGTTGAAGACGTGACCTGCAGCACCTCCGTATGTGGTTCAGAGGTCGATTGCTTGTTATCCACCGTTTCCTGCGCTGTGGCCGAATCTTTCAGTTGCATGTCAGATTCTTTTTGCGTTTCTTGGTCGTTGGCAGGGGGAGGCTATCCTCCCCCCCCGTTTCCTGTTCCATCACCATGTACTATGCGCAGCTACGAGCAGAAGAAAGTGCTGTTAGGGTTTGACAGGGAAGCAGGGGAGTTTAGGGTTTCTGCAGAACGAGATACCTCGAAACCCTAGCAGAGCGCTCATCGCTTCTTTACAAGATAATAGTTAGTATTTACAAGATAATGTTATTTTTTTTAAGTTGTATTTTCTCTTTCTTTTATACTCTCTTAAAATTACAATACCATAGATCTCAATAGAATTAATTTTTTAAGAATAAAATTATAAATATGATGAATATTGAATAATTTATTAATGTAATAAATATTGATAAATACATTTATTAATAAATATTGGTAACTAAATTTATTTTTCATTGCATCCTTAAATATAAATTAATTTAAAATATTAATTAATCTATGTAAATAATTTTTTGATTTGGTTTTATGACTACTTCTAAGTGACTTCTTCCATGTTTTATTGTAATTTCCTTATTTTTCAAGCAAGCCAATACATATAGGGTAGGCAAGGGAACATAAACAAAGCTTAATGTATTATCAATGGTTCAGTCTCTCATTATTCATGTTGTATTAGCTATGGTCCAGCCTTTCATTATTCATGTTAAGAATCAATGAGAGAGCTCATTGAATCATCATTAAACATAAACAAAGCTTGATATATTATCAATGGTTTAGTCTCTCATTTTTCATGTTGTATTAACTATGGTTCACTTTCCCATTATTAATGTTAAGAATTAATGAGAGAGATCATTGAATCATCACTATCCTTCTCTTCAAGAAGTACTATGTTTTTAGAGAGTAGGGAGAAAAACCTCTTATTCTATCTTCAAGAACTCTCCTTTCAAGTTTGCATTGAGTTTCTCTTTTTTGTAATACATTTATTTTTATTTTTTTCACTATGTGTCTTTCTCTTAATTTCAATTGATTATTTACAACTTAATTTTAAATATTAATTAAATTTAAAGCATGAGGGGTTTATATTAGATATCATTTTTTGGATTAAACTGTGTTAAGTAAGTCATTCATGTATGACCATTTCCCTGAGAAGTACACTTAGCACTCACAGGGGTGAAGAAGTGGGATTGAAACTAGTGAAAAGAATCACATAGCATCAATCATCACTTTCGGGGCTTGCACCCGATAACCAGGACTTCCCGGGAGGTCACCCATCCCAGAACTCCTCTGGCTCAAGCGCGCTTAACTATGGAGTTTTCTCCATAATCAAGCCCACTTAGCTTGCTACCCCATTTGCAAAACCTTAGCAAGTATTGTGCCTCATGAACCATTCAAGTAGAGATCCCTTTACTCTTTGTATTTTAAGCATGAGGGGTTTCCGCAGTGCATTATATTAGATATCATTTTTGGGATTAAACTGCTAAGTGTCATCTATAGTTGACTACTTTCCATGAGAATTAGTTTGTAACTGACTAATTTTTCATGATTTTTTTTTTTTTTTTTTTAATAGTCCACTTAGCACTCATTGCATCTGGGCAAACAGACACATTAGATATCATTTTTGTATTTAACTAAGTAAGTCATTCATGTATGACCATTTCCATGAGAATTAGTTGCAACTGACTAATTTTTCATGATTTTTTTTTTTTTTTTTTGAATAGTCCACTTAGCACTCATTGCATCGGGTTTTTCATGATTTTTTTTTTTTTTTTTGAATAGTCCACTTAGCACTCATTGCATCGGGTGATGCTCACAGGGGTGAAGAAGTGGGATTGAAACTAGTGAAAAGAATCACATAGCATCAATCATCACTTTCGGGGCTTGCACCCGATAACCAGGACTTCCCGGGAGGTCACCCATCCCAGAACTCCTCTGGCTCAAGCGCGCTTAACTATGGATTTTTCCACATAATCAAGCCCACATAGCTTGCTACCCCATTTGCAAAACCTTAGCAAGTATTGTGCCTCATGAACCATTCAAGTAGAGATCCCTTTACTCTTTGTATTTTAAATTTGTTAGAAAATGGTTGGTATTGAAAATTTGGTTTGAATACTATTTGAATATTTATTTATTTTTTTTTAGTTTTTTTTTTTTTGTTAATATTAGTCCAACTATATAAATTAAATGGTTGGAAATAAGCCATAGACATCAATTCATAATAATTATTAAAATGTTTACTTCGTCATAGGATGGCAGAGTGATAAAGCACGTGAGAGGGGAGGGAGGATTTGCCCTCCGTTGTCACTTGGCTCCCCATGGGGGGAGGCACGACCATCCCACCTTCCACCTGGCCATCACATTTAACATCCATGTGGTGCAAGCTACAAAATCCACCCAATGTTTTACTCACCCTTGGCATAGAGAGGATGAGTGTTATATACACCAAGATAGTATTTTTAATTGTGTTACGTCTAGTTATCATTAGGCTGGAACTGGGAAGGGGGAAAATTGCTACCTAGTGTTTTATTTTCATACCTGCCTCTATTTTTCCACTTCATTGAAAGGGAAAGGAACAATTCCTACTAACCTATCCTTCCCTCAGTTCAAAATATCAGCGAAGGATTCCATTGATTATCATATTAAGGAGGCCACTATAATTTCTTGGAACTTGGGAGCCTGTCTGCTCCTATTGCTAGATAGTTCGTGGCCCAATCTTAATGCTTCAGTTCTTAGGTCCTAAATTCTTAGCCCCAGTGCAACTTCATCTTCAAAGTTATTTGGAAAAAAATGCATTTTGTTGAATTTCATGCTTGGTCTCAGTTCCATTTTAGTTTATAGAATTTTTGGAAAAAAGATGAAATTATTTGTGTTTCCCAGCTATACAATTCATGTGATACAAGTCATTAAAATTCACTCCTTCTAGTGATACACATTTATTCCCTATGTCCAAGCTCATATTCATTCTGCTATACCAACACATATAGTGTATGTACCCTAACACTTGTTACCGGGCTATGCTTCAACACCATCAGAATTGATTTGCCTGATTTCCTTATAGCACCTCTTTACTCATCGCTAGTTACTCCACCTTGGCATATATTAACCTTTCTATTGAAACTCATTTTTATTGCTCCCAACATTTTCTTCTTTTATGCTATCCTTTTCCCTATCCTAAAACCATCTTTGTGAGTTTTGCTTAATTATATTTTATAACATGCCTTGATAGTTCATGACAAGTAGGAATGGATCCTCTTGTACAGGTGATGGGATTTTAAGTGACTTATTGTAAGCCTAATATCCAATATGGTTGTACTAAGAAAAAACCCATGACATAAAACTCCAAGGCAAAGAGGTAATCTAAACAGTCGACAGTTTGAAGATTTAATAGACAAAGCGAAGGGAGTTTTGGAGACACGTTGTTGTCCGGTTAAGTGGTATGTAATGGTCTTCATTACCTTGGTATATCAATTCTCTATTATAACC
The DNA here is from genome assembly GCA_034641835.2 of Pinus albicaulis. Lineage (NCBI taxonomy): Eukaryota > Viridiplantae > Streptophyta > Pinopsida > Pinales > Pinaceae > Pinus > Pinus albicaulis. Next base: position 1,271,001,043 of record CM076581.1, read on the forward strand.
ATTAAAGACAACGTTGATGGTTGCATTGATTTTTTCATACTGGTTTGTTTCTATAATGGGTTATCTTGCGAGTCGAGTAGGGTCCTTAGTGAAGGGAAGCACATTAGACCCTTTTTTATTGTTGATTCCATCGATGTTATATTCCTCTCCACGCAGAAAGGGAATAAACAATTCGATTAAATTTCGAGAAGCTTTGTAAAGTGCCTCCCTAGGAGTTAGCCCCTCATTTCGTCCATATTTCCAGGAAAAGGACTTCTTGTATTTCATTTCCGCTCCCATAGGAGTGAATAATATAATTTGCATCGTGAACAGGTCTTCTATTTTTAACGCAATTGAAGGGCTGGACATACTCCATGTCCCAGAAATCGAACCTTGCTTTCGAATCCCCTCGATAGGAAACTCTCTGTTCTGTTCGAAGTCTATTTTCGAAGCTCAAGTTAGCTTGTATCTCTATGGAAGTTTCAAAACTAGAATTGTGGTAAATTTGCATGGCCTGAGTATAGGAGACTCTCTATTCTGGTCCAAGTTTAATTTCACAAATAAATTTGACCTATATATTGGAAAAAGTTTTAAGGCTGATACTATGGTAAAGGCGCATCATCTAAGTATAATTTTATTTTTCTTATGTTGCATTTAAATTCATTTTATGAGATCTTACTATTGGGTTACCATAAAAAAAAAAGTGTGTTAAGGTTGATAAACAGGTTTGTAAGTTGATTAATAATAGTCTCCAAACCCTCTGTTTACCCTGACAGTTTCAATTGAACCTCATCCTTCATTGTCAAAATTGGTGCAGTTGTAATTTGTGTTGCCGCTGTCGCGTTTTACTTTGTTTCTAGATGTGTTGAAGTCATAATTGGTATTTCATAACAAACTTCTGCTGTAATGGAAAAATACAAATTCTTTTCTGTAAAAAGGTCTCTGTAGTTGACAGTCTTATACACCCTTATGTTTTCTTGGAAACGAGTGAGTCTACATCAGTTACTATCAGAGTAGAGGAATCTAATGCTTGCAAGAAATATTTTATTAATTTTACTTTTCCATATACAGGATTACCTTACACTCTTACAAGGGAATCATTCTATCAAGTAACCATGGCAAGAGGTCAACTCGGGAAATGAAAATGAACAGGAAAAGGAAAGCAGAAACAAATAATTCAGAATTAGGGCCTAAGCAAGCGAGGTAGGAAAATTCATAAAGAAGCTCTGGAAAATATAACTGATATTTATGAAGTTGGCAACCCAGTTCAAGTCCATAATACCATTCATGGATGGGAAAGGGAGAGTCCCTATGATGAGGAAGACATCAAACAATAGGAGGCCACCTTGGACTTCCTTTGTGACCCAAGGAATAAAAGAGGAAGGGCATCTCTGTTCCATCAATCTGTAAACACTTATTTGAAATTCAAATGTGTCTTGGAAGACGCCATGTAAAGTATGTAGGAAAATGGAGGTAACCCAATAGTGATATTAGAATTACAACATATTAAACATGATATTCAAGAAATTTCCTTGTCTTAGTACAATGCTACGGCACGAATTGGGAGGATCAAACGTCAACTTCAAGGAATGAAACTAGTAGAGATGTTTGGATCCATTGCAAAGGAATCAACACCAATAGATTCTTCTGATGGGTGATATTTTATTTTTATAGTTTTAAATGATTTTTACGGAAATCTTTAATAGCTGTTGTTTAAACTATAGCTTTTATGGACATAGTAAAGTAGTTCTAGCAGTAAGTAGAAGGAAAAAAAAATTTTAATACTGGATGGAATTTAATTCCCTCAGGTGGCCAACAAACCTAGTTTCCTTCAGACAGGTTGAGGCTATGACATGCATCACTAACTGTATAGCAACTTTCCTTTTGATTAAAAGAAAATAGAAAGGCTCTACTAAATTCACAAAAAAATAAAAATATGAACAAATTTTATGATATATTTGTTAGGTACGTTTTGGTTCCTTTGTTTTGTGATCCTAAATCTCATTGTTACAGAAGAGCTTTATGGGAATAAATCTGGATATATTCATATGCTATTAATGTGTATATTTTTTGTTATATTATGGATTTATTGTGTATAACTATGCTTTGTTTTTATTTTTCTTGAATTTTGTTTATGTTAATTGGACATATTGAATTTAGAACATGTTTGAAGCATAAATGGAGCAGTTTTTGTTTTCTCTAAAAAGATATTGTATGGATGCAATTGAAAGGCAACACAATATATTTCATTGAAACGCTTTTCATTTGTTGTAGAATATTTCCTATTCGATGCTATGAAAACATGATTTCATACTAGATACACGTCAATAGATTATTATTGAGAACTCAATAGATTAATATTTCAAACTCAATAGATTAATAGTATAAACCCTTTGGATTAATATTATAAACATAAGTGATTAAAAATATTATAAACCCAATGGATTAATAAACCCAAAAAATTTATATTTTAATCCCAAAGGATTATAGACACAAGGGAGTTATGTTAAACCCTAGGATTAATATTATAAAACCTATCAATAATAATATACCCTTAGAATACGCACGCTTAGATTAATAAACTCAAGGAATTGATATTATAGACCCATTAAACTAATAAACCAAATGGATTAATACAAAAACCCCAAGGGAATAATATTATACCCAAGGAATATAAGCTCTATGATAAATATTATAAACCCTAAAATAAACATTGTTTACCATGGTTCATTTTCATTTTGACACAATATTTGTTAGAATGCGTCATTAGACCATGTTTGACCATGATTGATTTTCATATTGACAGAATATTTGTCACAATGCGACATTAGAAACTAGTTGACCATGATTGACAATGGTTGACCACAGTTAATTTTCATATTGAAACAATATTGGTCACAATGCAATTTTGGACCATGGTTATTGACCATGGATGTCGATGATTGATCATGGTTGACCATGGTTTATTTTCATATTGAGACAATATTTATCAAAATTTGATTTTGTACCATGGTTGACCATGGTTGACCATAGTTGTCATAAAATTTGAGGAAACCTAATATATCCAAAAAATTAGCAGCTCACAAGTGAGAATTCACCTTGGGACTACCTCAAGCAGAAATGTATACACTTATCATTATTCAACAAGAATATATAGGTTTAAATATACATAGGAGAGTGAGAACTAACTCCTAGAAAGTAGGAACTCTTTCCTAAACTAGGATACAAGCAGAAATATCAAACTAACTCTCTCCAATAATACATTCCTAGTTAATTCCCAACACTCCCCCTTAATCGAGAAAGGGTTCACTAGTACTCATAACATATCCCTAAATAATTAAAATTTAATTATTCCAAGACTTTCATATGCCTACTGGTCTCAGTCTTAGTTAGGCTTACAATGGTACATAAAAAACATGATAACTGAGCTTTATTTTTGGTCTTATTGCTAAAGAGTCCATGATTGTTAATTTGCCAGTAAAGTTTCATCTTCACCTTTCTTTCCATAATATAGTGGCAGAGCTTCTCCTATTTTTTTACATTTTCAACCCCAAAGGTTGAACACTTGAACTCTTAATCTCCTCTTTCTTAATCTCGATTGTAGACTAAAATTATTTGTATTAAATGTTGCATGTTCTTGGGACTTATAGTTGTCGTTAATATTTTCAATTGCTATGCTGCAAGTTCTTGGGACTTGTAATTGTCCTTAATATTCTCAATTTCTTCTTCCTCGTTGGAAATATCTACACACTTAAAGAAATGTTAGATTCATAAAAAGAACAATATTGGTTCTTGTCATCCCGCTCCTTTAAGAGAGCTTTCATTTATTCATTTTTCTCTGTTGACATAGTTTGTTGATTTATTTCATCGACATATTTAATCAATTTTGTTGCTGCAAACATGTTGTCATGTGTTTGATCTATATCTGGAGATGGGATTTCCTTCTCACCGAACAAAAAAATTATCAAAAATATTCTTTTCATTCATCATACTGATCCACTCATCATGAAATACATAGTTCTCATCAAGTTTTACTTCATAGGTCTGTGCATCAAGGAAGCTTTCTTCATAAAACATTTCAGATACTACAACAATACTTGTCTCTTCATCATCACATTTTTCAATTTCAACTACAAGAACACATTCATCATCCATCATTGCATATTCAATGTTTTCCATTTTCAATTTCATAATTAGTTATGAGACATAAAACACAATAATAATTTTCAAGAGTAATAAATTCATTATTTTTAGCCTCATTCAAACTGTACTTTATTTCTAAAATATCCCATAGTATTTTTTCACTCTGAATCTCACCATATTCACGTCGTATACTGAATAAGATGCTTTCATCTAACGCAAGTGTTATAAAGTGTAATGATGAACCCATATCATGGTTTGTTTTAGAAAAATAAACTTCAACATAATTTAGTAAATCTACCTTCCATAATATTGTTTTCATTTTAGTTTCCCAACTTTCATAATTCATACCTGAAAAGGAGGGTAGATTTAGAATTAACCTCTTAATGATTTCATCAAAATTCAGATCTCTCTCCTGATTCTTTCCCCTTGTCTTTTTCAGTCTTCTTCAATACTATTTCAGTCTCCTTTATTGACCCATTACTGAATTCACCTTAGCTTCAATGTTGCAAACAAATTCTCAGCAAATGGGCCTATTCCAAAAATGAATATATGACCAGATCACTTCAACTCTCTCACGCTAGAATGCCACAAATAGATTAAAAAAAATCAAAGGATCCTTCCAAAATTATAGGTTCATGGAAATTAACGCAACGATGATCCATGATCCCAACAACCACACCAAAAACAACTCGCGTGGCCTTTGTTTCCTCTACATAGTAGAAAAAAATCGCAAATCCTATGCATGTCAAAATGCCGAGTAAATTTTGGTTGTGACAAATGGGTTGTTGATTGTAACACCCCTAATTTATGTGTTTGAATTTCAAAGCTAGACATTTGAACTTTAATCCTAAGGGGAGTGGACCCCAAAGGATAAGTATTTTGTGAATGTAATTAAATATTTAATTTGAGGAAATGAATAAAATGAATTGTGCAGATTGACCAAAATGACATTTATGAGATCACTTGCTAAATCCATGAGGATGGGTAAGGAAACTATTTCCCCAAAATCTTTCAAAAATCCTTGAAAGAAATTAATTATAAATTTAGATTTTTGAGGAAAAATATGCATTCCCCAATGATGAGGAAAGTAGTTGGGAAGAGGTAAAAAGCTGGAAAAGCTGGGAAAAGCATAAAACAACTTTAAAGAATCCCTAAAATGGGAATCCTAGGCAAACGGGAAGAAAAGCATCCTGAGATTCTGGACGCAGAATTAGAAACATGCTTTGGGGGAACAATAGCTTAAATAAGCTGCTCCTAAACAGATTAGAGGTTGATCTTCTCTAGGAGATGATCTCAAAACGAGGGTGAGTTCTGGGAGACAGAAGGACTGTGAGGTTGGGAGGTTGGTCAATTGCATGAGTGGTATGTCTCTAAAATTATTGATGTATTTACTTCATATAGTATGAATTGACTACATATAAAAGTTGATTTTATATTAGAATTTCAAATGCTACATTTAACAGAATTAATCATGAGGAATTCACCTTTATAATTCTGCATAGTTGTAGAAAATAAATCTGTGGAGTAGAATCCAACAGAAGCGGTAAACCAGTGTTGGTTTAAATCTGAGGATACATAGTTCTCCACAGGAAAATTTGTGAATTAAATTTAATCTGCTTCTGATTTATAGAATGAGTTAATATATACATACATAGGAAAGAACTATATTAGAAATTCTGTACTGTATTTCAGAATAGTAGTATATGAACTGTCATCTAGACTGTGTATAAGAAGGAAAAGAAAAAATTTACAGACTACCTTCCAGGAAACAGTACACTAATAGAATCACAGTAGCCAGTTATGTCTGCATATAAATAAGACATTCTACATCATAAGGAAGACAATAAAAAATTGCATGGGACTGTCCATTAATATTTAGTTTCCATGAATTACACTCATAGTATTAATTAAAACCAATATGTGAAAGAAGGATAAATAAATAAATTAACCTGCAGATTGTACAACAGCAGGCCATAAACATAATCTACTCCATTATGTGAACAAGAGACAAGAAGGTATAGTGTCATATTACAAATGAAAGTGTTTTCCAGACACAGATATATATATACATATTAGCACATCACTTGTAGGTATATACAAAGCCTAAAAAGATATGATGCTAATCAATTTACAATTACAATTTAATACTTATCTCAATACTGAAATTCTGGGAAGAGCATAGCTGATAATACTTGGAAATATTCCAATAATAGAGTAAAGATTTAGTTCACTGTTATTATCCAACTACAATCCAGAGTAGTGGGGAAACATACACAAAATGCAATTGAGTACTAGCATAATGATGGTAAGGATAAATGAGACAGAATAATCACTGGAAGCTACAATAAAAGAATGGAGTTATAAAATTATATGCAACCAAACTTACTGTGGAAGAGCACAGTTAAGCTGTTGAATAACATAATCGCTACGTGCAGGAATGTAATTCTAACCTATGAAGGGCCTATAAGTATTATGGCAACAAAATACAACTGATTTGGAACACACGTAGCTGTAGAATAATGCCATAAATAAGTAAAAATCTGAACTCAAGCTAAAAGAGTAAAGTAATTCCTTGTTGCAGATACATAAGAATAGCCATAAGCACAATTTATAATAGGAAACTGACAGAGTATATAAACAAAAAAAGAAAAAGAAACTTTCAATGATTACAAGTCCATTGTGGCATGAGGACAGTGTCATAATCGAAAACGTTTCCGAAATTGAAATAATGAACGAGTCAGGGTCGAAACCTAGAAAAAAGTTTTAATAGCTAAAATTATACAACGACGTCAATTAAAGTTATTAAGCTGTCGAAAATGTTCTAGAACGAGGTGAGGAGAACTGGTTCCTTCAAACCAGCGTTCGATGAGTACCGACCTGGAAAGGATCAAAGAAATTTATGTTAGTGCTGAAGGGAGCTACGACTTTTGTGGGTCGAGAGAGAGTAGGAAGTCGGTTGTCAATACCTGCAAGAGCCAAAACCCCAAAATGAGTACGATTTAAAACGGAAAAGAACGTTATTAAAACAAAAATTTGTTAAACGAGAAACAATAAATTACCTAAGGCTTGAGAAACTCTAAGCTATCCAGGACCTGTCATATACATAGGGAAAAGACATAATTAAGCACAAGATGGAGAGTGGGCATTACCATAGAAATAAAATAGTTTGTATTTGTATAAACAAGCAGTAGAAATTCCTACCTATACAGGTCAAGAAAATAACGAACCCGAGTGTTGAAGTGAATCACATTCTTCTATCACCATGCGAAGAACTCAGACAAAATTTCGCTGGGCTTAAGGGAGAAGACGAGTATTTTCCCAGGACCCTCAACACAACGCAATGGTTCTGTCTAGTTCTGGAGAACGCAGATAGGTCAATATAATAACCAGAAACTTAAACCAAATGAATCCAATCACTTGACGCAGCGTAATCTCAAAACATTGCACAAAGATTTTTTTTTTAAAGTTAAGCAGACATGAATCCATCTGTATGGAGCAATGGGAAACAATCCTCATAAATCCAAATCTCAGTGACTAGTCGAAAAAAAGACGTGTTACCCTAAACGAAAAAGGGAAAAACTATAAAAAGCAATCAAAATAGAGAGTTCACTTCATAACCTCAGGAATTGGCATACCTGCGTGGTTCAATGAAGTACTGGGATATGTAGAAGGAATGGATAGATGCACGCTTAGACCTCAATGGCATCGGAGTGCACTGTTACGAGACCAATCGAACAAGAATGAAGAGAAAAGAACCGACAAAACCAATAACACTAAGATTTATGTCCATGAAGCCCTAATGCATCATTTGATCCACATCGTCCACATGGCAAGATCCCAAGGGGGAAGCCACGGATCAAGGAGTGGGATGCGTCATGTACAATCAATACGTCCAGCGTTTAATGTGATTAGCAAGACCATAAATGTCACCACAGGCTGTCCGTGCCATAGAAATTGCAATAGCACCAAGGTAAGCTAGCGTGGGGAGTTCCAGAGTTGCGTGGAGCAAACCCACGTGACCGCCAAACAAATGAGACCCATTCAAAACTACACAACTACACCCAAAATCATATACAGTCTTACGTGGAGAATGAGCTTCACGCCTAAATTTATTTAAATCACATTCCAATCCATATGACGTGGATATCAGAGTAAATGAGTTTGATTTAATATAAATGCTGACAAGGATTCAACGAATGGCCATGAGTGTCTGTACACACAGATGGCCATACGAATAAATTAAATCAAATTATGATTCACTCTTGGTAAACGAGTGGGAATAGGTGAATAATCTTCATTGTCTCATATAAGTCGATCGAATTATAACGAAAGGTTCATTACCCATGACCCAAGGTTCATTAATAAACAACTAAGGTGGTGAGATATAAAAGTGGAATTTTGATAAACAAAACCATTGGGTGATAGTTTAAATATAGTGATATTTGGTAGTACTAATATTATTATATCCCATTTAGGGGTGGATATAGTTGCGATAAGCAAATGAATCATAATTAGGCAAACAATTTTGAATTGAGTAAACCAACATAAGTATAGTATCCTTCTAGAATTATAATTGAAAAGAGGAAGGCTTCAAAAAAAAAAAAATGGGTATAGTAAATGGGAGGTGTGACAAATGGTATCAGAGCCCAAGTTATAAAACTGGGCTGGTGACATTGTGCTCACTGTTGCTGTGTGTTCACTGTATAAATTGATAAATATTTTATATTTTTATTTCCACTGATCTGTGTTGTGTAGTGTACAGTGGTGCTGGAATGGAAGAAGGTGGCGAAATTTATGTTGATCTGCGTGATGAGGATAATGCACCAGATCCAAATGCACCCATGATGGCTATGTTGCGGGAATTGTAACAAGAATTGGCTGAGATAAAAAGCCAGAATGACAGATTGTCATTAGCCAGTGAGGAGCAAGAAAAGCTCATCAGAGAATTAACTTCGCGGAACAGCCAAGAAGGCGAAGGTTCCAGAAAGAGGAAGACTGATGAGTCTGAGGATGATGAGGTTGTTAGGCATCGATACAAGTAGAAAAAGGAATTACAGGGGGAATTCCGAAAAATCAAGCCTCCCTCCTATGATGGGGAGAAGGAGGAAGATGCAGAAGCTTGGTTATTGAACATGATCAAGTATTTCCAGGTCTATGAATATGAAAGCAATCTGAAGGCCAGATTAGCTATTTACCAGCTACAAGGTAAGGCTACCTTGTGGTGGGAAGAGATGAAAATGGTCCATGCCATTGATGAAAAGACAGTTACTTGGGAAGACTTCCAGGTTAAGTTCAAGAATCGCTATTTGAATGAGCGTTACTATGATGAAAAAGAAAAGGAATTCCATGAAATTAGACTGGGACAACTCACTATTGATGATTTTGTTACTAAGTTTACAAATCTGTTGAGAATGTACCCTACATAAGGGAGGAAAAGGAAAAAGTAAAAAGGTTTCTGAATTGTTTGCCTACTGTTTACAAAGAGAAAATTGAATTTGATAACCCAAAAAAAATGGACGAAGCTGTTAGAAAAGCTAGATTGTGCTACCAACAGTTTAAAAGAAAAACTGAACATGGAAAAAGCTTGGTAAATAAAAGCGAATTCAAAGGGAAGAAGCAGAAACCAGCCTATTTGAAGAATTTTGGCAGAGATCATCAGCGGAAAAAGTTCAATAAACCCAAAGAAAGTCAAACTGCTCAGTCCCAAGTGGCCTCAAAACAAATAGATGGAGACAATAAGAAGTAGGGTACAGTAAAAATGAGAGAACCCCTGAAATGTTGGGGATGTAGAGAACCCCATCTGTTGAGAGATTGTCCCCATCGAAACATTCAGATGATCATGAGAGATCAAGAAGCTACAACAGTAATTGACATAGCCAGAAATATACCAACTATCAGTACAGCCTTGGAAAATCGACAAGCAGAACATCAAGCTACCATGGTGGAAATGGAGGGTAAGATTTCTGACCATTCTGTTACAGTTTTAATTGATCCGGGTGCTTCTTTGAGTTACATTAGTCGAGAAATTGTAGAAAAATGTAATCTTAAAACTAAAAAAATTCCACAGTCCTAGTTGGTACAGCTGGCTACTGGAACTAAAAGAAAGGTAACACATAAATTGCCCCGAACAACAATCAAATTAAATGATTTTCAAACAGAAGTAAATTTGAACATTCTGCCCTTAGGTTCATATGACCTGCTGATAGGAATGGAATGGATGGAAAAGAAGAAAGCTTTGATGAACTGATGGGATAAGACTTTGCATTGTGTAGATGAGGAAGGGAAACCTTTTATTCTCAAAGGAAAACCAAAACCTATATCTGTAAGACAAATATCAGCACTGCAATTAAAAAGAACAGCTAGAAAAGGATATCAAGTTTATGCAGTACAGGTGGAAGAAATAGAACAGAAAACTGAAGAAAACCTGTTGGATGTATTACTAGTGATAAGGGAATTTAAAGAATTTTTTCCAGATGAGATCCCTCATCTTCCCCCCAAAAGAGAGATTGACTTTTCAATCGATCTGGTGCCGGGAGCAGTGTCTGTTTCCTGCGCCCCTTATCGAATGATTCCCCCTGAGTTGATGGAACTGAAAATTCAATTGCAAGAACTGTTAGATAAAGGGTATATCTGACCGAGTGTGTCTCCTTGGGGAGCACCAGTGCTGCTCGTGAAAAAGAAAGATGGAACTTTTAGGATGTTCATTGATTATCGTCAACTGAATAAGTTGACCATTAAAAATAGATACCCTTTGCCTAGAATTGATGATATTTTTGATCAAGTGAGAGGAGCTTCAGTATTTTTGAAGATTGATTTAAGGACTGGTTATCACCAGCTTAGAATTAAAGAAGAAGACATCAGCAAAACAACCTTTCGAACCAGGTATGGTCACTACGAATTTGTAGTCCTACCTTTTGGTTTGACAAATGCCCCTGCCACATTTATGTGCCTAATGAACAGTGTGTTAAACAAGTACTTGGATAAATTTGTCCTTGTGTTCATAGATGATATCTTAGTATATTCAAAAAGTGAGGAGGAACATAAAGAACACTTGAGGATAGTATTGCAAACTCTAAAGGAAAATCAGCTATATGCCAAGTTTAGCAAATGTGAGTTTTATAAAGATAAGATCCAATATTTGGGTCATATTATTTCTGAACAAGGCCTTGCTGTTGACCCTAAAAAGATAAAGGCTATAAAACAATGGCCTGTACCAACTGATGTTTCAGTAGTGAGATCATTCATGGGGATTGTAGGCTATTATCGTAGATTTGTAGAGAGGTTTTCTACCATAGCACATCCCATCACGTCATTACAAAGAAAAGGTGTCAAGTTTGAATGGACTGAAAAATGCCAAAACAATTTTGACCAATTAAAACTGAAACTTACTACAGCCCCTATACTGAAGATTGCAGATCCTGACAAAGAATTTGTGGTATGTACGGATGCCTGTAGAGAGGGATTGGGAGGAGTTCTTTTGCAGGAAAATTCAGTTATTGCCTATGAATCTAGGAAACTGAAGATACATGAATAGAACTATAGTGCCTATGATTTAGAATTAGCAGCTATTATCCATGCTTTGAAAATGTGGCGACACTATCTCCTTGGAAAAAAATTTATATTGATGACTGATCATATTAGTCTCAAATATTTCTTTTCCCAAACTGATTTGAATGCTAGACAAGCCAGATGGCTATCTTTTCTAAGTGAATTTGACATGGATATAAAGCATATCAGAGGGAAAGAAAATAAAATTGCTGATGCTTTAAGTAGAAATGCTTTTCAAATTCTAGGTAGCAGTGGAATTAGTGCCCAGTTTGATTTAGAAGAGTTAGTGAACCAGGCAGCAAACCAAGATCCAAATTATGAAGTAATACTGGCGAAATTACTGAAGAAGGAGAAAACTGATTTCACTCAAAACCAAAAAGGGCTGATCTGTTATAAGAATAGATTGTATATTCCCAATGTAGAGTCCTTAAAAAGGGAAATTTTGGATGAATATCATAAACAGCCATATGCAGGACATCCAGGATATCAGAAAATGTTAACAGCTTTGAAAAAGAAGTTGTTTTGGCCAGGAATGAAGAGAGATGTAGCAGAATATTTAACTAAATGCATGGAATGTCAACTAGTCAAAGTTGAGCATCAACATCCTGCGGGTCTCTTAAACCCGTTACCGATTGCAGAATGGAAGTGGGACACTGATTCCATGGATTTCATAACAGGATTACCCAAAACCAAACACCAACATGATTGAGTGATGGTGGTAGTAGACACCTTAACAAAAGCTGCACATTTCATACCAGTGAAATCTACCTTCGGAACAGCTCAAGTAGCGAATGTGTTCCTGAAGGAGGTAGTAAGACTTCATGGGGTTCCAAAGGTAATTGTTTCTGACCGAGATGCTAAGTTTACATCAGCCTTTTGGAAAGGGCTGTTTGGAGGGATGGGTACTAAGTTTAATTTTAGTACTGCTTATCACCCTCAGACAGATGGTCAAACGGAGAGAACAAACCAAATTTTTGAGGACATGCTGAGAGTGTATGTGATGGATAGGCGATCAAAGTGGGAAGATTATTTGCATTTAGCTGAATTTGCCTATAATAACAGCTACCAATCCTTCATAAAAATGAGTCCGTTTGAAGCACTCTATGGTAGAAAATGTCGTACTCCATTGAGTTGGAGTCAACCAGAGGATAAATTGATGTTAGGGCCAGATGCTTTGCAAGAGATGGAAAGAATTTTCAAACAGATACAAAGAAATATCAAGACAACACAAGATCGTCAGAAAAATTATGCTGATAAGAAGAGAGTGCACCGAGAATTTATAGTGGGAGAGCATGTGTACTTACGTATTAAACCAAAAAAGAGCACACTTTATGCTGGAAGTTGTGCAAAACTATCTCCTAGATACTGCAGTCCTTTTGAAGTATTGGAAAGGGTGGGACCAGTAGCTTACAAACTGGCCTTACCACCCCATGTTAGAGTTCATGATGTGTTTCATGTTTCGTTATTAGAAAAATATGTGCATGATGCTTCTCACATAGTTGATTGGAATGTTGTACAGGTGGAACCAGAAGGGGAGTTTCTGCTAGAACCGCTTCAAATATTGGAGCGGGAAGAAATTGAATTGAGAAACCAAACGGTAGCAAGAGTAAAGGTGCAGTGGAAGCACTTTACTGCTGAAGAAGCTACCTGGGAAAGAGAAGCTGAAATGATGGAAAGATATCCATTTTTGTTGGAAAAATGAACTCTAGTAGTTGAATAATAACACCGAGGACGGTGTTTATTTTCAGAGGGGGAATATGTAACACCCCCAATTTATGTGTTTGAATTTCAAAGCTAGACATTTGAACTTTAATCCTAAGGGGAGTGGACCCCAAAGGATAAGTATTTTGTGAATGTAATTAAATATTTAATTTGAGGAAATGAATAAAATGATGGTGTGCAGATTGACCAAAATGAGATTTATGAGATCACTTGCTAAATCCATGAGGATGGATAAGGCAACTAATCCCCAGAATCTTTCAAAAATCCTTGAAAGAAATTATTCTAATTTAGATTTTTGAGGAAGAATCTAAATTTCCCCAATGATGAGGAAAGTAGTTGGGAAGAGGTAAAAAGATGGAAAAGCTGAGGAAAAGCATAAAACAGCTTTAAAGAATCCCTAAAATGGGAAGCCTAGGCAAACAGGAAGAAAAGCATCCTGAGATTCTGGACGCAGAATTAGAAACATGCTTTGGGGAAAAATAGCTTAAATAAGCTGCTCCTAAACAGATTAGAGGTTGATTTGTTCTAGGAGACGATCTCAGCTCGGGGGTGAGTTCTGGGAGACAGAAGGACTCTAAGGTTGGGAGGTTGGTCAATTACATGAGTGGTATGTCTCTAAAATTCTTGATGTGTTTACTTCATATAGTATGAATTGACTACATATAAAAGTTGATTGTATATTAGAATTACAAATGCTACATTTAATGGAATTAATCATGAGGAATTCACCTTTATAATTCTGCATAGGTGTAGGAAGTAAATCTGTGGAGTAGAATCCAACATAATCTCTAAACCAGTGTTGGTTTAAATCTGAGGATACATAGTTCTCCACAGGAAAATTTGTGAATTAAATTTAATTTGCTTCTGATTTATAGAATGAGTTAATATATACATACATAGTAGAGAACTATATGAGAAATTTTGTACTGTATTTGAGAATAGTAGTATATGAACTGTCATCTAGACTGTGTATAAAAAGGAAAAGAAAAATTTTACAGACTACCTTCCAGGAACCAATACACTAATAGAATCACAGTAGCCAGTTATGTCTGCATGTAAATAAGACATTCTACATCATAAGGAAGCCAATAACAAATTGCATGGGACTGTCCATTAATATTTAGTTTCCATGAATTACACTCATAGTATGAGTTAAAACCAATATGTGAAAGAAGGATAAATAAATAATTTAACATGCAGATTGTACAACAGTAGGCCATAAACATAATCTACTCCATTATGTGAACAAGAGACAAGAAGGTATAGTGTCATATTACAAACGAAAGTGTTTTCCAGACACAGATATATATATACATATTATCACAACACTTGTAGGTATTTACAAAGCCTAAAGAGATATGATGCTAATCAATTTACAATTACAATTTAATAGTTATCTCAATACTGAAATTCTGGGAAGAGCATAGTTGACAATACTTGGAAATATTCAGTTCACTGTTATTATCCAATTACAATCCAGAGGAGTAGGGAAACATACAAAAAACGCAATTGAGTACTAGCATAATGATGGTAAGGATAAATGAGACAGAATAATCACTGGAAGCTACAATAAAAGAATGGAGTTATAAAATTATATGCAACCAAACTTACTGTGGAAGAGCACAATTAATTTGTTGAATAACATAATCACTACGTGCAGGAATGTAATTCTAACCTATGAAGGGCCTATAAGTATTATGGCAACAAAATACAACTGAGTTGGAACGCACGTAGCTGCAGAATAATGCCATAAATAAGTAAAAATCTGAACTCAAGCTAAAAGAGTAAAGTAATGCCTTGTTGCAGATACATAAGAATAGCCATAAGCACAATTTATAATAGGAAACCGACAGAGTATATAAACAAAAAAAAAAAAAAAACTTTCAATGATTACAAGTCCACTGTGGCATGAGGACAGTGTCATAATCGAAAACGTTTCTGAAATTGAAATAATGAACGAGTCAGGGTCGAAACCCAGAAAAAAGTTTTAATAGCTAAAATTATATAGCGACATCAATTAAAGTTATTAAGCTGTCAAAAATGTTCTAGAACGAGGTGAGGAGAACTGGTTCCTTCAAACCAGCGTTCGACGAGTACTGACCTGGAAAGGATCAAAGAAATTTATGTTAGTGCTGAAGGGAGCTACGACTTTCGTGGGTTGAGAGAGAGTAGGAAGTCAGTTGTCAATACCTGCAAGAGCCAAAACCCCAAAATGAGTACGATTTAAAATGGAAAATAACACTATCAAAAAAAAAATTTGTTAAACGAGAAACAATAAATTACCTGAGGCTCGAGAAACTCTAAGCTATCCAGGACCTGTCATATACATAGGGAAACGACATAATTAAAAACAAGATGGAGAGTGATCGTTACCACAGAAATAAAATAATTCGTATTTGTATAAACAAGTAGTAGAAATTCCTACCTATACAGGTCAAGAAAATAACGAACCCGAGTGTTGAAGTGAATCACATTCTTCTATCGCCATGCGAAGAACTCAGACAAACTTTCGCTGGGCTTAAGGGAGAAGACGAGTATTTTTCCAGGACCCTAAACACAACGCAATGGTTCTGTCTAGTTCTGGAGAACGCAGATAGGGCAATATAATAACTAGAAACTTAAACCAAACGAATCCAATCACTTGACGCAGCGTAATTTCAAAACATTGCACAAAGAATTTTTTTTTAAGCAGACATGAATCCATCTGTATGGAGCAATGGGAAACAATCCTCATAAATCCAAATCTCAGTGACTAGTCGAAACAAAGACGCGTTACCCTAAATGAAAAAGGGAAAAACTATAACAAGCGATCAAAATAGAGAGTGCACTTCATAACCTCAGGAATTGGCATACCTGCATGGTTCAATGAGGTACTGAGATACGTAGAAGGAATGGATAGATGCACGCTTAGACCTCAATGGCGTCGAAGTGCATTGTTACGAGACCAATCGAACAAGAATGAAGAGAAAAGAACCGACAAAACCAATAACACTGAGATTTATGTCCATGAAACCCTAATGCATCGTTTGATCCACATCGTCCACATGGGAAGATCCCAAGGGGGAAGCCACGGTTCAAGGAGTGGGATGCGTCATGTACAATCAATACATTCAGCGTTTAATGTGATTAGCAAGACCATAAATGTCACCACAGGCTGGCCATGCCATAGAAATTTCAATCGCACCAAGGTAAGATAGCGTGGGGAGTTCCAGAGTTGCGTGGAGCAAACCCACGTGACCGCCAAACAAATGAGAACCATTCAAAACTACACAACTACACCCAAAATAATATATAGGCTTACGTGGAGAATGAGATTCACGTCTCAATTTATTTAAATCACATTCCAATCCATATGACGTGGATATCAGAGTAAATGAGTTTGATTTAATATAAATGCTGACAAGGATTCAATGAATGGCCATGAGTGCCTGTACGCACAGATGGCCATACGAATAAATTAAATCAAATTATGATTCACACTTGGTAAACGAGCAGGAATAGGTGAATAATCTTCATTGTCTCATATAAGTCGATCGAATTATAACGAAAGGTTCATTACCCATGACCCAAGGTTCATTAATAAACAACTAAGGTGGTGAGATATAAAAGTGGAATTTTGATAAACAAAACCATTGGGTGATAATTTAAATATAATGATATTTGGTAGTACTAATATTATTAGATCCCATTTGGGGGTGGATATAGTTGCGATAAGAAAATGAATTATAATTAGGCAAACAATTTTGAATTGAGTAAACCAACATAAGTATAGTATCCTTCCATAATTGTAATTGAAAAGAGGAAGGCTTGAAAAAAAAAAAAATTGGTATAGTAAATGGGAGGTGTGACATTGATGATTGAGGGAGGATATCTATAATGGACATCCAACGAAGAGGGTGAGTGCAATGGCTTCTCCCTGATTCTGAAAACATTCCTTTCCTGTCAATGACAAATATTCCCGAAGTCTGACTCTCTCATTGATGATGATCCTATTGATTCCTTATATTGAAGTATTGTGATAAATATAAATAATCAACTACAAGAATATAGGTGCCACCTCCATTGTGGGAAGATCCATGACACGTATAGAGCCAAGAATAATAAAAATAGAAATTTGATGCTTTCTTTTCACGTGTTGATGAGAGTGCTTTAGGAGTGGTATCTTTGGAGTCTAAAGCCTACTTCACCAGGGTTCCCATGACTCGTCACAGCTCACATTAGGAGGGTGTATACTATGTATTTTTCAATTCTCTTGCGTCCTAGCCAATCCAAACTTGAATAGGAAGCTCAGCAGAGGCCGATACAAACTCACTCAGCAAAGCACCTCCCATGACTCTCACACTTCTTCTCCGAGTAGACAACGACTCAAAATCGACACGTTAACCGTCCACCTCCAGGTCAGGTTCACCATTCATTAATAAACCAAAAAAATATCAGCCCTAAGAAAGAAATCAATTCGTCCCTTGATACAGATCACCTCTCGATCTCCACAATATCCTCACATTTCCTACCAAGCGAATATCCTTCGCAGGCTCTCATAACTTTGGATGTAATATTGAGGACTCGATCTCCTCAAACCATGTTAAAACACAACTCCAAACTCTACTTCACCAGAAAAATGTTATCAAAACACGACCGAATCTCCAAAGAATCTCCCCACTGCTGGGAGCACAATCGAGGCTCCCGAGATCAGGGAAGAGAGAAGACTCATGACCAAGATGTGGACGTGGAAGGGTAATAAGTGCCTTACGTGAAACATGGAGGCTACCTTTATTGAGTTTCATCAATGGAACATCCTTCGATCAGCTCATCGTTCCTGATGTGTGCAAGAACATTGAAAATTCAGCATGACTATCACAACTCAACTTAGCCTCGATGCCAGCCTTGCCTTTTCCGATAAAGCTGGGATCGAGATCGAACCTGAGCATTTGGAACACAAATTCGAAACTTCCAGTGCCCTCTGATAAAATACTATACCAACACTTAATACGATCTTGGAAGTAGCCTTTCAAGTAAGTGGTAATCGATTCTCTCTGCTTGCAGAAATACACCAAACACCAAACAGCTCAACCAAATAAACCAAATACCATGTCGTAATAAAAAGGAGTTTGGAGATGTTCCCTAGCTCGCTCGCACCCATGGAATGCACCTTTTTAAAGGACTCAAAGCTAATCTCCACTTCCAAATCTTCTCCAGTGAGAAATACAACTAGGATCTTCCACTGTGCCGCTCTCTAATCCACTACAACTTCTACCATCATTTCACATATTGTGGCCTTCTGCACCACTCCTCAACTATGATATGTCCTCCTATTTACCAATCAAACAAACTCACATGCCTCTCTACATAGAAAAATAAACCTATGCTGAAACTCACCCAGCTTTTACCTGAAGCTCTGATACAATGATAACGTTTGACAAAACCTAATATATCCAGAAACTTAGTAGCTCACAAGTAAGCCTTAGCCTAGACACTCCCTCAAGAAGAACACTTTACATTGATCATCATTCAACAAGAATATATAGGTTTACGTATGCATAAGGGAGTTAGAACTAACTCCTAGAAAGTAGGAACTAATTCCTAAACTAGGATACAAACACAACTAACGAACTTTATCCCTCCAATAATACATTCTCCATATTTGATTTCATGGTTGATTTTCATATTGAGACAATTTTGTCAGAGTGTGATGTTGGAGCATGGTTGACCATGGTGGACCGTGATTGACCATGGTTGACAGTGATTTATTTTTATATTGAGACAATATTTTCCATAATGTGACATTATACCATGGTTGATAATAGTTGACCATGGTTGTTGAAATGTGTCATTGGACCATGAGACAATATTTGTCACAATGTGACCATGGTTGACCATGATTGATTTTCATATTGATAAAATATTTCTCAAAACAACGTTGGACCATGGTTGACTATGGTTTTCCATGGTTGATATTCATATTGAGAGAATATTCATCACAAGGTGGTGTTGGACACTGGTACACCATAATTGACCATGGTCGACCATGTTTGACCAATGTTGAACATGGTATGGTAGACCATAGTTGACCATGATTTCTTTTCATATTAAGAAATTATTTTTCACAAAACCTTCTTGGGATTTTTGTAATCCTAATGGATTAATAAGCCTAAGGGTTAATACAAAAAACTGAAGTGATTAATAAACCCAAGAAATTTCTATTATAAACCTTGTGGGTTATAAACCCAAGGGATTTATATTAAACAATAGGAATAATATTATAAACACTCTCAATAATATTATACGAATAATATTATAAACACTATTAATATATTATACCCTAGGTATATGAACCTTTGGATTAGTAAACCCAAGGGATTGATATTATAAACCTAAGGAATTAATAAAACCAAGGGACTAATACTAAAACCCCAAGGGAATAATATTAAAGCCACGAGATTAATTTTTTAAACCTAAGGTATATAAACCCTGAGATAAATAGGATAAACCATAAAATAAACTTGGTTGACTAGGATTGACTCTAGTTTATTTTCATATTGACCCAAAATTTTCCAAAATGTAATGTTGAACCATGTTTTTCCATGATTTATGATGGTTGACATGGTTTATTTTTATATTGAGCCAATATTTGTCATAATACGACATTGGATAATGGTTGACCATGGTTGTCACAATGTGACAATGGTTACTGACCATGGTTGATTTTCATATTGAGACAATGGTTAATGACCATGGTTTATTTTCATATTGAGAAAATATTTTTCAGAATATGACATTAGAGCATGGATTACAATGGTTAACGATGGTTGAAAATAATTGTCACAATGAGAAGTTTGACCCTTATTGATGATGATTGACCATGGAGATTTTCATATTGAGACAATCCTTTTCATAATGTAACAATCGACCATGGGCGACCATGGATGAAAATGTATGACCATGATTGACCATGGCTGACCATGGTAGACTTTCATATGGATGCAATCTTTCTCTCAATCCGACGATGGACCATGGTTGACCATGGCTGACCATGGTTAATCATGATTGAGGATGGTCGACCATGGTTGATTATGGTTGACCATGATTGATCTTCATATTGAGACAATATTTGTCACAAAATAACATTAGACCATGATTTACCATAATTAATTTTCATATTGAGACAAAAAGTTTCACAATACGATGTTGGATCATGGTTGACCATGGATAATTATGATTGAACATGGTTGGCCATGGTTGACGATGGATGATTTTCGTATTGATAAAATATTTGTCACAATGTGATGTTGAACCCTTGTTGACCATAGTTGACCATGGTCATCGAAATGTGATGTGAGACCATGAGATAATATTTTTCACAATCTGAACATGGTTATTAATATTGGTTTACATTGGTTGACCATAATTTATTTTCATATTGAGAAAATATCTCTTAAAATATGATGTTGGACCTTGGCTGACCATGATTGATATTCATATTAAGACAAAATTTGTCACAATGTGGCGTTAGAACATGGTATAACATAATTAACCATGTTCGGCCATATTTGACCAATGTGGACACTGATTGACCATGGTTGACCATGATTTATCTTGTTTGGCCATGGTTAACCGTGATTTCTTTCCATATTGAGAAAATCCTTCTCACAAACCTATACTGGAATATTATAATCCTAAGGGATTAATAAACCCAATGAATTCATATTATAAACCCAATGGATTATAGACTCAATGGATTTATGTTAAACCCTATGAATAATATTATAAACCATATCAATAATATCATACCCTAGGAATATGAATCCTTAGATTAATAAGGCCAAGATATTGATATTATAAACCCAAAGGATTGATATTATAAAACCAAGGCACTAATAAACCCAAGGGATTAATGTTGTAAACCCAAGTTATATAAACCCTACGATAAATATTATAAACCCTAAAACAAACATGGTTGACCAGAGTTTACCATGGTTGATTCCCACATTGATACAATCTTTGTCACAAATCAATGTTGGACCATTGTTGACCATGATTGATTTTAGTATTGAGAGAATATTTCTCACAATGTGATATTGGACCTTGGTTGACCATGGTTGATCATGATTGATGATGTTTTACCATGGTTGATTTTCATATTGAGAAACAAGTTTTCACAATGCAACCTTGGACCTAAGGTTGATCATGGTTGCCACAATGTGGAGTTCGACCATGAGACAATCTTTGACACAATGTGACCATGGTTATTCACCATTTCCTAGTTTCATATTGAGACAATATTTGTCACAATGCGACGTTGGACCATGGTTCATAATGGTTGATGATGGTTGACAATGATTGACCACGGTTGATGATGGTTCACATATGGTTGATGTTCATATTGAGACACTACTTTTCATAATGTGACGTTGGACCATGGTTGAAAGTGATTGACCATGACTATAAATGATTGACCATGGTTTATTTAAATATTGACCTTGATAGACCATGGTTGACCACAATTTATTTTAAGATTCATAAAATGTTGGTCACAATGCGACGTTGGACCAGGGT
The DNA here is from genome assembly GCA_034641835.2 of Pinus albicaulis. Lineage (NCBI taxonomy): Eukaryota > Viridiplantae > Streptophyta > Pinopsida > Pinales > Pinaceae > Pinus > Pinus albicaulis. The sequence goes on from CM076581.1 coordinate 1,271,022,988, forward strand.
GAACCATGGTTCACCATGATTGAACATGGTTGATCGTGGTTGATTTACATATTAAGGGAATATTTGTCACAATGGGACATTGGACCATGGTTTACCATGATTAGAAAGCGAAGGGATTTATGTTAAACCCTGTGATTAATATTATAAACCCTATGAATAATATTATACCCTAAAAATATGAACCCTCAGATAATACACTGAAGGGATTGATATTATAAACCCAAGGGTCTAATAAATAATAATAGTAAGTATTTTGTAATAACAAAATAATTGATCCAATAGTTATTAATAAATATTATTAATTAATTTTATTTTTCTAAATAAGGCTACATTTTATTATACTATAGAGGTCCAAAAGTTACATTTCTCATCCTCCAGAGTTGGCAAGCCAATTCTGGAGGGAAGTTTCAAAATAAAAAACTCAAATAAGGGACTGCCCCAGACAGGAAAACCAACTCGAGATAAGAGTTGATAATGAGCTGCCCATAACGGGAAACGATCTTGACAAGTTAAAAGTTTAGGACAAAACCATAACAATGGATAGAACTAGAACACTAGAAATCTATAAATAGCCAAAAAATAACTGGAAGAAGAGACAAACACCCAAAAATTATGCAGATGGAGAGCTATCATTCTTTTCTAGAGGGAGGGGTGGCTCTTCCACAATCCTGCACACGTACTCCGACTCATCCTCCTCCTTATTGGACATGTGGACCGCTCATGGAGGGAGAAACAACACTTGGGCATCGAGAAAAATTGGGGAGGCCGCTGAGTGTTGGTGACCGCATCCATTCCGTCCTCTTCTGAGCTTGAATTTGCATCACTACTTGAAGCGCTATACAGTGGCAAGGCTTTCAGTTTGTGTGGAGAGAAGGCTAGAGCCGCTGGAATGGTGGATTTACAAGGTCTTTTTCTGGTGCAGAGGCTGGACCCAGAGGGTTCAAGAGGAGAGCTCCACAGATGGAGGGACAGATGGGCAGTGAGAATGACAGGGTCGAGGACGTATGGCTCCTCCCAATCCACATAGAACTTCACTGCCCTGCCAACAAAGGCCGAGGTGGAAGGCTTGAAGGGGAGGCCCCGCCCTCCTGCACTGCAGCATCTCATCCTATGTCTTCTAGGCATGGCAGGGGCAAGGGATTGAGAGGAATTATTAGGATAAGGAGTGGCCTCTGGAGCAGTTGGGGTGCCAAAATTCAAGGAGAGGAAACCACAGGGAAGGGTAACAGAATAGAGGAGTGGAGGCACGACAAAGACACTAGAAGCAACTGCACAGAGCTGAATGGAGAGGCGCGTGGAGGAAGAAGGATTACGGGAGGTGGATTTAAGGGCCATGGGAGGTGTCCAAGGTGGGATGAAGAGTGTAAATGAGCAGAAGATGAAGATAAATGCAGAGGATGTTTATGGGAGGCTGGCGGGGGGCGGGGTGTGGCGAATAAATTTCCCATGCTTCTACATTTAAAATACATTGGGTGGCCATGTGCAGGCGCGTGGAGTGGATAGGTGCCCTGCAACCTAGCGCCCAAGTGGCGCCCTCTCTCGTAATCTAGCACCCACATCCATAATAAATATTATTAAGTAATAATAGTAAATATTTATGAATTAAAAGTGTCTTTTTGTTTTGGTAAGTGGATTAGTGGCTATAAATGTCATATTGTGTCTTTATTACCAACGATTAGATAAATATCTTTCATTTTCTCCTTCAAATGTTCCCAATCTCTTTTGACCTAACTAATTAGTTAGAAAATATATTTAATATTACTAATCTATAATATTAATAATACATAATACTATATATCATATTAATCCATAATAATAAATTTAACTATTACATATGCAAATTTATTATAAAGTTCAATACTAATTATTCAAAATTATGTAATCTTCATTTAAAATAAAATGTGGAAAGTTCAAAACCATATATTTTTCTTAATCCACCTATTAATTTTTCTTAATTTTATTTATTTTATAATAATCTTATTGTTACTAGTATTATTTTAATAATTATTATAAATTCTCCTTGTAATCTCCCAAAATTTAATAAATAATTTATATTAATATTAATCTATTTTCATTAACCTCGTCTTTCTACCCAAATCCTTTCATCTAATTTGTAATATTATTTTTGGCTAAATTTAACTATTCTTAAAATATCTATTCACTTTACCATTAATGTAAAATTCCTTTTATATTAGTTATGCTTTCTCTAGTATCATTAAAAATATCTATTCATTTTACCATTTATATAATCTTTATATATATATATATATATATACAGATATTGGAGATGCATTCTCTACTCATTAAAAATTACCTGTGTCCACTTTCTAGTTCCATTGCCGCCCAATAAAGCCACTATATGGGGTGCATGAATAATCAGACACAAATTGTGAAATACCAGCCTAGATCCATCTTAAATATGGATCTATCAAGCACCAAGAGGGATCAAATATTTCGAGTGCAAACCTCTTTTTTGAGTGCAAAAATTGAGGAAAGGTTTGCATCTCGAGAGATTTGATCCCTCTCGGTGCTTGATAGATCCGTAGCTAAGATAGATCTAGGTTGGTTTCAGTCGTGTGTGACCAAGAAAAATATATCGATAACATGAGGAACATATGATTGATTTTATTAATAATATGTAAATACATCTAATATTAATATAGCCATTTTAAATATGCTAAATATGTCTAAGATATATCGATTCATTTTAACTTTAAATTTCCTTAGTTATCTCATTTTGTTGAGATGATAAATATTATAAAATAGCTTTAATTATATAAAATGTGAATAATAAGAATGTAGTCAATTACAAATACCCTTCATTGTGAACAATCTCAAACTATTCTTCTACTATACTTATTGTCACCCTTGTTAGTTTTGTCATCTTTTCATATCGATTATATGAAAAATGCAATATAAATCATAAATCATAAAACATTTAAATATTTAGCTTGAGTTGTTGTAGTAAACATCATAACTTCTCTCTCTTGCTCTCCAATATTATTAGGTTTAGTTACTATAACACAAAGATTGTTCTCCATTGTCAATAATTTTTTGTGCTTACATTGAAATCAATGAATATTAGTAATCCAATGACTTTTAAATTAACGTACCATCATAAATCCAATTACATCAAATCAGAAATCAACATATACGCTAAAAGTAATGCATCAAATGCAAGAAATCAAATAAGATTAGAAAACAACATCTACACAGAAATTAATGCATATAATGCAACTAATCAAATAGGATTAGAAATCAACATCTACACTCAAATCAATGCATCTATTGCAAGTAAGATAATAGGATTAGAAACCAACATATACACTAAAATCACTGCATCTAGTGAAAGCAATAAAATAGGATTATAAATCACCATCTACACTAAAATTAATGCATTTAGTGCAAGCAATAAAATAGGATTAGAAATCATTTATAATGAAATCAATGCATATAGTGCAAGAAATCAAATAGGATTAGAAATCACCATATACACTGAAATCAATGCATTTAGTGCAAGCAATCAAATATAATTAGAAATCACCTACATTGAAATCAATGCATCTAGTGCAAGTAATAAAATATCATTCGAAATCAAAATCTACATGAAAATCAATGCATTTATTGCACATAATAAAATAGGATTAGATATCACCATCTACATTAAAATCAATGCATCTATTGTAATAAATATTCTTCTCCCTATCCCCACTCCATATATTTCTACATGCCCCTCCATCTCTCCTTCTTTGTCTCTTTATCTCACCCCACAAACACACACACTCTCTCACTAATTATTTATCATTCTCTTTGTGTCTCCCTCCCTTTCTCCATCTATATTTTATTTCTATTCACCTTCCATCTATATCTCTATCTCCCTTTGTCTCTCTATATCAAACCCAAAACATACACTCTCTTTCTCCAATATATCTATCTATCACTCCCTCCTCCTCTCCCTCCTTCTCTCTCTCTTCCCCTTCCCTGCCTCCCCTTGCTTCTATCTCTCTTCCCCTTCCCTGCCTCCCCTTGCTTCTATCTCTCTTCCCTTCATCTATCCTCTCTCACTCTCCCTCCATATTTCTTATCACTCCTCTCCCTCTCTTTCTCTCTCTCTCTCTCTCTCTCTCTCTCTCTCCAAATTTCACTCTCTATGTATTTATTCTTACCTCCCTCACTCTCCCCCTCCATCTCCATCCTCTCCTTCCCTACCTCTCTCCACTCTCTCTCTTCCTTTCTCTCCCACCTCCCATCATACATCCAATTTCATCAAATTATAAATCAAAATATACACTGAAATCAATGCATCTAATGCAAGAAATCAAATAAGATTAGAAAACAACATCTACATAGAAATCAATGCATATAATGCAAGTAATCAAATAGGATTATAAATCAACATCTACACTAAAATCAATGCATCTATTGCAAGTAAGAAAATAGGATTAGAAACCAACATATACACTAAAACATATGCATATAGTGCAAGCAATCAAATAAGATTATAAATAATCATCTACATTGAAATCAATGCATTTACTGCAAGCAATCAAATAGGATTAGAAATCATTTATATTGAAATCAATGCATATAGTGTAAGCAATCAAATATAATTATAAATTAACATCTACATTGAAATTAATGCATCTAGTGCAAGAAATCAAATAGGATTAGAAATCATCATCTACATTGAAATCAATGCATTTACTGCAAGAAATCAAATAGAATTAGAAATCATCTATATCGAAGTCAATGCTTCTAGTGCAAGTAATGAAATATAATTAGAAATCAAAATCTACACTAAAATCAATGCATCTAGTGCAAGAAATCAAATAGGATTAGAAATCACCATCTACACTGAAATAAATGCATCTATTTTAGGAAATATTTTCACTCCCTCCCCCCTCCATATATATCTATATCTCCCTCCATATCTTATTATTTATCCCTTTATCTCACCCCCATAAACACACACACTGTATCACTCATTATTTATCAATCTCTTTGTCCCTCCCTCCCTTTCTCCATCTATCTCTTCTTTCTCTTCACCTTCCATCTATATCTCTATCTCCCTTTGTCTCTCTATATCAACCCCAAAGCATACACCCTATTTCTCCAATCTATCTATATATCATTCCCTCCTCCTCTCCCTTCCTCTCTCTCTCTTCCCCTTCCCTTCCTCTCCCTCACTTCTATCTTTCTTCTCTCCTTCTATCCTCTCTCGCTCTACCTCCATCTTCCTTATCGCTCCTTATCTCTTTCTCTCCACTCTTTCTCTCTCTCTCCCTCTCTCTCTTACATTATAAATTTTTCACTATATTCCTCTCTTTCTCCTTCTATACCCCATTCTATCGATCTATTTTTCTTTGTCTCTTTATCTCACACCAAAACATACACACTCTCTCCATATCTCCCTTGTCACTCCTTCTCTCTCTCCACTTGTCACTTTCAATGTCATTCTTCTTCCCTCCCTCTCTCCCCATCCAACCCCATCTCTTTATCCATCCCTCTCCCCCTCCAACTCCATCTTTCTATCCCTCCCTCTCTCCCCATCCAGCTCCATCTCTCTATCCTTCCCTCTCTCTACCTCAAACTCCATATCTCTATCCCTCCCTCTCTCCTCCTCTCTCTCAAGTCCACTCTCTTTTCCTTTATCTCTCTCCCATTCTCTCCTACCTCCCTCTTGCTTCCCCCATCAATAACTCTGTCTCTCTCTCTTTCCCCTATAATCCTCTATATTCCCCCATAACTCGCTTCCTCTCTCTCAAGTCCTCTCTCGTCCTTCCTCTCTCTCCCTTTATCACCTCCACCCCGCACCCCCCACTCTCTTTCTCTCTATCCCTCTCTATCATCAAATCCACTCTCTTCTCCCATCACTCTACTATCTCTCCAACTACGTTTCTATATCCCTCCCTTTATTATTCTCTCTCCTTCTCTCTGCGCTTTTCTCCATCACTCTTCCTGTGTATCTTTATCTCACCCCTAAGCATAAACACTCTCTCTCCATCTATCCCTTGTCACTCCCTCTATTTATCCACCTCTATCATATCTCTTTGTTATTCCCTCCCATATATATCTAGAGTTTATATATATATATATATATATATATATATATATATATATATATATACAATGTTATTAAATTTAATAAATTTTAATATTAATGTAAGGGTTAATAATGTTTTTTGTTGCACAGTATTATTATTAATTTGGTGCATGGTATTGGCCCATGGCATTCATAATAATTTGTCCATGGTATTTGGCTCATAGGCTTCACCTAAATAAAACTTCTTTTGGAGTTTTTGTAAATATAAAGACTTTTATGGAGTAAATATAAAAAAGAGGATTTATTTATTTACCATACCTTTAGTTTATTTATATTTTTATTTATTTACCATACCTCTCGAGTAAGTATTAAACAAATTTTATTTATTTACCTTACCTCTTGTTTTTTTATATTTTTATTTATTTACCATCTCTCTTTTTTTAGTGTTTGTAAAACTCTTCATATTTTAAATTTAATTTTAATTGTTTATTGATATGGCTATGTAAGTTATTTTTAAAGCTGACATTATTTACATTTTATTTAAAAAAAATAGTATTTTATTTTGGCTTCTTTATAGATTGAGTTCATACTAGGCTATAGAATGTGCCTCTCAACGGAATCATGATATATGGTCTAGATGGTTATGTAAATTGAATATTCCAATATTCAACCTCCACCTAAACCTTTTTCAATTCTTTTCCTTTCACATCCTATCAATGTATTTCTATTACTCTGTCAATCATCTTAGATATCTGACTAGTTGCAACACCTACCTAAGAAAAATACTTGAAATTTAGAAGCGAGCTAGTGAGAGAACTGAATTTGTGATGAATTATTACGTTTTTGAGCAAAAGGAAATAAATGGTTGGGAGAAATAAAATTAAAATACATAAGAGAGACAGAATAAAAGTAGTAAGACTTAAAATCCACCGATAATTATGCAATATCCTCCACCAAAATTCATTATGTCTCTCACATCGTGATTCATCGCCAATTTGCTTCCGTACCTTGAAATGAATGCCCAAAAGTAAAAAAGTATAGATTCGTTTCCACCTATAGAAATTCCTTTTTCCAATCGTTTTTTATGCCCAATTTTAACTAATCATCAAGTACCAAAGAAAAATTGGGGAGAGCCTTTGCCTTTCCAACAAAATAATAAACAATTCTAATAAAAGAAATCGCTTTCTCTGAAACTAGACTAGACTTATTATATTCCACCTACATAATCCTTATGAGAATTCAGCTGTAAGGAAATCCTCCTAGTATCAGTAAAATATAGAGGGTTAATATCATCGGTTCCAACCTCCTTGACGAATATAAATGTGCCACATAGCTGGCAATGCAATTTGAAAAATTCATGACAAAATTGGGAACCTAAAACACTCCCATGCAAGATAGATTATAATTGATCCAGTTATAATTACCATCAAATGCACACTAATACCCCTAAAAAACTTTAGTATGAATGAGTTGAGTAGGAATGTATTGCTACTTGACAAGAATTACGTTTGGGAAACACACATTTTCACTTAGGGAATCATGTATGATGGGGGTGTCATTGTAAATGCTCATAACAACTTCATAAATATGTGTGACGATGGTATCAACAAACACTTCTTCCTACTAGAGGACAACTCTCAGATACTTTATGCGTAGCACAAAGCTTGCATTTCTACAGTCCTTGTCACTGGCCAGTGTTCATTAAACTTCTCTACTTTAAAGCCACACAAAACATATATCAGAATAATGAATAAACAATAATTTGATTAAGAATATAAAACACTTCACCTAAAAACGTTTCCCTCCATATTCCAGCTGCCAAATATACGAAGGGCACTATTTTCTACATACACAACATTCAATGGACCACCCAAAAATATTTACAACTTCCTCTCATTCGAAATATATATCAAGTTTTATAGATTCACAAAAGAGTCTAAAGGAGGTGATGCACTGGGAGTTTTGGAAAATCCAAATGTTTGTTCCATTAATTCTTGTCAGTGTTGAAATAGATATACCAGGAACTCACAATTCCCTGTAATGCCTCGAGAGATCTAAATATGTTTGGATTTTAGCCCTGGGACTGGAGTCTCTACTGCTTTGTTGTAGTCCCAAAATGTTATCATTGTCACTGCTACACTTAGCCTCTGAATTCCCATATGAAAGTGATTCAAAATCCATGTGGCCAAGAAACAAATGTTATTCTAGTTTGTTTTGTAGGGAAATGAGTGACGATGTGGCTCCCGCTACCAACCAAATTTCATTGCCACATAGTCAAATAAATTTTTTCCAATAATTTTCTCTCCCTCGCACCAGAGTCATGGATCTACGACCTAGATGAATTCATACTTGGCCACATTAAATCTTGTCCGTTCAATTAAATTTAAAAAAAAATCAGTGTCGCCCAATCCAGCCGGGGTCGAAATTAAAATTTCATGGTGAATAATATTAATTTATGACATGATTTTACAAATCAAGTTTAATGATTATTTTTTTTTGAATCGCGCATGAGCATAGTCCCTTGGAAATGAAGTGTTGGGAATATTTTCACCCTTGGTTAGTTTTAAACATTTAAAAGTTTAGTTTGAAAAGAAAATTTTACTTCATACATATTTTTTGTGCAACTTATTATATTGATGAGATGATTATAATCCTAACTGTAATCCAATGCCTTTTCTCAAACTTTCATTGTCCAATGGAGTGGAGTATCACAATGATGTAGATGGGAATAATTAAAGCATTTATCTATTCATCATAACTATGATCGGATTAAAAGTGGTGGACCAGACGATGATGATGAAACCATGTGGAAGATGGTTATAAATGAATATAATTCAAATTTTAATTCATTGGGGTCGTGAAAAGTGGAATTATAGATGGGAAATATTACTTTTGGAGAAGTAGAGAAGAACAAAGTGCATATTTTTTTTGCTAGATATATGTTGATACCCTCATGATAACAAGAAAAGGCAGCTGAGAAGATGATTGTGATGACGAAAAAATGTTGAATACATTTGTAAAGTATTAGAATTCAATTTGTATTACGTTGTTGTTGTGAGACGTGGAATGATGAATCAAAAATATTACTATTGGATGGGTCCTACAAAGTCGAGCCTTGTTAAATTTCATACCTTAGCTATATCATTTATCTCCACTCCTCTCCTCTCAGAAGAGAACTCCATGTTGTTGTTGTTTGTATGTGTTATGTATGTTTGTTTTCTGTGGCAGTTCCTGTTTAGCTATTGCTTGTCAAGTTTGTTAACTGGTATGTTGGAGGGAGGTGGGAGGTGACACAATTGTGTTTAATTTGAACAAAGGCATGACATTCAAAGTGATGTGCCATATCTATTCTCACTAGATATGTTTATTTATTTTAGGTTGATCAATATTTGTTTCATCCGGGTTTCAATTGTACAGATGAATGAAAATCCAATTTAGATTTGGTGACCATTTAAAGTTTTCTTTAAGTTTTTTGGGTTATATTTCCACAATTAGTAAATCATTACTCCTCTAGTTAAGTGTATTCTTAATTTTTGGTTCTGGTCTTAGCTTGTGTCTTTCTTTGTTTTTTTTTTCTTCCAATTAATTTCCTTTTCATTCAAAAAATTACCCTAATTCTCTTGACAAAATTTGTCGTGAATGTTTTGAGAGAGTTTGAAGTTTAACTTCATCGGTGGTTGAGCTGAGAGTCAAAGATAAATACATTTGGAAGAATAATTATTTTATTACTCTTTATTTATTTATTTTTTACAACGAATAATTATTTTATTTCACTTTTGATTATTTATTTTTCATACCTAATAATTATTTCACTTTTAATTATTTATTTTTCATTGCTAATAATTATTTGATATGGATTTATTTCTCATCAAAATAATATTAATAAATTTTAGCTCTCATATTAATATGAATAGTAATTTTTTGTAATTTAATTCCAACTATCGCGAGCAGAAAAGGACGAGAACTAAATTTTGATGTTAAATGTACAGGACAGAGGCACCGAGAGCAATCTCCAGTTTCTGATCTTCACGCAACCACCATCTCCTCTGCACTTAAACGTTCATTAAACACATTGAATCTTCGTCCAACCACATTTAACCCACAAGAAATTTCATTCCAGGGGCAACAATCCTGAACTGCGAAAGGGAAAAGGAACCCATCGGAGGACGTGACGCCACTTTCCTCTGGAATAATCAAATAATTTTCGGACGAATCAAATCGTCTTCGGGGGGAACGAAATTTTCTCTTGCACAATGTTTTGACCCCACGGAATAAGGAACGTATGAATTTTTAATGTTTTGATTTAATTTTTATTTGCCGCATTATGTTTTAAAGTTTTAACTTTGGGTTAATTTTTTTTTACGGCAGAACATTTTATTTTTTTAAACTTCGGTTATATATATTTTAAATATATATATATTATAAATATGTTGGAATTTTTGAACAATTTTGAACACACAGATGAAAATTCAAATTCCTCTTCTACAACACAGAGATTAAAAAAAATGCAGACAGAGAGATGGATTATAACACTATTTCATTAACCACACTATAAGTTGTTAGAAAAATTCCTCAGAACTCTAGTGTTCTGGATTTACAAAATGAAAGGCTTCTTTCAACTATTGCAACACACAATGCTTCAACAAAAAACTTGTTATTTTCTCTCTCTATGTCTTGCTTTCATTGATATGCACACAGTGCTCTCTTTCTTCTTTTCTGCCTTCGGGCAAGAAATTACATTTTACGGTCCACTACAATGCTCACGGAATATTACATTACATATGTATATATATTATAAAAATTTCATATTTATAATATATATATTTAAAATATATATAACCGAAAAAACATAAAATGTTTCGCGATATAAAAAAATTAACCCAAAGTTAAAACTTTAAAACATAATGCGGCAAACAAAAATTAAATCAAAACATTAAAACTTGATACGTTCCTTATTCTGTGGGTTCAAAATATTGTGCAAGAGCAAATTTGTTTCCCCCCTTGAAAATTATTTGATTGATATAGAGGAAGGTGACGTCACCTCCTCTAGTGGATTCCTTTTCCCTTTCGCAATTCAGGCTTGCTGCCCCCGTAATGAAAGTTGTTTTGCATTAAATGTGGTTGGAGGAAGATTCAATGCGGTTGGTGAACATCTAAGTGCGGAAGAGACTATGGTTGTGTGAAGATTAGAAATTGGAGATTATTGTCGCTGCTTCTGTCCTGTACATTTCACATCAGAATTTAGTTCCCGTCATTTTCTGCTCGCGGCAGTTGGAATGAAATTCCAACACCCCCCCTTAATTACAACTGCTGCTTTATTGCATACGCATGCATTTCCTCAGATATTTAAAAATGTTCTACATTAATGACTTTGTGAGGATATCAACAAACTGTTCCTCTATCCTGCAATGCTACAAAACAATCTCACCATTATTAACCAGTTCTCTTATAAAATGAAATTTTGCATCAATATGCTTTGTTCTCTTATGGAAGAAAAAATTATTTGTTAAAGTTATCGCTGAGCTATAATCACAATACATTGTTGTTCCTTTGTCCTATTCATGACATAAATATCTGAGCATTCTTCTCATCCATACTACTTGGCAAGCTGTTGTTGTTGTTGCCACATATTCTGCCTCTGTTGTTGATAAAGAAAATATTGGTTGCTTCTTGGAAGCCCATGAAATGGCCCCTGGTCCCAAATGAAACACATATCCAGATGTGCTCTTCCTGTCATATACACTTCCACTATAATCATTATCAGTGTAACAAATCAATTTAAAATTTTTAGATGAGGAGTAGAAAATACCATACCCCTTCTTTCCACTCACATACCTTAGAATCCTCTTGGCTGCCTGCCAATGAGTCTCTTTTGGTGTTTCCATGAATCTGGAAATTAAAATTATAACATACATAATATCTGGCCTAGTTGCAGTGAAATACATGCGGCTGCCAACTATGCTTTTATACAATTTCTGATCGAAATTCTTGTTGTGATCTTCTTTGCTCAATTTTAACCCCATGACAGTTGGAGTTACAGCTAGCTTACTATTTTGCATGTTTAATCTTTTCAACACTTCTTCAACATATTTTTCTTGGGAAATAGAAATCCCATTTTCATTTTTCTCTACTTCTATTCCAAGAAAATATCTCAAAAAACCCAAATCAGTCATTTCAAATTCACTCTTCATAATTGCTTTAAAATCAGCAATGAGAGAAACTTCATTGCCAATAAAAATTAAATCATCTACATAGAAAAAAAAATAAGAATCTTACCATCATTTTATTTTATGTAGAGTGTGGGTTCTCCATCACATTTCTCAAATCCATTTTCAGTCAAGTAAGTATCTATCATAATGTACCATGCTCTTGGTGGTTGTTTCAACCCGTAAAGAGCTTTCTTCAACTTGCATACTTTGAGCTCTTGGCCTTCAATCTCATAGCCTGGAGGTTGTTCAACATATACCTCTTCTTTCAACACTCCATTCAGGGATGCAGATTTCACATCCATTTGGTAAACCTTCCATTTTTGTTGTGCTGTTATGGACAACACTGTTCTCACTATTTCCATTCTTGCAACTGGTGCAAAGGTTTCTTCATAATCTCTTCCTTGTTGATGCTTGTAGTCTTTGACAACATGTCTTGCTTTATGCCTTTCAATATTGCCTTCAACATTGCTCTTGGTCTTATAGACCCATTTTACTCCAATGAATTCTCTACCTTGATGGAGGTCCACTAACTCCCATGTATTAGTCTTTTATATTGCACCAATCTCTTCATTCATTGCCTCAATCAATTTTTCTTCCCTTATAGCATCTTAAAAATTAATTGGGTCATCAACATGATAATACAAAGAAAATAAAGAGTTTAGACCAGCATTATCATTTACCTCTGCTTACTCATAAATCTCACTCAGATTTCTGAATCTCGGTCTTCTTGGTGTACTTGGAGTTCCACTTGAACTCGAGAGAGTTTCAATTCCATGTGGTGTGCTTGAAGAAGCACTTCCTTGATTTCTCAAGGTTTTTCTATTTCCAGCTTGTGGTGTGGTTTGTTGTTCTTGTGGTGGTGGAGGAGGAGCAACCAATGAGAGATTATTTGTTGTTTTCCCTTCCTCTTGTTCTTCGTGAGACACACATATCTTCGCATTCACTATTTTCTCTAAGATTCCATGCAAATCTTCTTCTTCAATAAACGACACATCTCTGCTTATTATTACTTTCTTGGTGGATGGATTATAGAGTTTGTAAGCCTTCGACTCATCATTGTATCCAACAAAGATACACTTCTCCCCCTTACTTTCAAGCTTCTTTCTTAATTGATCTGGGACATTTCCATAAGCCACACATCCAAAAACTTTCATGTGAGTGAAAAACTGCTTTGTTCCACTCCATGCTTCTTTTGAAACTCTGTTCATGACAGCTTTGGTTGGGTATCTATTCAAGATATACATTGCAAAATTGACAGCTTCAGCCCAATACTCATTTGGCAAATGTTTTTCCTTCAACATACTTCTGGCCATGTCCATGATGATCATATTCTTTCTTTTCCCATGACAGAGACCTTACTATGAATCCCTGTTGTTACATCAGATTTACACATTTTCATCTAGATTGGCAAACATTACTATGTTTCCAGCTATGTGGTTACTACAACCTGATTATAAGAACCATACATCATCTTGTATATCTTGTGCTACATTATATGTTAACAACACATTCTTTTTTTCCTTCTCTTCTTTTGTAAAATTAGCATTTTTCCTATTATTCATGTCATTTTTCTTTTTCCTACATTCATTGGCATAGTTCGCATATTTCTTGCAATAATGACATTGGACTTGGGATTATCATACCTTTGTCCATGAGCTTGATGTTGGCTTGAGCCTTTATTCTGGTTTTGATTGCTGCATCTTCCACTCGTGCTTGCATGGGTGTTTCTTCCACCTCACTGTGGGCTTCTTTCTCTTCCTCTGTTGTTTGCTCTACCTTGACCTTTGCCTCGGCCAAAAGACATTTGAGTCTTGAAAGATTTTTCCAAGGAGGAATTTGTTCCTCTATTTAGTATGTGTTAATGAGACATCAAGGATGCACTAAGCTCAACCACTCTAAATAGTGAGAGATCCTTTGTATCTTCTATTGCCACTACTATGCCATCAAATCTTGAGGGTAGACTTCTCAAGATTTTCTCCACTATTCTTCTTTCTTCAAATTTCTCTCCATGAGACCTTATCTGGGTAAACAACCCAATAACATGAGTAAAAAATGAGTCTATCGAGTCAAACTCTTTTTTTTTTTTTTTTTTTCTCCCCAAAACTCGAACCCCTATCGAGTCAAACTCTTTCATACAGAGAGTTTCAAAATCTCTCTTCATCATTTGCAGTTTTGTTGTCTTCACCTTCTCCATGCCTTGATAGGATGTTTTGAGAATATCCCATGCCTCCTTAGAATTTGTTGCTATTGAAATCCTTGGGAAAATACTCTCTTCCAATGATTGATAGAGATAGAATATGGCTTTGGATTCCTTCTTCCTATTATCTCTTGACAAGTCTCATTCTGTTGTTTTCAAAGCAGCTAGTGCTGCTGCATGTACTGGTTCTGGGTAGCCATTCTCAACTAGCTCCCATATGTCCTGTGAAGAAAATAGGGCTCTCATCTAGATTGACCAATATTCATGGTTCTTCCCATTAAACTGTGGAAGTTGGGGACTCGTCAGGCTGGTGCCTGCTGCTGCCATTGTAACTATGAAAACACGATAGTTTTCTTGACTGTGTTAAAAAAAAAATGAAACGATCAAACTCTTTTGACTGTGTAAACAAACAGAAGATTTCTCTTTGCTGGAGAAATTCACTTCAACAACCTTCTTATAGCTTCTGAAGTGAAGAGAGATATCTGCTTCGTTCACCTAACATCTAGACTAGCTCTGATACCATGTTCATAATTATCAGAAATTTCCAACATAATTGTCAATAATCATCGTTCTTTTTTTGGAAAAAATATTATTCTAATTTAAACCAAAATAAAGAGATTTGAATCTTGTCACTGCCGAATTTCTGTTGTCTGAATGTTATGAAATTGTCTTCCCAAACCATTCAGGGGCACGTGAGATATTTTTTTAAGGCGTAGTTTAAGGAGGCCACAATTTAGTTTAGATTGAGAAGTATGCCTTTTTTAATCAGGTGTATGCTCCGTAATTAATGATTCCTATTTTCATTTTTTTTTAAGCAACATAAAATATTTTGAATATATTTGTTTCTCATATCTTAATGTAGGCAAATGACTATTTGGGCATTTTTCTAATTCTTCAGTCGGAGAGAATGTCTTATGTGTTTGCAAAGCCATCCTCAGTTTTGTGATGGCCTTATTGCTGATTTTATTTAATACTCCGTCTATTGAGAGGGATGGGCACTGGTGGTGTCGTGTCGTTGTTCATCATTTTGGACATAAAATCATGAGATCGATCGAATGAGATGGCCCCTCTAAAAGCGACAAATAAGATGCAACGTACCATATCTTGAAAAACAAATTACGCAGGGCTCACAGAATGTTGGATTTGTGTGTTTACTGGTTATAATGAGGAGAAGTTTGAAATATTTGAGATACTAAAAATTATAGTTCGTAAGTGTTTTCATTGTATTTCGTTTGCGTATTCCATTACAGGGTGAATTTGAAATAATAGTAATTATAATCATTATTAATTTTCTTATACATTGTATATTTGAGATTGGCTATACTATTTAAGAGAAAATTTGAAATAATAAGAATTATACTAATCATTTAATTATTTGAGTATCTAAAAGAAAACTACTCTATAGTTTGAATTATTAATGATTATAGTTCATTTTGGAATAACCTTCACCTAAAAACCCTCATTTTCAAAGAGAAAAATACTTGAAAAATTTCGCATCTGCCTTTATTGGTAGAAAATCCTCCTCTAACACCATAAAATGCTCGAAAAATTTGCCTCACCTCCAGCTTCATTTGGAAAAAGCCCTAATTTGGAACAATGTATGTTGGTTTTATCTCCTTGGGTTTCATTAAATAAATTAAACAACAAATTATTTGAAAAGTTTAGCTTCCACCTTTAGTTGGAGAAACCCTTATTTGACACTATACAATGCTTGGAAAATTGGTGTCCATCTTTATTTGGAAGAAAAAAACCTAATTTCGAGCAAAAGATACCTTTTATTTATTATAAATTAATTAATTCAATTCAATTTTTTAAATAAAATTCAGTTAACTATACATTATATTTTGCAAATTATATAAGTATAGTTAAATATAGTTTCTATATTTTATAAATTATATATCTGTAGTAATCTAAAATAAATTGGTATAATAAATTGGCTATAATGAATATGAACATCATGTTTTAGAAATTATATATATAATTAACTATAGTTAATAAAAATTCACATTATAGTCAATACAAGTACCATTTCTTGGAAATTAAAATTACTTTAATCAAATACAACAAATTATAGTTGATAAAAGTTATGGATATTTATCCATAATCAACAATATTAACTATGGACTTCATATTTTAGAAATTATACATAATGCATTAATTAAGCATAGTCAACAAAAATCAACCATAATCAACTATAATCAATATGATCATCATGTTCAGCCATAGTCAACTATAGACATCATGCTCATAGTCAATATGGACATAAACATTAATATAGTCATTTAATAACTTTCATTTAAATAACTTTATATAATAAATTTAATATCTGCTACTTAATATCATTTTAATGTTAATTTTAATGACATTATTTAATATCATTTTGATTAAGTGTGTGGATTTTAATTATCAATATTTATTACTTAACTCGATGATAGAGATTTAATTTGCATGAAATATTTCAATAATTATTAGGTAGGTAGATGATAAAAGATTTAATCAATCCAAAATATTCTAGAATTTTAAATTAAAAAAAATAATAATATTAAAAAAAATATGTTTTTCTTATAAAAGTATTCTTTCATTAATGAAAGAAAGTTACCCTATGGCTCTGTTTGTTTTAGATAGTTTCTATTTTTAGACATTTTAATGTTAGTGCATTTAGAATAGCACTAAAGTGTAGAATACTTATTTCGATGTTAGGAAAAAATTGTGGTGATCAAGTCCACATGATGGACTTTCCTTAAAAGTCTCCTAAAAATATCTTTAGGAGAAAATGAAATAGATGAAAAAAAGAAATTAAATTAACATAATGGGAGAGAAATATTGTGTTAATCATTTAGTTGAAGAAAAATATTAAGTAGGGTGGAATAAATCACTACGGGACATCAAGATATCTTTTCTGAAAAAAATAAAAAATTAAAACTAAAGAGTCTAGACAAAAGATTCAGAGACTAAAATATGTTGGGAGGAAAATTTATAAAAAAAACTACCTAAAGAAAAAAGGGCGGTTTGTTCCTGAGAGCAAGAAGGTGTTAGCTTGTAGAAAACTATGTTGAACATAAATGATTAGATGGAATTATGTCGAACTCTTATTATTCATCCTAATTCATTCAATAAAATGTATTAATGGAATAATAGAAATATGCACATATGTAAATTAGTTGTGTATATATAGCTATAAATATATGGTTCATTTATGTGTTTAACTAATTGTGTCCAAATATTTATATCCATGGAATGAAGAAATCTCCATATACATTCATAGAAAATAGGGTTAGATAGATCACCTAAATGTTAGAAATTTTTTCTCTTTAAAATAGCATTAAAAGTTTTATAAGTTTTGTAATATAACCATAACATAAAAGGGGCATATGAGGTTCTTCAGTCATTTAGTATAGATGATGTATATTTTCTTTTAAATAATAATTATCCTTAAAATTACTTTAAAGAGTCGAAAGGGAGGATGAATAACTCTACTATACATTCGACTAATCAAAAGCATACAAGATTTCAAGAAAGTAATATATATATATATATATATATATATATATATATAAAAGATCTTATTGTATGTTTGTCAATATTTCCTCAATGTTATGGTTATCGTTATTTAGTTTCTATATGCATGCATCGACAATGGGATAAAAAAGAAAAATTTAGAGATGTACATGGGAGTTATATGCATTTAAGTTATATTCGAGAGAACTTATTCTAAATTCCCATGGTGATTTATATAATTGATTCTTATAAGAATATATATTATTTCAAAGCTATACCACTAATAATCAAAAGGAGATAAGGTAAAAGCTAATTTTTTGATTTAAATTGTATAAAAAGATATTTAATACTTGAGCCAAATGTAAGAAATAGGGACATTAAACAAATAAACATTTCTGGACAGTAAAGTAATGTGAAGTGGTAGCTTAAACCCAAACAAACCAAGATAATATAGGATAAACGCAATATTAGCAATGTAATTAAGGTCTCATAGCTTAAAGAATAAATTAAAGATAGGTAGGTTGATTCCTATGGATTAAGAATACAACCCATAAACCATAAATCAAATGAAATTTATCTTACAGATATATAATGTTTACATGTAACCATAGTCTTACTCGATAAATAATATCGATCAGGAGTGGAGTAAAGACCTTTTCATAAAAGGGAAAAATATATACATTTCTGTCCCGAAGGATGAAAATTGAATAAACATTCTAGCTTATAATGAGTATATTTGATTTCACAAGTTCAAAAAATTAATTTTATAATACAGGTACGGAGAAACAGATAATTATAAAAATGTAGAATATTTCTATAGGAAGTGTGTACGATTGAAAATTAGTAAACATAGGAGATCACAATTGTAATTGGGTTAGAAGGGGGTGAGTTATTTGAAGTGACGACCAGTAGAAACAACGAGGCGAGTTTAGTAGTGTGTTTACTTTGAATCCATATGTGATGTAAGTAATGATGTAAACATCAATGAAATATCATACATTCAATTAAAGGTTCAAGGTCTAGGGGTAGAACGTGAACCGCTAAAAAGTAATTTGAATAATAAAAAAATAAACATATATAAAGGGGGAATAAGTTTTGAATAAAGTGTCCTTATTCCTCAGCTAGGTAAAGACTTGAATGCAGCATTGTGAACTACATAAAATGAAAGGAAACTAGACTAGGAAGGAAAAAAAATAAGGGATAAACTATTTTTTATGCTAATACCAAAATTGAGAAAAAGCACTCTAATTTTGATAATAAAAAAATCTTGAAAAAATCGCATTTTACCTTTACATTAATGGAATTAAAGCTTAGAAAATCCGAAGCGTCCTACATTCACAACATGTAGGATGCAAAAATTTGTAAATAAGCCTTTCCCAATGTTAACATCATATAAATAAATTTAAAAAGCCACAGAACGACATCACCGCTTTTTACATTAGAGTAAAAATTGACCCAAAATTTATTGGTCAGACACTATAAAATACCCTGGAAAAAAATATTGAACATGTACAAAAGACCGAATCTGTACGAGGAAATAAACACTAACCATTACAATGTGAAAAATATCTAATTTAAATTACCTAGGTGATGTGTGAGAGACCTAAATGAACATCCTGAAGTTTTACATCGTTGGTAAGATGTTACTAGTAAAACGAATGCAAAAGTCGATTTGGCAAAAACACTAATTGTTTTCGGCCTTCCATTTCCATAATATGGATCACCACCATTCAATGAATGTACATAATAATATCACATGGAAGCGCACAAAACCATATCATGTGGTTCATGCCTCGAATTTCCAAGTTTGCAAGGGAGGGAAAATCAAAACCGTAATAATAATAATAATAAAAATAACTATCTTTATGAATTCCACATTAAGAAAAGTACAAGGAAATATCATGATTAGAAGATGAAGAAATTGGTGATTCAAAATAGGTGGATAGGTTTGGAAAAATTGATCCAGATTTATGGAGGAAAGCAATATAATAAACATATAACCATAAATACAAAGATGCAGTGGAAATAACACTTCATTTCATTAATCTCGAAGAACTGAAATTTGCTTACAGACAAAATGGAAATAAACTAGCTAGGGCACTGATAGCTATCTCTAAGAAGAGATGTTGCAGCTACAGGCCTCTGAACTATGTTACAATGAGGCTTGAGGGCCTATTTATTATTGAGAAACAATGTAAAAACTGAAACGTCCAAAAAGCTAACCCTAGGAGATGAAGCGCCAAAACTGTGGATCCCGTTTTGGGTAAATTGGTGTTTCAACTTCTCGGGGACGTAAGTTTGGCACTCCATTTGACGCGTTTAGTAGCTCGTAAGAAATATCTATCTTAGGCGTACAAATTTCAATGTGAGAAACATCCATCCATAGACCCATGTTGCTCTCGGTTTTCCCAAAAAAACGTTGTTTAGGGCCTCAAAACGGCTCTGGA
Organism: Pinus albicaulis; assembly: GCA_034641835.2. NCBI lineage: Eukaryota > Viridiplantae > Streptophyta > Pinopsida > Pinales > Pinaceae > Pinus > Pinus albicaulis. The sequence continues at coordinate 1,271,043,382 of CM076581.1, forward strand.
AGTTTAGGACCCAAAAACCTGCTAAAAATAGTAAGTTGTGCTGCAACTTAAAAACTAAAAGAAATGATGGTGGGGGTTCAAATGGAATAGGTGGGTGGCCACCAATGTCCACTTGGATCATTAAGGCCCCAAAACGGCTCCAGGAGTGCGGGACCTGAAAACTTGCTAAAAATAATAAGTTGTGCTGAAAGTGAAAAGTTGTAATAATTGATGGTGCAGGTCCAAATGGAATAGGTGGGTGGCCACCGATATCCACTTGGATCAAAAACACACAAAGAAGTGGTACATTAAAGCTTGAAGGGATTTATTGTTGGTGCGTATAAGGAATGAACATTATACAAATTGTTTTAAAGGGTATTTAAATTTAAAACATTGGAAAAGGAAGGGCTTATGACATGATTCAAAGGAAATAGGAATAAAAAATGAATAATATTTTGATAAATAAATAAATGTTGTGTAGGAAAATTACTCAGCTTATTTAAAGAGAATATTGAGGTATTAGGGATAGATTTAAAGCAATGACTAGAACTCTTAAGACCATCACAGGAATATCGTAGGTCATTTTGGCTAACATTAATATATACTATCTCTTAGATCTTACAAATGAGATCGCCATCGTTGACAGTGGGCTAGTACAAGAGGGAAGATGGACAGATGGGGGAAACCATGTGGTTCGGGTCTCGAAGTTCCAATATTACAGGGTGGGCCATGAGCTCGATTAACAACAAAGCCCAAATCTCCCACACATATGATAATAGGGAGATAATGCATTGTTAAAAAAACAAAAATAAATGAAAAGTGAATGTGGCGAGGGTTGATATATGTGTAGAGGTAAGGATAGATACACAAAAATAAGTGGTTCACCAAATTATGTTAATAACTAACTCGTATAAGTAACCACCTTCCATTTTTCGGAAGGAACCAAGTAACTTTTAGAATTAATTAAAGTGAGTTCAAGCATGAGTTAAGACACTGCAACGAAAGGCTTTATGTTGTAATTTGTGATGAAATAAATAGAATTTGTAAAATAATCTACGAAATAAATAAACTAGTTTTATTGGTTGTAAGAGGACCAAATAGTAATATATCCCAAAATAATATATGGAATCTTGAAATACTAGAGATAGATTAAACGAACACATGTCATTCCTGAATTCCCCAAAGAAATAAAAGTATAAATAATTTATTAAATAACTAAATATAATCAATAAGTTATAGGCTAGGAGAGGTTAGTATTTATGATGTATGGAAAACAAAAAATACATGTGGAAGTTGTAGGTTAAATATTGAAGCTTCTAGGCCAACCCACTCACTGCTATAAGATAGGAGTGAGAATCAGCTAGATCAAACCTGGGTGTGAATAGAATACCGAGGTGTGAATAGAAGATGAAGTTCAACCTTATATAACGTAATTGGTACAGTGAGTAACAAACTTTAAAATTAGAAGTAACTAGTAATTAAACAATTCATGATTAAGTTGAGGAAGCAAGATATCAATAATCATATGTTATTGCCACAACTGGATGAGGGAGTTGTATTATTAGAAAAAATTAGATCTCATTGGTTTAAAACAAAATGCATTAAGAGTTCAAGTAAAATCTAAAGCACCCTAGTAGGGTGAGATATAATGATTGTATGGAATTTGTCTAATGATTTTACACATATGTGTTGTCATATAGTGAAATTCTACAAATCATTAGAATTCCTTGTATATTATCAAGAAATAAAAATACTAGAGGCGGCATTAAAAATGTAGTCAAATTCTACAACTTATCATAATTCCTTCTACATTATCATGAAATAAAAATACTGGAGAGGGCATTAAAAATTTTTGTATGGTAAAGTTAAATCATGCCCTAACAAAGTTACCCCAAAAAGAGAGAGAAAAGTTCTTTGAGGAAATCTCAACTTGTAGCTAAGATGAGTAAAGTATATATAGTAATGGAGAAAGTGACCCAATTTTTTATTCTAAAAGTAATGATGGTACAAAGAAAATCGAATAAAGGTTGTTTCAAAGAGTTTAAGGAAGCTAACTAATATTTATTCAAGGCCAGGAAGGGGTATGAAAACCATATTTATATAAAATGGAGTATCTACTACTAAACAAGAGAGGTTGGATAGCATCTAGTCCCTGCCTTGAGGAGAGCCTAAGACATATTTAGTTGCATGTGAACCAATATTTTTTGTTTAAATATAAAAATAAAAGGTAAAGAAAGTGAGTCCATATTTCCATTTTCCATTCAATAAAGTGAGTCCATATTTCGATTTTCCATTGTCTTTTTAAAGGAGGTAGCCAACACCAATGGAACAACACATGTTGTGACTATATTTCCTATTTTTTCTTGATAGTATTATAGACATGTCTCCTAAATGTGAGCATATAGAGGATGATCACCAAATGTTTGAAAAATTGTGTACAAGGGATATAGTTTCATGGAATGTAATGATTTAACGTTATGTGCATAGTGGAAACTAGGAAAAATCTTTCGAGTTCTATCACTAAATGAAAATGTGCATGTTTCAGGCATGTGGAAAAATAGGGCATGTTAAATAAGGAAAGGAAATCCATGATTTGATTGCCAGCGGATGGCTTGGTTTGGATGTTGTTTTGGGAATTTCAGTTATAAATATGTATGCCAAGTGTGAAAGTATGGATATTGCACACCAAGTATTTGAGAAAATGTCTGTAAAAAATGTTGTTGCGTGGATTGAAATTATTTTTGGGTATGTTGAGAATGGATTATTTGAGGAGGCCATTGAAATATTTTGTCAAATGTAGCTGGCAGGCATGAAACCTATCCAAGTTAGCATCGCAAGCATAATCCCAGTATGTGCTGGGTTAGGAGACATGAATATTGGAAAGGAAATACATGGGTATATAGCTAAAAATGGATTTGATTTGGATTTTTTTGTGATGAACAAAATTATAGATATGTATGAAAACTATACAGGCATGGAAATTGTAGAAATATTTTTTGATGGAAGATCAGAAAGATATGTGGTTCCATGGAATATAATGATCGAATGGTACGTCAAATATGGACAGTAAAATAATTCTTTGACACTTTTTTTTCAAATGCAACGCTCAAACTTGAAACCCAATTCAGTCACTGTGTTAAGCATGGTTTCAATATGTGCCTAGTTAGCACTACTGTCAAAGGGCAAGGGAATACATGGTTACATAATCAGGAATGGAGTTGAACTAAATATCTTCTTGGGGAACACCCTCATAGATATGTATTATAAATGTGGTAGTGTCAAATTTACACGTACTTGGTTTGATACGATGTCTCAAATGGATGTGTTCTCATTCAATACTATAATTGCAAGAAATGTCCAGGATGAAGAAGTAGACAAAGAACTAATTTTTTTTTCAGCAAATGTAACTGCTAGGCATAAAACCCAATACCTTAATCATGGTGAATGCCCTTGCAACATGTGCCAATTTAGCAGCTGTGGAACAAGGTTACTCGATCCATAGTTATATAATTAGAAGTGGGGTTGATTCAGATGTATTTGTGGAGACTGTCATTATAGACATTTATGCAAAATGCAAGAGTATTGAAAATTCCGGGAAAATATTTGAAAAAATGTCAACAATATATATAGTGTCATGGAATGAAATTATTGGAAGATATGTGTAGAATGGATATGCCAATGACACATTGAAACTCTTCTATCATATGCAAATAGCAGATGTGAAACTGAATCTTGTGACTCTTCTCAATGTTATCCTTGGATGCGCCCAATTAGTAGCTCTACAAGTAGTCAAGTCAATTCATACATACATCCTTAGAAATGTATTTGAATCAAAAATTTCTACGAAGAATGCACTGATAACGATGTATGCCAAGTGCGGAAGACTAGAGATTACATGCTAGGTCTTCTACAAAAATCTTGAAAGAGATATTGTATCGTGCAATGGCATGATTACGGGATATGCAATGCATGGGCAGGATAGGAATTCACTTATACTTTTTTCCCAAATCCAACAAGTTGGCATCAATCTAGACCATATCATCTTTGTTGGTATTTTTTCAGCTTGCAGTCATACTAGCCCAGGGAATGATTGTGTTTCAGAATTCTCGTGCTCCCTCATCCTCGAATATTTGTGGAACATAGCTATTTAGTTGAAGATAAACTACATCGAGGGTAATTTTTTAATTCTACATACAAAATAACTATAAATATAATCATTTAAAGTCAGTAATGATATTTGAATGTTAAAAATACACATCTGAACCATATCTATGACCAAAAGGTATATCTCTATGTCCAAAATAATAAGTTCATATAAAAGGCATAATTAATTATAGATCACTACAGTATGTAAATAGCAAGATACACAATAAACTTGAGAAAGTAAGATGTTAACAATACATTTGGGAATTCTAGAGGAAAACATTATGACCTCATCAACTAAAATTATGTATAAATCATACAAGAAATTTATGGGCATCACTAATTTATAGTCAAGAAAAAACTATCACCTGACTAGTAACCAATACAAAATTTAGAAATTGCAGTTAGTTGTTTTGAACTGATCACCATGCTCAAATACTAAATAAGAACTGTGTACATCTATTCCCTTTCACATTGGTAATGATAAAAGTGCTTGAAAAAACTAAATAAATTGTCTTGCTAGATTTCAACAACATAATATGACTAGTGCAAAGGACCTTTGTGTGAGATTTGATTCAATACACATAAGCTACACTAAAATAGTGGTTGCAAAAATTCCATAGCAATGTGGAGCAACAAGTTGAAGCACCATCCTATGAATAATGAAATAAAAATTTATACGAGGATTAAAATAATATGCATGTAATTTAATACTCATTTGTATCATTTCTAGTTAGCATTTCCAAAGTAGACAGGATATAATGTTGACCTAGTCATTTATGAAGAAAATCACAAAATACTAGATTAACTTACAGGAAATGAAAGAAAGAGAACATATTTCCATTCATTTCATGACAATGATGCGATCAGAAATTGAATTGGGGGCAAAAATTTGCTAAAAACTGAAATTGCTCAGACTCGCTCAGAACGTGAATGACCGAACATGTCTCGTCACCCTAATTCTGGTGCGCTTTGTTTCATCGAAAATCGATTCCATATGAGAAAGTTAGAGCTTAATGTAAGCTTTTCCAAACATTCGATTTAAAAATAAAGTGAAACAGGGTCAAAGGGGTCAATTTCTTGGTCAAATTTTGGTTTTCCTCCAGCCAATGGTGTGTTGGCACTTTCCAGCTTGTACATGACCCGAATTTCTAGGCTACATGTTGAATTATGGTTGCTTTTAAATGAGCAAATAGGCAGACGACACGTGGTGCATCTAGGGGCCACTAGGTGCCCCCTCCCAAAGGCTGAAATATGGTTATGTAACGTCAAAATTAAATATTATCATGTGGATAAATTTTATATGGTGGATGGGTGGAGGTCAGGCTCGACCTCACGACCTCCCCCACACAAACGCAAGGTATTACTGCTATACCTAGAGGTTGGTTCTTAACATACAATAACATCGCCTATATTTAAGTTTTAAACAATGTTATGGCGGGGGTATGTGGGGGCCAACCCCCAGTCCATGAAACCTTCAGCTCATGACCACGACAGAGGGATAATACTAATGGAGGAGTTAGCGCTAATAAAACACCTAAACCATAGTGAAGACACTAACATCTATTTAATGCACACTTATCCAAGTATATTAATTTGGTAGATTTCACTAAATTCAGTGTGATGTCCACTTTTGTCAGAGTTAACAGGAGTTACTCCATTTTTGGATGGGTTTCCTAGGCCAAAATTGAGGAAACCATAACTTGAGAAAAATTCGACCAATTTTGGCTCAAAAAAGAGTCTATCCTAGCAGATTTGGATGCTCTGAGCATGTTGGAGCAGGTTTCAGGAGTTGTAGAGGATTGTAAACAACACTTTTTCCATTTTGAGCTCATACAGAGGCCTAAGCCAAGGTACTAAAAGAGGCATCCCTTTTGCTAAGAGAGTCATAATGTGACTCAGGCAGAACCAAAACAAGGGTTTTGGGGGTGTCGCAGAGCCATTGGAGTAGGTGTGAGAGCCATCAGAGCTTAGGAATTGACTATATTCATATTTTTTACCAGTTAATGAAAGAGGGCAATCCATTGAATTTGGTCCAAGGAGATGTAGCCCAGGAGGGGTGAACTCCTTCATCACTACTATGTAATGTGCTTGTTTTGTATTATTTATCTATAATTTACTTGTTGTATATGTGTTTTTAAAGCTAATTTACCTCATGAATCTATCATAATAGACACGAATTTGACACATAAACTCTCTCATCAACTAGAAATTTGAGATGATCCTTGAGAACACTTTTATTTTATACTTGTGAGGAATATATCACAAAAAAAACTATTTTTTCTAGATTTAGATCAATTTTGTATCAAAGGACAATTTAACTCAATTTAACCCAAGTTTATCTTAGGTTTTTCCAAGATTAGCTAGAATATTAGCTATTGGTTTTGTATTTGTGAAAGGATAATTTAATTGTGTGCAAGTTTATGTGTGTAAGCTGTAATGTCCCTAGCTTCTCTACTTTTCTTAGAAATTTGAACAGTCCTAAAGGGTAAAGTGGACCCCAAAGGAAAAAAAATATTGTTTATTTATTTTATTATTTTAATTTAGTAAAATAAAATTGGAATTAATTGTCCAAAGACTAGATTATGATTAGAGATGAGGAAACCAAATCCATAAGGATGGATAAGGTTAATAAGACTTTCCCAGTTCTCCAAAAATCCTTGGAGAAAATAAATTAAATATTAAAGTTTATATTGGAGATAAAAATCTAAAAAGCTACCCCAGTAAAGAGGAAAGTTAATAGGAAGAGGTGGAATAAAAATAGAAAGAGGAAAGGCTAGTTTTAAAGTAATTTTGTGGAAGAAATAGACTTGGAAAGCCTAGGAAAAAGGGAAAACAACATCCGAATTAAATAGATGCAGTTAAGGAAACAAGATGATGGGAAAGCAGACTTAAATATAATATTTAGGATAAACAATGGATTGTATATTGCTGGAAGATTTGATCTCTGCTCAACAGGAGCTGTGGAGAAAGAGCTGAAAGGTTGGGTGGAAACTAGTCTACCTTAATTGGCATGCACTAGTTAATTCATTTTAACTTAGAATTTTACTATGATTATTCTTATTATGGTGAAGTAAATAAATATCAATGGATTTGATTAAATTTGTTCAAGAATAGATGTTGTATATTAAATAAATTTAAAAATACTAAGTGTTAGTAAATTGGTAGGTCTGTACATTTAACAGTGTAGTATTTAATAAATATAGCATGTCTTTGTATGGTTGCACAAACAATGATATGAAAAACACAAAATTTCAGAGTGTCTAAACCTTGTTGAAGGTTTAAATCTGAGGTTAGGTGACTCTGAGAATTTATTATTGAATAATATTATTGTCTTAGCATTATCAGGAAATTTTATAAACAAACTAGTGTAGAATGAAAATAAATATGCATGACAATTCATATGAAATTAGCACATTCAAGTAAATTACCTACTATATTAGAACTAAGGAATGTAATACTAGCATTTAGACATTATAGTAATAGGTTTCAAGGAGGAACTTATCAATTATTACAAGAACTGAAATACAACTTTTAAGAAAAGTATTGCATCGAAACTACAAACATAACTTCATTAAATAAGAAAGGATTTATTCACACATATTACATAGTTATGAAAATTTAGGGATATAAATCCCTATAATTACACAGTTCAAAATCCAACTTGGTATAATTAAATTATACAAATTGAGAACTTTGTCCATATACAATAAACTATATAGTTTCTGTGGAAAACATGGAGAGATAACCTATTAGAAATCTCCAAGTGAGTCCTTGGACCAACTTGAAGATGGAAAAGCACACAATTATGCTGGAATATGGAAGACTATTACCAGGAAGAAAAATAGGTATGATGTCAGGCATACCTGTACAGGGAAAAGAATATAAATTAGTTATGTTTCATGTATATAACCATAAAAGTAAATAATAGAAATTAAACCAAATAGGATAAGAATTTACTTGAGGGAAAAGGGTAGAAAACCCAACCTGTAATTAACAAGAGTAAAGTTAGTTACTAGATGGAATGAGGACTTTTGTACAAATTACCAATGATTCAAGGTACTGAGTAAGTGAACGAAATAAATTTAAATATAAATAGTGGTAATACCTACCTAAGAGAGGATTTAAATAGTAAGAATTCAATACAAAAAACTGTATAATCATAATGATTATAATATTATGAGAAAATGAAGGCAATCCAACCCTAAGAGAATGATGAAAGAAAAATAAAAAATTCTCAAGTTAATATGGGAATAAATATGGTATTGTGGACAAAATTAGAATACATCCCAAACCATATTTAACCAAAAACGCTAACAAAGAGAAATTATATCTCTATGGAAATGTTTGAAAGTGAATGAGAAACTTATACGTATGGCATCATCCCCAAAATTGCCTTCAGGAAAATATAAATACATTTTCTCAATTAATATTGAAAAAGACCACCATAGAAATTGGTAAAGGTCACTAAATATACATAAAATCTGTAAAGGTCTCAGAAAGGCCGAGTTGAGGAAGCATTATCTGAGTATAAAAGAAAAAAGTATAAAGGGCGAGAGAATAGAGAAAATACATGTAAATTACACGTGGAAAATGATGAAACCCAAATGTCAAAAACTGGTTGAGCCAAACAGAAAAGGAGAAGGAAGTTCATGACTCCAATTCGTTGTATGGAAGACAAGAACGGTAATAAAAATCCATAGTATTAAAACAATAAATGAATTTTTTTTGGACTATAAGAAAAATAATTGGCCTTCCAAATTAATTCGTAAATGGAAGAGGAGAGAACGAACGTGTGGAGAAATGCAATTTACACCGTGAGAGTTCAACTACATAATGACTTTACTGGTCGAGGCCGATTTTGATAAACGTCATCTAGACATAGCTCCACGGCAAGGGATGCCGTGAGTTAAGGGATGCAGGCGTGTCTACAATCCTAAACAAAACATTAATATGTGTTTAGAACAAAACAATTAAATATAATAAAACACCACAACGACCTCGAGACCTGAAATCAAAAGCCACGGTCTGGAAAAATTTAAAGAACTATGTCATGCATATTTGTTACCTGAGAGAGAGAGAGAGAGCTTATGAGAGTTTTGATTTAATATCTTCATGAAAAATGAAGGTGTAATCCTCTGCTTGCCAGAAGGAATCCTCCTCCTTGAAAGAAACGAGAGATGTGGAGAGCCAAGATAAAATATCTTAACCTGCAATTGAAAGGCATAGAAGAGGAAAAGGGAAGTTTCCCAACAGAGAACACGGAAAAAATCTCCTAAACCAAAAATGAAATCACTTATTGAAATCCAAACCCTAATTATAAATAGATATTCACTGTCCAGGTTTAATAGATCTAATGTCATGTATTGAAAGGTCCAATCAGCCTCTCGATAAGCCATGTGACTAGGTACAATCCCAAGGAAAATTTAGTGCAAACATTTGGTGAAAATTTATACCGAGGAACTGTCACAATTAAACCATAGTAATTACAAGTCCTCGCAAACCCACTTATGTGTTTAAATATGATGATGTGGTTAGTATATAATAAGTATTTCCAAATGTGAACATCATTTAGTGGTTAATATTATGTGATAGACATTACAATTAATACGTAGAAGGTCAAAGCTCCATTAAAACTTGAAAAGTGGGTGCATCATTTTAAATAAATTCCATGTGATACACCAATGGAGTATAAATTCTATGGTCATACTTGTAGGTAGCCTAATATGGGTTAATGAGATTAATGAAATCTACACCTAGATTAAGACCATGCTTTTTAAATGTGAAGGTCAATGAATCAAATAAAGAGGGTAATTAATATCCATTACAAATATGTTATGATAATCTATATATTTATAGTTCAAAGGAATTATAGAGATAGTTCATAACATTTAAGAATGGTTAAGTTAATGTCCATATGTTTGAGGAAATAGAATTAGAGGAGTTATGAATAACTAAAAATTAACATGGAAAATAAATTGGGTGGATAATAGTTAAATGTGGGATTTCACTATTTACGTATATTTTCCATGTAAAAAAAGATGAGATTATTGTATAGACAGAGAGCCTCCTTGGAATTGCTAAATTGGAATTTTAGTTTTCAAGAGCATATGTTCATAGGATGAAAGAGGTATGAGTATATGTAATCTTGTTCAAGTAATTATAATTTACAATAAGTGTTAAAAGAGAAATGGATAACTAAACCCATCAAAATTTCAGTAAATAAAAAGGATGGCAGATGCTATTTCTCATGATGTGATGAATAGTAGTAAGTTATTTCAAGTGATTTGTATTAGTGCTATAAATAGAAAAAAAAAATGTTATTTGTGGAATCATCGATGTTACAAATGGTATCAGAGCCCATGTTAAAACACTGGGCCTGAATGTGTGCTCACACCAGAAAATCAAAATCCAAAAATTTGTTGCTATAAATTGTTTTGTTAACATAATTTTTCACTAATGTTTACTTTTATGTACAACGAATTAGTGAAGAACCATACAAATATAAACCATGAGTGAAGGGGCTCAGTTGTATGTGGATTTGGGTGGTGTATAAAATTTGTCAGATCCTAATGCTCTGTTGATGGCTATGATGCATCATATGCAAAGAGAAATGATGCAACTGAAAAAACAGAATGAAAGATTATCTCTAGCCAATGAAGAGAAAGAAATGTTAATCAGAGAATTGACCTCCAGGAACAGTCACAAACGTGAAGGTTCTAGGAAAAAAAGAAGAGTAACCAAAAATCACTCAGAAGAGTCTGAGGAGGATGAAGCCTTTAGATAACAGTGTATAAGAAAAATGGAATTGCAAGGTAAATTTCGAAAAATCAAGCCTTCCTCCCATGATGGAGAGAAGGAGGAAGATGTAGAAGCTTGGCCTCTAAACATGGTAAAGTACTTCCAAGTTTATGAGTATGGAAGTAACTTAAAATCTAGTCTAGCTATTTACCAACTACAAGGAAAGGCTACCCTGTGGTGGGAGGAAACTAAAATAGTACATGTGATGGATGAAAGCAATGTCACTTGGGAATATTTCCAAATTAAATTTAAAAATAGATATCTAAATTAATGATAATGTGATGATAAATCCAAAGAGTTTGATGAGCTTATGTTGGGACAGCTTTCCATTGATGAGTTTGTTACCAAATTTACCAATCTCCTCCACTATGTACCTTATATAAGGGAAGAGAAGGCAAAGGTACAACTATTTTTAAACTACCTACCTACTATATATAAGGAGAGGATAGAATATGATAATCCCAAGACAATGGATGAAGTTGTCCGCGAGGCAAGGCTATGTTATCAGCAGTTCAAAGGAATAAATGAACAAGAAAAAAACTGGTAGAAGAAAGAAAAGGGTGAATCTAGTGGGAAAAGAACAAAAATAGCATACTTAAAGAACTTTGGGACATATCATCAAAGGAAGAAGTTTACAAAAACTTGAGAAAATCACCCAACCTAATCACAAACAGGATCTAAACAGATAGATGGAAACAATAAGATAGAAGGAACTGTTAAAATGAGGGAACCTTTAAAGTGATGAAGTTGTTGAGAACCTCATCTACTGATATATTCTCCACATAGAACCATTCATAACATAAAAGTGCTGAGAGAGGCAACTACTGTAAATGAGATGCAAGAAACATCCCCAAAATCAATGTTTCCCTCGAAGATCATCAAGATGAACACCAATCCACCATGGTCGAAATGGAATGTATGATTGCTGAAAAACCTGTTTCTGTTTTGAGATATCCAGGTGCAACCTTAAGCTATATAAGTCCTCAAATTATGGAAAAGTGAAAATCGAAGTTATAAAAAATTCAGCAAGCATGGTTAGTTCAGTTAGCTATAAGAAAAAAAAGAAAAGTGACCCATAAATTACCAAATATTGCTGTAAATTCAAACGGGCATGAAACTGAACTGAATTTGAATATCTTACCTCTAGGCTTCTATGATGTGTTTGTAGGAACAGATTGGTTAGAAAAATAGAAATCCATATTAAATTGTTTAAACAAAACCATACACTGTATAGATGGTGAGGTAAAACCGGTGATAGTGAAAGGGAAACCCAAACCCATATCAGTGAGACAAATTTTAGCACTTCAATTGAAAAGGACAACAAGGAAATACTGCCAAGTTTATGTTGTACATGTGGAAGAAATGGGACAGAAAACTGAAAAACAACTAGTAGAAAACTAACCATTCATCCGAGAGTTTAAGGATGTGTTTCCAGATGAAATTCCTCAATTACCCCCAAAAAGAGAAATTGATTTGTCAATTGAATTAGTACTAGGAGCTACCCCAGCCTCTAGAGCCCCATACAGAATGAGTACCCCAGAATTAATGGAGTTAAAACTGCAGCTACAAGAGTTGCTAGATAGAGGCTATATAAGACCAAGTGTATCCCCGTGGGGAGCATCGGTACTGTTTGTCAAAAATAAATATGGTACATTTAGAATCTGCATAGACTACTGACAACTAAATAAACTGACAATCAAGAATAGATATCCTCTACCCAAGATAGAGGATCTATTTGATCAAGTTAGAGGAGTCATAGTCCTTTTGAAAATTGATTTAAGGACAGGCTATCATCAATTGAGAATTAAAGATGAATATATAAGTAAAATTCCATTCAAAACAAGATACAGACATATGAGCTTGTATTCCTACATTTTTGGTTGAATAATGTACCTGCTACATTTATTTGTGTAATGAAGAGCATCTTAAGTAAATATTTGGACAAATTTGTTCTAGTATTTATTGATGACATTCTGATATATTCTGAGAATGAAGCTGAACATAAAGAACAGCTCAAAATTGTCTTACAAACAACCGGAGAACATAATTTGTATGCTAAAATTAGTAAATGTGAGTTTTACAAGGGTAAAATTCAAAACTTGGTTCGTATAATTTCAGAGAAAGGATAACCAGTGGACCCAGAAAAGATACAAGATATAATGGATTGGCTTATACCTACTAATGTTTCCACTATAATATCTTTCATAGGAATTGGAGGATATTATAGGAGATTTGTAGAAATATTTTCAGCCTTACCATATCCTATCACATCTCTACAAAGGAAAGGAAGTTTGAGTGGACAGAAAAATGTTAACATAGTTTTGAACAGTTAAAACTTAAAATCACAAATGTGCCCATTCTAAAGATTGTTGATCCAAATCAGGAATTTGTAGTTTGTACAGATGCTTGTGGAGAGGGATCAGGAGGAGTCTTACTACAAGAAAACTCAAGCATAGCATATGATTCAAGAAAACTAAAGAAACATGAACATAATTATAGTGTGTATGACTTAGAGTTAGTTGCTATAATACATGCTTTGAAGATGTGGAGACATTATCTGTTAGGGAAAAAGTTTATATTAATGACAGATCACATCAGTTTGAAGTATTTTTCCACACAACCTGATTTAAATGCTAAACAAGATAGATGGTTGTCCTTCCTTAGTGAATTTGACATGGAGATCAAACATATCAAGGGGAAGGAAAATAATATTACATATGCTTTAAGTAGAAAATCTTGTCAAAATGTTAATAGTGTTGGGAGTAGTGCAAGCTTTGATATTGAAGGATTGATCCAAGAAGTAATGAGGCAAGACCGAAGCTATGGAAAACTACAAGAAAAAAATGCAAAAACAAGATATGGTGGGGTATACTCAAAACCAGAGGGGATTGATTTGTTATAAAGACAGATTAAGCATCCTGAATGTGAACTCATTAAAAAGTGAAATTTTAGATGAGTATCATAAAAGACTCTATGCAGGACATTCAAGGTATGAGATATTAATTTTAGCTTTAAGAAAGAACATGTTCTAGCCAGATATGAAAAAGGATGTGGCTAATTATTTAGCTAGATGTTTTTAATGTCAACAGGTAAAGGTAGAGCATTAGCATCCAACACGATTGTTGAATGCTTTAACCATCCCATAATGGATGTTCGAAATAGTTTCCATAGACTTTATGATTGTATTACCAAGAACTAAATACCAAAATGACTCTATCATGGTAGTAGTTGACACATTGACTAAAACTGCACACTTCTTACCCGTACAATCTACTTTTGGTACAACTCAAGTAACTAATGTATTTATGAAAGAGGTTGTAAAGTTACATGGTATTCCTAAAATGATCATATCAGACAGAGATACAAATTTTACTGCAGCTTTTTTGAGAATTCTGTTTAGGGGAATGGGTAAAAAATTGAACTTTAGTACTACATACCATCCCCAAACTAATGGGAAAACTAAAATAACAAACTAGATTTTAGAAGACATGTTGAGAATGTATGTGATGGAAAAACCAACAAAGTGGGAGGACTTTCTACATTTAGTAGAGTTTTCCTACAACAATAGTTATCAAGCCTCAATCAAGATGCGTCCTTTTCAAGCATTGTATGGAAGAAAGTTCCATACACCTCTAATTTGGATTCAACCAGAGGATAAGTTAATACTTTGACCTGATGCATTGCAGGAGATGGAAAGGATTGTAAATAAAATTCACCAAAAAATCAAGAAAACAAAAGACAAGCAGAAAAGCTATGTAGATAAAAAGAGAATTCATAGAGAAATCAGTGTGGGTGATCATGTCTACCAAATGATTAAGCCCAGAAAGAGTGATTTGTACATTGGTAGTCGTGTAAAACTAGCACCATGCTACTGCAGACCTTTTGAAGTGCTGGAAAGAGTGGGACTAGTAGCATACAGGTTGGCTTTACCTAATCACACTAAGGTTCACGATGTTTTTCATGTTTCATTATTACAAAATTATGTGGATGATCCTACTCATGTCATTAGTTGGAATGTGATACAGGTGAAACCAGAAGGGGAGTTCCTTATAGAGCCACTTCGCATCCCAGCACGAGAAGAAATTTAGCTCTGAAATAGAACAGTGGTTAGGGTGAAAGAGTAGTGGAGGAAATTTGCATCCAAAGAAGCTACTTGGGAGTGAGAGGAAGATATGAAGGAAAACTATCCATCTCTGTTTGAAAAGTGAATCTTATATTTTTTTCTTTGCAACACCGAGGACGATGTTTATTTTTAGAGGGGGAATATGTAATGTCCCCAGTTTCTATGCTTTTATTATACATTTGAATAGTCCTAAAGGGTAAAGTGGACCCTAAAGGAAAGAAATTATTGTGGATTTATTTTAATATTTTAATTTAATAACATAAAAATGGAATTAATTGTGCAAAGACTAGATTATGATTAGAGATTAGGAAACCAAAACCATGAGGATGGATAAGGTTCATAAGAATTTCCCAATTCTCCAAAAATCCTTGGAGAAAATAAATTAAATATTAAATTTTAGTTTGGAGATAAAAATATAAAAATCTACCCCAGTAAAGAGGAAAGTTACTGGGAAGAGGTGGAATAAAACTAGAAAGAGGAAAAGCTAATTTTAAAGTGCTTTTGTGGAAGAAAGAAAAGGAAAGCCTAGGAAAAAAGGAAAATAACATCCTGATTAAATGGATGTAGTTAAGGAAACAATCTAATGGGAAAGCAGGTTTAAATAAGAAGATTCAGGATAGACAAGGGGTTGTCTATAGCTAGAAGATTTGGTCTCTGCTTAGGGGAGTTGTGGAGAAAGAGCTCAAAGGTTTGGTGGAAACTAGTCTACCTTAAATGGTATGCACCAGTTAATTCATTTTAACTTAGAATTTTATTATTATTATTCTTATTATGGTGAAGTAAATTAATAGTAATGAATTTGATTAAATATGTTCAAGATTATATGTTGTATATGAAAGAAATGTAAAAATACTAAGCGTTAGTAAATTGATAGGTCTGTACATTTAACAAAGTAGTCTATAATAAATATAACCTGTCTCTATATGGTTGCACAGATAATGATCTGAAGAGAACCAACTCTCAGAATTTCTAAACCTTGTTGAAGGTTTAAATTTGATGTTAGGTGACTCTCAGAATTTATTATTGAATAATATTACTGTCTTAGAATTATCAGGAAATCATATAAACAATATAATTTAGAATGAAAAGAAATATGCATGATAGTTCATATGAAATTAGCACATTCAAGTAAATTACAGACTATATTAGAATTGAGGAATGTCATAGTAGCATTTAGACATTATCGTAATAAGTTGCAAGGAGGAAGTTATCAATTATTAGTAGAACTGAAATACAACTTTTAAGAAAAGTATTACATTAGAACTACAAACATAACTTCATTAAAGAAGAAAGAAGTTCTTCAAACATATTACAGAGTTATGAAAATTTAAGGATATAAATCCCTATAATTACACAGTTCAAAATCCAACTTGGTATAATTAAACTATACAAATTGAGAACTCTGTCCCATATACAATAAACTATATACTCTCTTTGGAAAAGATGTAGAGATAACCTATCAGAAATATCCAAGTGAGTTATTGGATGAACCTGAAGATGGAAAACCACATAGTTATGCTGGAATATGGAAGAATATAAATAGTAAGAAAACCATGTGCGATGTCAAGTGTAGCTATACAAGGTAGAGACTAGAAATTAGTTCTGGTTCATGTATATAACCATAAAAGTAAATATATAAATTAAACCCAATAGGATAAGAAATTACTTGAGGGACAGAGATAGAAAATCCAACCTGTAATTAACATGAGGAAAGCTAGTTATTAGAGGGAATGAGGACTTCTGCACAAATTACCAAAGATTTTAGGTACTAACTAAGTAAATGAAATCAATTCAAATATAAAAAGTTGTAATACCTAACTAAGAGAGGATTTAAATAGTAGGAATTCAATATAAAAAAAAATTATAATCATAATGACTATACTATTATGAGAAAATGAAGGCAATACAACCCTAAGAGAATGACAAAAGAGAAATCGAAAATTCTCAAGTTAATATGATAATAAATATGGTATTCTAGACAAAATGTGAATACATGCCAAACCATATTTAACAGAAAAAGTTAACACAGAGAAATTATATCTCTATGAATATGGTTGACAAGGAATGTGAAACTTCTACGTATGGAATAATCCCCAAAATTGTATTAAGGAAAAAGGAAATACATTTTCTCAATTAATATGGAAAAATGCCACCATAGAAATTGGTAAAGGTCACTAAATATATATAAAGTTTGTAAGGATATCTTAAAGGATGAGTTGAGGAATCCCTACCCGAGTATAAAATCAACAAGTATAAAGGGCGAGAGAATAGAGAAAATACATGGAAATTACCTCTGGAAAATGATGAAACCGAAATGCGAAAAATCGGTTGAGCCGAACAGAAAATGTGAAGGAAGTTCATGACTCCAAATTGTTGTATGGCAGACAGGAATGGTAATAAAAATCCATAGGATTAAAACAATAAATGAAATTGTTTTGGACTGTAAGATATATAATTCTAGAGAAACTCTATGGATTGAAAGGTTCAATCAACCTCCGAACAAGCCATGTGACCATGTACAATCAAATTAATGTAAAGAGATCTCGAGGAAAATTTCATGCAAAGATTTGGTGAACATTTATACTAAGGAACTCTCAAAATTAAACCATAGTAATTACAAATCCTTGCAAACCCACTGAAGATCTTAATTACAATAACGTGGTTAATATATAATAATGATTTCCATACGTAAACATGATTTATTGGTTAATATCATGTTATAGGTACAAAAATTGATACGTACAAGGTCAAACCTCCATTAAAACTTGAAAAGTGGGTGCTTATTTTTAAAGAAATTCCATGTGATACATCAATGGATTATAAATTTGATGGTCATACTTATAGGTAAGTCTACTATGGGTTAATGAGATTAATGAAATCTACACCTAGGTTAATACCATACTTTCGAAATGTGAAGGTCAATGAATCAAATAAAGAGGATAATTAATATCCATTATAAATATGTTATGATAATCTATATATTTATAGTTCAAATGAATTATAGAGATAGTTCATAAAGTTTAAGGATGGTTATGTTGATTTCCATATGGTTGAGGAAATAGAATTAGAAGAGTTATTGAATAACTAACAATTAACATGGAAAACGAATTGGGTGGATAATAGTTAAAAGTGGGATTTCACTATTTACCTATAGTTTCCATGTAATAAAAGATGAGATTGTTGTATAGACATAGGGCCTCCTTGGAATTTATAAATTGGAATTTTAGTTTTCAAGAACATATGTTCATAGGATGACAGAGGTATGCGTATATGTAATCATGTTCAAGTAATTATAATTGACAATAAGTGTTAAAAGAGAAATGGATATCTAAACTGATTAAAAGTTCAACAAATAAAAAGGTTTGCAGATGCTAATTGTTTTCATGTGACAAACAATAGTTAATTATTGTGTGTGATTTGTATTAGTGCCATAAATAGAAAAAAAACTAAAAAATTATTTGTGGAACCAGAGATGTTACATAGAGGAGAAGGTGAAGATTGAGGACTCAACACTCAAATCACAACAACGAAGATTTTTATGCATTACAAGTGTGATGGAAGCTTCATCAAGTGATGGTTCTCATTAATCTTCCTTAGCAAGACTCTTTGATGAAGATTTGTTGCAGAAGGTATTCATCATAAGAGATATGGTGGAAAATATGTTTGAAGATAAGTAGGAGAGAATTATACTTCAAGAGCAGTTGATGGCCATGAAGGAGGAGAAGAGATAACTTATTGAAAAGATGCATGATATGGAGACTCAACTCAATATTGCAAATGAAAACCCAACAAATATGCATCATATGGAGATGCAACTCCATTATGCCAAGGAAACCCTAGCCAAGTATGTGCATGAAAATGAGGTATTCAAATGTAGTTTATCTTGAATTTCCTCTCAAGATGAATGTTTTGGTATATTTGAAAGACACACAAGAGGAATAGGGTTCAAATTGTTAAAAAAAAAGGTCTATGAAGGTAAAGGGTTAGGAAAACATACACAAGGAATTATAAACTCTATTGTTGTTAAGGGAAGGTCTAAGTACATGGATGTAGGTTTTCGTGAGCAAGAAGACGAAGAATGCTCCAAATCCAAGGAGGCACATGAAGGTGTTCTAAGAAATACTTTCAATACATTTTCATTACCTCGAACTTGTGAAGTGTGTGTTTTTTATCACTCCACCGGGTCTCTGAGGTTGAGAAGAGACCAACAAAGGTAGCCATCGACCAATATTTTACCAAGTAGCTAGCCCTACTAAGCAGGAGATGGCTCTCTCCATAAGATGACAACCAATATGACTGGATAAAAAGGATTTTAGGCTAGTTATAGTATCACTAGGGTTTGGTTGATTGATTTTGAGGTGTTGGAAGGTGAATAAGTCAGGGAAGAACTAGGTCAGGGAAAACAAGGATCAAAATTGTAGAGATTTGATGGGGCAAGGTAGGTAAGAACTATAACATATGAAGGTATCTTGATTTAGTGGTTTAGATTGCTAGGGTTTCAGAAAATAGAATTGGAAACATGAATTATTTTCAATTAGAATAAGATGAAACAAAACTGTCACTATTCCTCCAAAAAAGACCATAAGCTAATGAAGTTTGTCTTTCTGAATTAGGAATTAATTACATTAAGATATGGAATTAATATGAAATAACAATAGATTGAATAATTTGCAAACATAAGAAGAAAAAATGTTAAAATAACATTACCACGAGAATCCCATCAAAATAGCTGCAACTCAATCTATTATTTCCTGCCAAAACTCTGATTACACTAGTGTTCAATGATCAAATTCTACAACGTCAAATATGTGCAATGAGAAAGGAAATGAAAGATATAGGTGAAAAAAATACTGCTCCCA
Source organism: Pinus albicaulis (assembly GCA_034641835.2). Lineage (NCBI taxonomy): Eukaryota > Viridiplantae > Streptophyta > Pinopsida > Pinales > Pinaceae > Pinus > Pinus albicaulis. The sequence continues at coordinate 1,271,063,287 of CM076581.1, forward strand.
CTCTCAGGGGTCAAATCCCCGACTTGTGGAGTTGATTCCCAAAATGCTCAACTAGAATCCTAATGACTAGGGAGGTGAACAAACTCATCCCTATCATTGATGAAATTGATTCACTTTGAGAAAAAATTACATATTTACCTGACATATCTACCCCTAGTAACTATTTATTAAATAATTAAATTTAAATTACACAATTACCTTCGCAAATATCCTTGGAATCCATCAGTCATCTGAGAAAACTGGAAAATTCTACAAAAATCAGTCAACTCTAAAACGCGCAACATGCCTTGTGAAAAGCATAGTGTGGGCCTTTAAACTGATTTTTGAGTTACTTCCTGAAGTCAAAATTGGTACCAAGATAGCTCATTAGAAATATATTCTAGTATATTTGTCAAAAATTTGGTCAAACTATGAAAATGGTTTAGTGAAGCTCCTCAAAAATTAAATCTCCCTAGACTAGTAAAAAAGCACAACGAAGGGCTCAAAAGGAGGTAGAAAGGTGTTTTTTGAGTGGTTTTTTGCCTTTTCCACTTGTCAAAACCTTTGTTTCTTGAGTGTCAGTAGTCAAAAGTTGATGTAGACATCACTCTGAATCCAAATCTACAAACATTTTCTTATTTGAAGGCCTCGACAGAAAGCGCATCATGGCCCACGTTGCAGGTTGACTATGCAAAAATTCTATCAAAATTTACAAAATGCTCAAAAATTTGAAAAAATACCAAAAAATATTCAAAATTGGTAGATGAAGTGTTGATGACGTATCTCAAGAAATCAAGTAGGCATAAATAATTAACTCAAGCTTTTCATCCACCTTTTTCTTGATTAGGGTTTGCTTGAGTTTATCCTTTAACTGCTGGATTCTGATGCTGCAAATATTTTCTCTAGTGGTTTATCTATTAGACATGAGTATGATCATCTCATTATTCTCGGTGGCCTTATGGAGGAGCTTATCAAGGTCTATGTTAACTTTGTCAAGACACACTTCTCTATCATCATTAATTTCCTTTGTTATTCTTTCCTTAAAACTAAGTTGCTCTGGCTCGTTTTTCTCCTACTCTAATGCTCTCTTAAGACCTATTGTTTTTGGTATTTTATTGATGGTTTGACTCTCATCATGGTTGGCCACATCAAGTTCTGTCACTGCTTTGCCTTTGGTTTCTTACCTCTTGGCCTTCAAAACCTCTAATTCCAAGAGTACTAGTTTGTCTTTCAGCTGCTTGTTTTCTTGTTCAATAAAAGATATGACAAATTGTGATCTGCCCATATTGTCCCGCAACTCTTTGATTTTGGCATATTTCTCTTTGAAGATCATATTTGAGGCTTCATGATCATCTTGGAAATCCAAGTCAAACTCTATTTCTTCCCCATGAAGGTCTTCCTCCTCTTTAATAACTTCATCTTTTTGCTTTTGATTTTCTTGTTTTGTTGATGAAGAAGGAAATGCCCCTTCCACAAATTGTGGCGAAAACACTTTCCTAGGTCCCCTTTGGTAGGTTTTAAATAATTTGACCTCTTTAACCCCTTTATCCTTCTTTTTTTTTTTCACTCTGACCTTGCTAGATCATCAAAGTGGAAATTCCTCTTGTACATGACAGAAATAATATGTTAAGCACAGGAATGTAAAAGAGACTAAATAACTTTGAACATTCTAATTAATTATAAAGCAGAGATAAGAAATTAATTACCTGTGAGGATGGTTGTAACCTTGTACAATGGATCTTGACATAGTTGTGGAAACTATGCAAATAATGAAAAATGGGGTTTTCCAGGATTATAGATAGAAGAAAAGATTATAATTATTAATTATAATAAGAATTTCAACTTTGATAAAATCTAACTGATTTGAGTGTAAAAGGAAATTATATTCTAAGAGTTAACAAAAACTAAATTCAATTCAGAATAATATCCTTTTATAATAATTCAAATTTGAGTACATCAATTGAACTGTAGATACGAAAACAAAAATAAGACTCTATCTATTTATATAGAGTTATCTTATACAAGTATTGAAACTAAGAAAATTTCAGAGCTTTGCTATAGACATCGTAAAAATGGGAAACTATAGGTACTCGAGTTCCAATTAAATTAGTAAATACACTTGTCATACCTCTGTCAAGCTATGTAAAACCAAAATTGAAATAAATAAATTCGAAATCAATAGACAAAGTACAATATTATGAAATTAAATAGATCTTACCAATATGAAGGAGGGAAAATGCGGGTGGAGAACAAAACAGAGTTAAGCTCGTATCATAAAACCTTCTTTGCTAATGCAAAGTAAATTCGAACATATATATATGTATAGAAAAATTGTAAAACAGAAGTAAAATACATTACAATAAGGAAATACTGTAAATCCTAAATTTTCAACCGTATCTGCCTACACTTATTATACAAATAAAAATATATAATTTATTGAAATCGATACACAGTCGTTGTAAAACCTTACATGCTGTGAGATAAGTTGGTTTACAGTCAATTGTAAACGTTGAGTTGGAGAAATCGAAGTTTGGGGAAGATTTCGTAGTCCATAAAATGTTAATGGAAAAATGGTTTTAACCTTTAGAAAACCATTAATAAGTTTACTATGGGACCGCTACAAATTGAAAATTTCCTAATTTGAAATCCACAAAAAACATTGTGATAAAATTTACACAGAGAAAATTGTTTTTTCATGGGTTGAATTAAATCGATTTGGGGAAAAATTATTTCCACTCATACAAAGGAGAAATCGATAAACAAACAACATGAATTGATAAACCAATTTCACCATTAAATACTAGGAAATGAAATTATAGGTATTATCAAAAAGGAATAACACAAATAGCCAAGACTATCAATCTAAAAATATTGACATCCTATATTGTTAAGACGTAGTGAAGATTCTGAGTAATAGCGTATTGAGGGAAAATAGTACCTCTGTTATGAACGTAAAGAATTCCATAGAAGCGAAGGGAATTTTAATAAAAATAAAGAGTGTAAAACCTGCAAACGATGAGGAAAATCATTAATAAAACTATCAAATATGTAATACATATTAACTAGAACAAGTTATGAATATTTACAGCTTAAAATAAACTTATTTTACATAGGAATTGATATCAATGAATTTGGAAATAAAAAAATGACGTGAATTATCTGAGGAGCTACGAGAAGTAGACTCAATAGTGGCTTGGTAGTCTTAAAGAAAGGAATAGGATTTATATAATTTCCTCCATTGTCAAGAAATTTCAGAAAATAGAGAAGAGGTTCTCTCTGCCATTTTTGCCCAAATGCAAAACTAGCAAACGAACAAAGACAACAAGGAATAAACCCTAACCATATTCAATTTATGCCTAGAGGGAATACGAACTGAGAATTTATGCCTAGAGGGAATACGAACTAATCTCAGTTGTTGTCTAAATCGTAGATCAACCATAAAGGTGTCTCAAATCATAAATGAGCCCATGTGACATTCAAGTGCTGAGAGGAAAAACTTTAAGAGAGTTGGGAATTCGTAAAGATCGAGCGTAAATGCATATAGGCGTTCCTTCACTCAAATTCAATGCACATGGATAATCTGAAAACCACTTTAATGAAACCTAAACTATGTTAATACAAATGTTTGACATGGAAATGTTGATGCAAACCATAGTTCTCAAGAATATTTTTCGAATACATTGAAATTGTTATAATATATGTACCATTCGAATAGTTTAATGTGTATTTGGATATGTACATAAGGTGAAGGTAATATATATGTTTATAGGTGTATAGAGTGGAATAATAAATATATATATGGGGAAAGATATATATATATATATATATATATATATATATATATATATATATATATATAACACTGTTACCAATGAAATAGGTAACTACATTGTTACCTACTTTTTTTTGGTAGCATAAAAAGCACCCGATTTTGAAAAGTGGTGATGAAGAATCACCTTTTTTTTTTAGCACATTTTTGACACTCTAAAAAAAAACAAAAAAGAAACAAAAATATTCGAAAATTATATCAAAATAAATGACAGAATTTGAAAAAAACAAATAATTTAAAGAAAAAAAACAAAAATTAACCAAAAAAAAAAAAATAGAAAATTTAAAAATAATTTAAATTACAAAATCAAAATTTAGGTAAAAAAGAAAAAATACAAAAAGAAAAAATTAAATTTAAAAATTTGAATTAAAATAATAATAAGAATAAGAAAACAAAAATAAAAATTTTAAAATTAACAAGAAAAACAAATTAAAAAAAAACAAAATTGAAAATTGAAAAACAAAATTAAAATAAAAAAAACTATCATTAAAAAACAAAAAAATGAAAAAAACAACGTGCAAATAATTAAAAAACAAATATCCATAAATTTACTGGTTTTTTTTAAATGAAACAATTTATAAACTTTAAAAATGAAAAACTAAATAAACTAAAAGATTAAAAAAAAAAAAAATTAAAATTAAAATTTAATAAATAAATTTTAAATTTTAAAAAATAATTAATCTAAAATATTAAATTTAAAAACAAAATTAAAAAAAAAACAAAACAAATTAAAACAAATTAAATTTAAAATAAAAAATTTGAATTAAAAAAAAATAATTTTAAATTTTTTGAATTTAAAAATAAAAAATAAAAAAAATCAATTCAATATATATATATATATATTAAAAATTAAAAAAAAAAAAATTGATCGTGGTGGCGCAGCCAATCGGCCTTTCGCCCAAGTTGCGGCGGAGGCCGGTCTCCGCCGCTACCTGGGCGGGAGGCCGATTCCGGGAATCGCCCTCCAGCCACGAGAGGCCGGTTACGGGAATCGCCCTCCCGCAGTCGGAGTTTCATTCCGGTAATCTTCCTGAGGCTGATTCTGGGAATCTACCTCCCGGGACGGGAGGCCGATTCTGGGAATCGCGCTCCCATGGCGGGAGGCTGATTCCGAGAATCGCCCTCCCATGGCGAGAGGCCGGTTCTGGGAATCACCCTCCCGTGGCGGGAGGCTGATTCTGGGAATCGCCCTGATGCTGATTCCGGGAATCACCCTCCCACCGCGGGAGGCCGATTCCGGGAATCGCCCTCTCGCCGCAGGAGGCCAATTCCGGGAATCGCTCTCCCGCGGCGGGAGGCCGATTCTAGGAATCGCCCTCCCGCGATGGGAGGTCGATTTTGAGAATCACCCTCCCGCAGTGGGAGGCTGATTCCGGGAATTGCCCTCCCGCGGCGGGAGGTCGATTTTGGGAATCACCCTCCCGTGTCGCAGGAGGGCGATTCCTGGAATTGGCCTCTCGCTACGGGAGGGCGATTCTCGAAATTGACCTCCCTCCGAGCGGCCGGCCTCCGCTGCCACATGGGCGGGAGGTCGATTGGCGGCGCCACCACGATTAAAAAATTCTTTTTATTTTTTTTAATTTTTTTAATTTTTAATATTTTTTTTTTAATTAGATTTTTTTAATTTTTCTTTTAATTAAAAAAATTTAATTTTTTTTTTTTTAAATTTAATTTTTGTATTTGAAATTTAATTTGTTTTAATTCTTTTTGTTTTTCATTCTTTTTTTCCAAATTTTATATTTTTTTTTCAATTTAATTGATTTTTTTTTCTTTTTTTCATATATTTTTTTTTATTATTAAATTTTATGTTTTGTTTTTTCATTTAATTTCTTAAAATTTAGTAAATTTTAATTATTTTTTTAATTTATTTGAATTTAATATTTTTTTTTAATTTTTTAGTTCTTTATTATTATTTTTTTAATTACATAAATTTTTTTTATTTTTTTTATTTCAATTAAAATTGTGTATTTAAAATTATATATATATTTTTGAATTAAACTTAGTGTTTTCAAATTAATTTGTTTTTTATTTTATTTTTTATTAAATATATTTTATTTATTTATTTTTTTCAATTTTTCAATTTTAATTGATTTTTAAATTTTTTGAACTTTTTATTTTAAAAATGTTTTTTCTTTATATTTAAAATTTATTTTTTATTTAATTTTTTTTTGTTTATTCATTTATTTATTAAAATTTAATATTTTTTTTTAAATTTAATTTGTTATTTTATTATTAACATTTTTTTTAATTTAATAAAATCTAATATATATATTTTTAATTTAGGTTTATATATATATATATATATATATATATATATATATATATATATAGTTTTTATAATTTAAATTTAATTTATTTTTTAAAATCTATTTATTTTTTAAAATCTATTTGTTTTTTTTTACTTTTAATTTCAAAACTGCTTTTTTTTTTTTTTTTTTTTAGATTTAAATTTATTAAAATTTAATATATTTCTTTAAATTTAATTTTTTATTTTAAAATTTATTTATTTATTTTAAATTTAATAAACATTTTCTTTTTCTTTTTTAAATTTGATTTCTATATTTGATTTTTTATAATTTCTTTCTTTTTTAACTTGTTTTTCTTTTTAATTTAATATTTTTATTTTGTTTTTATATTTAGTTTTTTATTTCTATATATTTTGAAATTTTAATCTTTAAATTTATTTTTTATTTTTGTCTTAAATTTTAGGATTTTTTAATGTTTGAATTAAAATTTTTATTTAGTTTTTATTTTTATTTTTTTATTCCTATATATTTTTAAATTTTAAGGTTTAAAATGTTTTTATTTTTTAAATTTATTTTTTTTTCTTAAATTTTAGGATTTTTTTAATGTTTGAATTTTAAAAATTAAAAAATGTTATTTATATTTTCAAAAATGTCAAAAATATGACACAATTTTTTTTTTTTGTTATTCCACTGGTTTTGTTTTGAGGGTGTTTTTTCAATCCTTTTTTCAAGAAACAATTTTGTTTTTAGCATAATTTTATAAAATGCCGAAATTTGACCTTCAAACAAAACCAAGTGCATTCTGGAATACACTTTTTTTTGTTTTTGGGGTGTTTTTTCATGTTTTTTTAGTATTTTTGGGCTAGAGTTCCCGTTTTGAGGTCAGGTTACCTATTTCATCGGTAACAATGTTATATATATATATATATATATATATATCTATCTATATATATATATATATATAGATAGATAGATAGGTAGATATAACTGTGTGTGTGTGTGTATTCAGAAGGATGGAATATAATATATGAGAAATTTTATGGTAACATAAGATCAAAAGCTAAGGCATTTATGAGGGTGATATGATATTTCAACCATGTTAATGACAATTATATTCATGTATATAAGTATAAGTGTTAGTGACTATAGATATGGTAGAGGTATAATCCTAACCTAAGATATGTTTAGAAGTATAAGTAATAAACTATCACTTAAATAAAATTTTAATATAGTGGGATAAGAATTTTACTTATGAATTGGATGTGATAATTGATAAATCATCCTAAGGTTTTAACTAGGAAAATTTGTGCCTTCTAAATTAAAATGAAAAGCCATAGGAGCTAGGATTAAAAATTAAATACATAAGGTATTATGTATGTTAGTTAAAATAACAAGATCCCTTAATATATCAATAGATGTACCTATTAAGAAGCTAAAGTGGTAAACGCATGTAGAAAAAAAATAAGAGATTTTAATACAGAACTTGAAGTTAAAATGAAGACAACTTATAGTTGCACTGATAATGTAAACAGATGTCATTACGAACATGGTGGAAAACGTGACCAGAATTACTATAATTAGAAAAAAAAATTCTGTAAGTTTCAGATGTTACAAATGGTATCAGAGCCCATGTTGAAAACTTTAGGCTTATGGGTCGCAACACACAAAGAATTTTCTACTGTAAAATTCATGTTAAATTTTCTATTTATGATTACTAATTTATGTGTAGAGAGATTAGTCTAGGAATCAATGCAGAAAAAGTATAGCTGTTGTTATGAATGACATAGAAAATTTGTAAGTAGAGTTGGGAAGGGGAGGGGCCCTACTAGATCTAAATGCTTAAATATTAAAAAAATAACAATGCAACAAGAAATAGTTTAGTTAAAGACTAAATATCAATTAATTGAGCAAAAGAGGTTGGTAAATAAATTTACTCCAATTTTAGTTTCAAATGAAACAGAACCCAACTCAGAGAGGTCTGAGAGTGGGGAAAAGTCTTCTTAAAAAGCATAAGAAAATGGAGTTGCACAGAAAATTTTGAGTTTAAATTAATTATCTAGCCCTTAAATAAGAAAAGGAAAGGGACGCAGAAACCTAACTCGTAAACAAGATTACTTCCAGGTATATGAATATGGAAGGAATCTGAAAATAATTGTTGTGGGTTACGAGTGGCAAGGAAAAGTCACACTTTGGTGAAAGAAACCAAAAGTTTACATTTGAATTCACGAAAAAAACTAATTTATGAGAAGAATTTCCAGAAAAATTTAAATCTCCATACTTGAGTAAAAGGTATTATGACAGTAGAGAAAAGAAAAAAAAAGTATGAGCTTGCATGGGACAACTCACTATAGAAGAAATTGCGATGAAGTTCACAAAATTCTTCGATATGTGCCTTACATCATGGGAGAAAAGGCCAAATTAAAGTGAATTTTGAACTTTACAAACCACATCTAAAAATATAGAATTGAAAGTTACCATTCTATACAACTATTATAAAAACACGGCTATGTTACTAGAAATTAAAAGATCGGATCAGTCAGCTGAAAAGTCTAGTAGGAGCAAGATACAGAAAAATGGATTATCAACTAGCAATGATTGAAATTGCAGGTACACATTCTGATCAATATTTGGTTTGGTTTTTACTTGTTTCATTAACAAAATTTAAATTGTATTAGCCTCAAGATAGTGGAGAATGGTAGTTTCAAAATAAGAAAAATGTAAATATTCTTGTGTGGTACACAAAATTTCAAAAACAAGGTAGAAGGTTACTCATCAACTAAGTAAATTATCTGAAAATGTAAGAGAAAATGATAGAGAATTTCAATATTATTTCTATAGAGTGGTATGATATTCTAGTGGAAATGGAACCATAGAAAGCATTAGGGAATTTCTTAAAAAGTAGATACTTACACTACGGTAACAGAAAAATCTGTTACAACAAAAATAGATAGCAAGAACAAAATTTTCAATTATGCTGCCCAAGTTGGGGAATTGGGACAACCAACAAGAATAAGTTTGTGGGAGATTTATCTACAGTTAAGAAAATTTAAATTTCGACAAAAAGTAATTCTAGGAAAAAAATTCAAGGATATATAGAGTGAATACTCATGAACAATAAGAACTGAAAGCTAAATTAGAAGTGGTATAATTTAGACAGAAAATAATTATATTAAACTACACATGTCTCTGGGGGTAGAGCGCTACGGTTTTTTTCCAAAATGAAGGATGACACCTTCTAGATGTCTATATAATTATACCATTAAACCAATTAAATATCAAGAACTATTTAACTTTAAAAAATAAATTGATGAACTAATTGATGAAATGGGAAGCAAACATCCATAAGAAAATCTTCTGAACTGGGAAAATACATTATAAGGTGGAAAAGCTAACCTTTGGACTTACAAAAACCATGTTAAAGTCCTACATACAGGTATTTAATGAACAATATGCTACTGAAACAATTGAACAAGTTAGAATGAGTATTAAAACAAGATGTTCTGATATACTCCAATAAAGGGGATAAGAATATCATAGCATATTGTTACCCACACTTAGAGAATTGTAACTACATGTCAAACTCAACCAATGTGAGTTTCACAAAAAGGCCAATAGATAATAACTACATGTCTAATATTTTTATTTGTGAAGTATGAATATTTGTTTTAAAATGTTAGTGATTTTCATGCTAATTTTGAAACGTATTGATGCAGCATCAACTTTTTTTTTTAGAGCGGTGATTTTCATGCTAATTTTGAAAGGTATTGATGCAGCATCAACCTTATTTTTTAGAGTGGTGATATTCATGTTGGTAATAAAACACAAAACTTAGATAAAAAAAATATATATAAAAACAATAAAAGAAACCAATAAAAAAGTAAAAAGAAAACAAAATTAACTCATAAAAATAAAAAAATTTAAACAAAAATAAATTAAAAAAAAAACAAAATAATTCGAAAATTATATCAAAAGAATTGACAAAATTTAAAAAAAACACACATAATTTAAAGAAAAAAAAATTAAAAAAAAAAAAAAATTAAAATAGAAAATTTAAAAATAATTTAAATTACAAAATTAAAATTTAGATTAAAAAAAAAATACAAAAAGGAAAAAATTAAATTTTAAAATTTAAATTAAAATAATAATAATAATAAGAAAACAAAAATACAAATTTTAAAATTAACAAAAAAAAACATATTAAAAAAAAACAAAATTGAAAATTGAAAAAGAAAACTAAAATAAAAGAATTAAAATAAAAAAAAACCATCATTAAAAAACAAAAAAATGAAAAAAACCACGTGCAAATAATTAAAAAACAAATATCCATAAATTTACTGGTTTTTTTTAAATGAAACAATCTATAAATTTTAAAAATGAAAAACTAAATAAACTAAAAGATAAAAAAAAAATTAAATTAAAATTTAATAAATTTAATAAATAAATTTTAAATTTTAAAAAATAATTAATCTAAAATATTAAATTTAAAAACAAAATTTAAAAAAAAAAAACAAAAAGAATTAAAACAAATTAAATTTAAAATAAAAAATTTGAATTAAAAAAAAGATAATTTTAAATTTTTTGAATTAAAAAATAAAAAATAAAAAAAAATCAAATTAAAAAAAATATATATATTAAAAATTAAAAAAAAAAAAAAAGAATTTTTTGATCGTGGTGGTGCCGCCAATCGGCCTTCCGCCCAAGTGGCGGCGGAGGCCGGCCTCCGCCGCTACCTGGGCGGGAGGCCGATTCCGGGAATCGCCCTCCTGTCGCGGGAGGTTGGTTACGGGAATCACCCTCCCGCGGTCGGAGTCTGATTCCAGGAATCGCTCTGAGGCCGATTCTGGGAATCTCGCTCCCACGACGGGAGGCCGATTCTGGGAATCGCCCTCCCGCGGCGGGAGGCCGATTCTCGGAATTGCCCTGCCGCAGTGGGAGGCCAATTCCGGGAATTTCGCTCTTGCGGCGGGAGGGCGATTCTGTGAATTTTCCTGAGGCTGATTTTGGGAATCGCCCTCCCGCCGTGGTAGGCCGATTCTGGGAATCGCCCTCCCGCCGTAGGAGGCCAATTCCGGGAATCGCCCTCCCGCGATGGCAGGCTGATTTTGAGAATCGCCCTCCCGCCCAGCAGCCGGCCTCCGCTGCCACCTGGGCGGGAGGTCGATTGGTGGCGCCACCATGATCAAAAAATTCTTTTTATTTATTTTTTTATTTTTTTTAATTTTTAATATTTCTTTTTTAATTTGATTTTTTTATTTTTTATTTTAATTCAATTTTTTTTATTTTTTTTTTTAAATTTAATTTTTATATTTGAAATTTAATTGGTTTTAATTTTTAATTTTTTTTGTTTTTCATTATTTTTTTCTAAATTTTGTATTTTTTTTTTTCATATTTTTTTTTATTATTAAATTTTATGTTTAGTTTTTTCATTTATTTTTTTAAAATTTAGTAAATTTTAATTTTTTTTTTAATTTGTTTGAATTTAATATTTTTCTTAAATTTTTTAGTTTTTTATTATTATTTTTTTAATTACATAAAATTTTTATATTTTTTTTATTTCAATTAAATTTGTGTATTTGAAATTATATATATATATATATATATATATATATATATTAATTAAACGTAGTATTTTCGAATTAATTTGTTTTTTATTTTATTTTTTATTTAATATATTTTATTTAATTGCTTTTTTCAATGTTTCAATTTTAATTGATTTTTAAAGTTTTTGAACTTTTTATTTTAACAATGTCTTTTCTTTTTTTTCTTTATATTTAAAATTTATTTTTTATTTCAAAATTTATTTGTTTATTCATTTATTTATTAAAATTTAATATCTTTTTTTTAAATTTAATTTGTTATTTTAATATTAATATTTTTTTTTTAATTTAATAAAATCTAATATATATATTTTTAATTTAAGTTCATATATATATATATATATATATATATTAATTTATATTTAATTTATTTTTTAAAATCTATTTGTTTTTTAATATATATTTTTTTTAATTTAATATTTTTATTTCATTTTATTTTATATTTTATATTTTTAATTAATGTTTCATTTTTTTAATTTTAATTTCAAAACTGTTTTTTTTTTTTCTTTAAATTTAATTTTTTATTTTAAAATTTATTTATTTATTTTAAATTTAATAAACACTTTCTTTTTCTTTTTTAAATTTGATTTCTATATTTTATTTTTATAATTTCTTTCTTTTTTTAACTTGTTTTTCTTTTTAATTTAATATTTTTATTTTGTTTTTATTTTTATTTTTTTATTTCTACATATTTTGAAATTTTAATCTTTAAATTTATTTTTTATTTTTTATTTTTTTCTTAACTTTTAGGTTTTTTTTTTAATGTTTGAATTAAAATTTTTATTTAGTTTTTATTTTTATTTTTTTATTCCTATATATTTTTAAATTTTAAGCTTTAAAATGTTTTTATTTTTTAAATTTATTTTTTTTCTTAAATTTTAGGATTTTTTTTTCCGGATGCGGATGACGTTGTGGTCTGAAGGGACCTGGGCCCCTGCGTAGCTCCCAACGGAGCTCGCATGGGACGCCCACATGGCCTCATGCACTAGCCTTAAAGGTGATATTAATACGCCTCAGGTCGACTAGCTGGGGATTAATTGCACTTCGTCGCTGTTGTATATGGAGGTCATTTGGATTATGGCTCTCACTATGGATGGCGAGCATGACAGGAGCAGCCGTGGGAGAGCTCTGACTCCCCTTCGCGGTGAATGCCCTCCTGGCTTTGCCGATTCCAGCTTCAAAACTCAGACTGGGCGTCGTTGCTGTATTTTCGCCTGCTTGGAGACGCTTCCGGGAATTCACTTCACCAACAGCCCCTTCTGCAGCGTCTCTTCCCCTCCTGGCGTCTCTGTTGAGCTCCTTGCAGGTACATTGATTCCTTCTAGTTTTCATTTGCTTCCCCTTGGTCGTTGTCCCTCCGCTCACAGGGCCTCTGTCTCTTCCATTGTCTCCTCTTGCTCGCGCCACCTTGGACGTCGTCCCTCCGCTCACAGCGCCTCTGTCTCCTCCATTGACTTACCTTGCTCGCGCCACCTTCTCCTCTCCATGCCTCGCCTCAGACAGCGGATGCACTGTCGGCGCGGAGTTAGTCGGGGTCAGGCCTCTGTTATTCCTCCCTTGCCCTCTTCTGATTTGGGTTCTTCCTCTGAAGGTGATGAGCCTACTCCTCCGCCAGCTTCGCGTAGAGGCATGGGCAGAGGACGTGGGTGAGAAGCCGAGAATATGAGAAATATTAGCAGAGGACGTGGGCGAGCTCATGCTCCCACTCGCGCTGGCCCTTCTGCTCCTCCTTGTCAGCCCATTCCACCTGGCAGAGTGCATTTGGGGTCCACCATAAGGAAAACTACCCAGAATGCTGAGCTTCGCTTTCACTGTACCTCTGTCGACTCCATTGTCACAGCCTTCGTTACTGTCTCCCTCCGTGAAGAAATCCCTCATCCTGCCCCTGACTGCTCTGCTTCTCCCTCTCCTCCCCGCGCCCCCTGCTCCACTCTCCCTCTTCAAACAGGGCTGATTTCTATTGCTGAGAACTAGGACCTGAAGGTTGGTAGTGAAGCGGGCATGGCGGATAGCAGCAATGACGGCGAATATGGTTGCAAAATTGTTGATGACCCGATGTCTCCAGAGCATGATGGGTGACCTAAGGCGCGCAATCAGCATTCTCCCCACGTCTCCTTGCTCAATTACTGTTGGAGCTTCTGTGTTTTTCAGTTTTAGATGCCAGCCAGAATGGCTGATAGATGTTTTCAGTTTATACGTTTCTGTCTCTATGACTTGCATAAACTTAAGGCGGGTTTCTCTATCATGGGCGGCCCAGATTATTATGTTTACAGGATCGGTTTCCCGCTATGGGCGATCCAGGTCTTTTAAGAACATCATGCTTATCAACCCCAGCTGTCTGGCTTTCATAGCAGCAGCTGTGGCAGTTTTGTACTAGTACTTTTATACTTAATAGAATTAGTCTCACTTAGAAAAAAAAAAATTAGGATTTTTTTAATGTTTGAATTTTAAAAATTAAAAAACATTATTTCTATTTTTTAAAATGTCAAAAATATGACACAATTTTTTTTTTTGTTATTCAAGCATCAACTGGTTTTGTTTTGAGGGATTTTTTTCAATCCTTTTTTCAAGAAACAATTTTGTTTTTAGCATAATTTTATAAAATGTTGAAATTTGACCTTCAAAAAAAACCAAGTGCATTCTGGAATACACTTTTTTTGTTTTTGGGGTGTTTTTTCATGTTTTTTTAGTCTTTTTGGGCTAGAGTTCCCGTTTTGAGGTCAGGTTACCTATTTCATCGATATGATATTATATATATATATATATATATATATATATATATATATATATATATATATATATATATATATATATATATATATATATAAGCGTGTGTGTGTGTGTGTGTGTGTGTGTATTCAGAAGGATGGAATATAATATATGGGAATAAGGCATTTATGAGGGTGATATGATATTTCAACCATGTTAATGACAATTATATTCATGTATATAAGTATAAGTGTTAGTGACTATAGATATGGTAGAGGTCGTATCCATATCTCATATAATCCTAACCTAACATATGTTAAGAAGTATAAGTAATAAACTATCACTTAAATAAAATTTTAATATACTGGGATAAGAATTTTACTTATGAATTGGATGTGATAATTGATAAATCATCCTAGGGTTTTAACTAGGAAAATTTGTGCCTTCTAAATTAAAATTAAAAGCCATAGGAGCTAGGATTAAAAATTAAATACATAAGGTATTATGTATGTTAGTTAAAATAACAAGATCCCTTAATATATCAATAGATGTACCTATTAATAAGCCAAAGTGGTAAATGTATGTAGAACACAAATAAGAGATTTTAAAATAGAACTTGAAGTTAAAATGAAGACAACTTATAGTTGCACTAATAATGTAAAAATATGTCATTACGAACATGGTGGAAAACGTGACCAGAATTACTATAATTAGAAAAAAAAATTGTGTAAGTTTCAGATGTTACAAATGGTATCAGATCCCATGTTGAAAACTTTAGGCTTATGGGTCGCAACACACAGAGAATTTTCTACTCTAAAATTCATGTTAAAATTTTTATTTATGATTACTAATTTATGTGTAGAGAGATTAGTCCAGGAATCAATGCAGAAAAAGTATAGTTGTCGTTATGAATGACATAGAAAATTTTTAAGTAGAGTTGGGAAGGGTAGGGGCCCTACTAGATCTAAATGCTTAAATATTAAAAAAATAACAATGCAACAAGAAATAGTCTAGTTAAAGACTGACTATCAATTAATTGAGAAAAAGAGGTTGGTAAATAAATTTCCTCCAATTTTAGTTTCAAATGAAACAGAACCCAATACAGAGAGGTCTGAGAGTGGGGAAAAATCTTCTTAAAAAGCATAAGAAAATGGAGTTGCACGGAGAATTTTGAGTTTAAATTAATTATCTAGCCCTTAAATAAGAAAAGGAAAGGGATGCAGAAACCTAACTCATAAACAAGATTACTTCCAGGTATATGAATACGGAAGGAATCTGAAAATAATAGCTGTGGGTTACGAGTGGCAAGGAAAAGTCAGACTTTGGTGAAAGAAACCAAAAGTTTACATTTGAATTCACGAAAAAATAATAATTTATGAGAATAATTTCAAGACAAATTCAAGTCTCCATACCTGAGTAAGAGGTATTATGACAGTAGAGAAAAGAAAAAAAAAGGTATGAGCTTGCATGCGACAACTCACTATAGATGATTTGCGATGAAGTTCACAAATTTTCTTCGATATGTGCCTTACATCATGGGAGAAAAGACCAAATTAAAGTGAATTATGAACTGTACAAACCACATCTAAAAATATATAATTGAAAGTTACCATTCTATACAACTATTCTAAAAACACGGCTATGTTACTAGCCATTAAAAGATCGGATTAGTCAGTTGAAAAGTCTAGCAGGAGCAAGATACAGACAAATGGATTATCAATTAGAAATGATTGAAATTGCGGGTACACATTCTGATCAATATTTGGTTTGGTTTTTACTTGTTTCGTTAACAAAATTTAAATTGCATCAGCCTCAAGATAGTGGAGAATGGTAGTTTCAAAATAAGAAAAATGTAAATATTCTTGTGTGGTACACAAAATTTCAAAAACAAGGTAGAAGGTTACTGACAAACTAAGTAAATTATCTGAAAATGTAAGAGAAAATGATAGAGAATTTCAATATTGTTTCTATAGAGTGGTATGATATTCTAGTGGAAATGGAACCATAGAAAGCATTAGGGAATTTCTTGAAAAGTAGATACTTACACTACGGTAACAGAAAAATCTGTTACAACAAAAATAGATAGCAAGAACAAAATTTTCAATTATGCCGCCCAAGTTGGGGAATTGGGACAACCAACAGGAATAAGTTTGTGGGAGACTTATCTACAGTTATGAAAATTTAAATTTCGACAAAAAGTAATTCTAGGAAAAAAATTCAAGGATATATAGAGTGAATACTCATGAACAATAAGAACTGAAAGCTAAATTACAAGTGGTATAATTTAGACAGAAAAGGATTATATTAAAATACACACGTCTCTGGGGGTAGAGCGCTACGGTTTTTTTCCAAAATGAAGGATGACACCTTATAGATGTCTATATAATTATACCATTAAACCAATTAAATATCAAGAACTATTTAACTTTAAAAAATAAATTGATGAACTAATTGATGAAATGGGAAGAAAACATCCATAAGACAATCTTCTGAACTTGGAAAATACATTATAAGGTGGAAAAGCTAACCTTTGGACTTACAAAAACCATGTTAAAGTCCTACATACAGGTATTTAATGAACAATATGCTACTGAAACAATTGAAAAAGTTAGAATGAGTATTACAACAAGATGTTCTGATATACTCCAATAAAGGGGATAAGAATATCATAGCATATTGTTACCAACATTTAGAGAATAGTAACTACATGTCAAACTCAACCAATGTGAGTTTCACAAAAAACCCAATACATAATAATTGGACATGACAATTCTAAAGTGGGATTGTCTATCAATCAGAAACAGGTAATATCGAATTGACCTGAATACAATGAGATACTAAAAATACAATCAATAAGGAGTATTTCTGAAAAATGTGATAAAATTGAAAAAGGATTTCAACATTGCAGAAAAAATAGAATATAAACTTGAGTGGAAAGACTAAGTGCCCAATTAGTTGGAACAATTAAAACATAAAATTAATACTACACTGAAAGTTGTTGATTCAACTAAGGAGTGGTATTGTATACTGAGAAATAGTCTAGAGAGACTAAGAGAAAGTTTGCTACAAAATAATTGTGAATTAGTGTATAAATATCGAAAGCTGAAATTATGAGAAACATGAATAAATTTATGAAGTCAAATTGGTTGATGTAATAATTACCTTAAAACATAGAAATAGTAGCCAAGGTGAAGTTAGTAATAACAGATCATAAATATTCCTTTATTCAAATGAATTGAAATGCAAGATAAACTAGGTAGAAAAAATTTCCTCAGTAAAAGTGATGGAAGGAAAAGAAAATTGAATTATTGATCTAGAAGTAGATAGATTCAACAGATTTTGACACATACAAGTATTAGAAAACAAAAATTGAAGTGGGAGAACAAATGCAAGGAGCATTGTTGGAGACAACCCTCCAGAGGTAAGATTTCAGTAAGATGAAATTGAATGATAGATAATAAATCAACCCAAAAGTAATTTTTACAAGTAAATAGTACAAAATTAAAAGGTGTCAATAATGAACCCCAACATAATAGATGAATACCTTCAGAAAGGTCGTCTATGTATACCAAGATAACAAAAATATTGAAAATAAATTATACTTTGAGAGGGATGAAAAATGAGGTAGAAAAAAAAATTCTTGGGAAAGGGTTGATAAATCAACAAGGTAAATTAGAACTTAATGTCGTATTGTAATATTAAATTCCTCCTTTAATTTAAAATAGAAGAAAAATGTGGTAGCAATGGAATTTAATTCAGGACTACTAAGTAACAAGTCCAAGTACAACATGAAATTTTTTTTCGGAATAATGGAGACTCTAACGAAAACAATACACTTCTATTTTTACAAATAGCACATCAGATGTGACCAAAAGATGAAGGAATGACCTCTTTAACTCCATAGAATCACACAAGGATCTCTCTGATAGAAATACCAAAAGTACATATACTTTTGGGAACATCAAGTGTCGAGGAAGGAGGGAAAAAGTTGAATTGGAGTACAGCTTATTATCCTCATACAGTTAGATAGAGAGAGAGATCAAAGAAAATATTAGGAGACATAAGGTATAAGTTTGAAATAGATAAAATATAACAATCGGGGAGAGTTTTTGTATTGCTAAGAACTGCATAGAAATACAAGTATTAGATATCCAATGATAAAATTCAATCAAAAACCTCATCTGGGAAAAGAAAAAGGGCCACACTCCACATAGTTAGAGTTATTAGAAGGAAAAATTGACTCAATTATTACATGTACTATAATAGGTGGAAACACACTGTAGAAAGAAGTCATCAAAATATTAAAGTAAATTCAGCCCGTGAGAAGAGTTCCACAAGGATTCACAGAGAATTAAAAAATGGATATCAAGAATATATAAGAATTTACTTCACATAGATTATATTTCATATCGACAATTATGTTTAGAAACACCTCAAAATTGTAGGACCATGAGGATTGGAGTGAGAGTATAAAATTTCTCTAATTTTTCGTATACAAAATTGGTTTCATATTTCATTATTGAAAATTTTATGTGCATGAACATACTCACTTTCATATACATATAATTAAAAAAATATGCATTTTAGGACATTTTCGCTAAAAATAACACGTTAAATAAAATAAAGTTATGAAATTTTTGAATTAAAAAAAAGAAACAAATTTTATGAAATTTATATAAAAAATGAGGACATTCAGGAAAAAAATAAGGATTCACATAAAAATTTCTTTAAGTATTATAAAATAAAAAAATTTAAATAAACATACAATAAAAAAAGAAATCATAAACATAAACAATTTAAAAACAAAAAAGGTAATTAATTTATATATCTAAAAAAAAAATCATTTAAAAAATAAATCAATTTAAAAAACAATAAAAACATATCTAATTCTGTATAAGAAAAATAAAAATAATATTTTAATTATTAAATAAAAATTAAATAAAAACAATTCGCCCTTAGTGCCATTGGGGAGGCTCAAAGTCGATTCTCAAAATCGGCTTTCATCCCAGTAGCCCAGGGTCGAGGCCACTAAGGCCACCCGACGGGCTGAAATCTGATTCTCAGAATTGGCTTTCAGCCCATTGGGTGCCCTGAGGGGCGTTCACCTTGGGCTGGCGATGCTACACATCTTCACCAACCCAAGGTGGAGGCCCCTCGGGCAACCCGCTGAGTTGAAAGCCACAACCAGGTTTCCCAAGGGGCCTCCGCCCTCGGTTAGCGGAGTTACGCAACTCTGCTAACTCCACAACTTGGTTCCTTGAAGGGCCTCCTCCCTGGGCTAGGAGAGTTGCACAAATATAAAAGCCTAGGGGAGAGGCCCCTACGGTGGTGGCCCCTTGTAATGGCATTTACCCTAGGGTGGAGGCCCTTTGAAATGGCCTTCAACAAGCTATGTGGCCTAAGGGGTCGTCGCCTTGGGCTGAGAATCGCTAGCTCATGGCGGAGGCCCCTTGGGCCACCCTATGAGCTAATGGTGATTCTGAGAATCGCCTTTAGCCCGCCGTGTGAACCAAGGGGCCTATGCTATAGGATAAGAATCACCAAGCCCAAAGTGGATGCCCCTCAGGCCACTCCCCGAGATGAAGGAGATTCTTAAATTTGCCTTCAACACACTGGGTGGAGGCAATTCTGAGAAACGCCTTAAGCTAAAGGGGATTTTCAGAATTATTCTTAGAATCGTCTCCACTCATAGAATATGCTGAAAATAACCTTCAACTCGAGGCGATTCTCAGCGTCAAGTGGAGGAAAGTCTGAGAATCACCTTAAGGTTGGAGGTGTTTCTAAGATTCACCTTTAATTGAAGGAGATTTTGAGAAGAGCCTCCACCGGGCGGCAATTCTGAGAATCACCTCCAACTGAAGGAGATTCTCATAATCACTGTCCGATGGAGGCGATTCTCACAATCGTCACCGGGTGGAGGCAGTTCTCAGAATTCCCTCCACCTCACAGCGATTCTGAGAATCACATTCATCTCTAGGCAATTATGAGCATTGCCTTCAGCTGAAGGCGATTCTGAGAATCACCTTCAGCTCGCCGGATGGCCTGAGGGGCATAATTTTTTTTTTTAATTTGTATTTTTAGTAATTTTTCATTTATATATATGTATGTATGTATGTATGTATGTATGTATGTGTTTTTCATTTTAATTTTATATGTTTTTATTAATTTTTTTTTAAGTTTTTTTTTTTTTTAATTTGTTTATTTGTTTATTATTGTTTTTCATTATTTAACTTTAATTTTTTTGAATGTGTTTTTATTATTATTAAAAAAAAAAAAATTGTTTTTCTATATATATATATATATATATATATATATATATATATATTAATTGTATTTTTTGTTTTTAAATTTTTAATGTTTATGATTTTTATTATTTTTTTTTTATTTTTTGTTTTTTTTTTATTTTTTGTTTTTTTTTAATTTTTGTTTTTTTTTAATTACTTAAAAAAAAAATTGATTGATTTTTTTATTTTTATTTTTGAATTTCCACATTTTTTTTTATAAAAAATCATAAAATTTATTATTTCTCTAACTTTTTTAGTCAAAATTTCCATAATTTTATTTTATTTGACGTATTACTTTTAGGTAAAATGTCCTAAAATACACACTTTTTCAATTATATCTATAATGAAAATGTATATTTTCTATCGAGTTTTTAAAAATATATAAGATCATAACCTCAAGATATTAATTTTATTATTATTTTTTAAATTTGGAAAAAAAAATTAAACTTTCATTCTAAGAAAACACTGCAAAGGGAAAAAAGTTAGAAATGTAAAAAAAATTGGCCCCTCAGGCCCCTGGGCGGGCTCAAGCCGATTATTCTCCTGTAAATTCTACCTAACCTTCCAAAGTTTCATAATAATAGATTCTTTTGTTGAGATGATTGATCAATAAATCGTTGAATTTTCTTGCTCCTTTAAACTAATTATTTCTTCTTTGTAGACACACTCTTTATCATAAAAAAATTGTAAGAGTTTTTGATAATATTTATTCTCAAGTGTGATCCTTTTAATCTTAGCTTCAAGGGTAGCCTTTTTTTTCTTTGCTTATTAGCTTCAGAAAATTTTGAACGTAATTTCTCGATTGGACAATCATCTACCTTTCCTCGTCAAGAATCAATTTCAAATAATTGATTATCATCCTCCATCTCAATATTCTCAAGTATGTTATCATCACTTTTAGTACCAGGAAAAGGGAATATATATGTATAATGGCCATGAGATCTAAAATTGAATAAAAATTCAATAGATGATATACCTTCATGGTTGTTATTAGCCTCCATGACTAGCAAAAAGAGGTGATTTTCTGGATCTGGAGTTTTTATTTCCTATTTTCTACCCTTCATTTCTGAGAAACCTTCTTCCTATTCTTGGCCATAGTTCTGTGATCTACCCTAGAGAAGTTAATTTTCACTAAATAGAACCAAATCTAATCCCACTAGTTGAAAATCTAGAAAACTATTGAGTGGGGGGGTGAATCAATAGCGATGGATCTTTCAGACCTATTTGCTAATTAATTATTTACTTAAAAGTTTATCATATATAACACATGAGGATATTTTAATACATCTGTTGGACACCTAATCCTCAACAAGTAGGTGTGGAAGCCAAACAGTCACAAATGGAGTCCAAGTGACCTTGGAATGCAGAATCTAAGGGTCACACCTGATGTACTATAAACACACATCTATGCTTAATAATAAATCATCTCACGCGTATCCTTTAGTTATGTATATGTGTGTTTATTGTCGTGTGTATTTACCATGTGTGTTTAACATGGTATCAGAGCCACTACGTTTCTAATATGCTCATTGTTATGTAGTCACTTGTTTTGTGGCCTTTATGTATATTCTTCTCTCAAACCTGCATTGCTCAGAAATGCAATTTGAGTCAGTCTGATAGCATTGACATGTAAATTATTTTTCCATGAGTTTCTGTCAGTAATTAATGCTCCTCATTACTGCATAGCTCTTCTTTTACATTACTGAACCTATGCCTGTCCACCCTCTCACATCGTACTGTAATACTCCCACTGGATCAAAAGATTGGTATCACCCCATGTTGCCCACTCTGAGAGTTCCTCCGCCTGGTTGCATCATCTACCTTCCTCCTCCTCACAATAGACCGGTGACTCCTCTGTGGTCTCTACCTTGATCCTCACACATACAGACACTTCCCACTCACACGGTCTCCCTAAATGCTCCGCCTTCCATACCACTACATATGGTCCTTCAACGTCATTTTCCTCCGTCATAGGTGGCAGCCTTGATATGTAAGGAAACATGGGCAATAAAAATGTTGCAGTCCTTCCGGATCCTATTTATTCAATACCAATAACATCCCTCTGCTGGAGGCCAAGAGGAATAGAAGCCATTTCGATAGGAGATGATTTTTTATAACCAACTTTATACACAACTTTGAATAGTTTCGAGTTTTTTCTCTGACCAGTTACAATCTACACACATACCAAATGTATCATATACATTTGTGGCTTCTTCTGGATTCTCCTCAATTCCCTATTTAGTGCATATTTGTGCCCTCACAGAACACCCCTCGGCACAACTCCCTCCTCCGCCCTTCATCACATGGGAAGTAGCTGACAGAGGTGGGAGAGCCGCTACTTTTGGCTCACATCAGAAGACTCATTTTATTTATTACCTGCTACAATAGGTTATCCTGCTCATTGTTAAGGTTTCTCTCCATCACAAGATCCCTCATGAGATGAGACGAGAGATGAAATTGGGCACATAAAATGCTATGGAAAAATAACATTTTTAACCCTTTGTGACAGAGATGGTGAAAGAATGTCATCGTTTACACTACTGGTCCATTTCCTGAACTAGGTATCTTTAAGAGACAAATCTTGCATTCGTCCTCATCAGTGATCAAATTCACGAGATTCCTCAATTCCTTCTTCATCTCTGCAGATATTCTTAGTGTCATTGTGTCTTTCTGATCCAGAGATAAAATTGAGGCAACAATTAAGCCTAGAAGATCATCCATATGCAGCTTACGCTTCTTCCATTAAATATTGTAAATAATCTACCTCTGAATTGGGAGTGTGAAATGGTACTCTTGGTTTTGAATTTGAAGCTTCAGCGAGACTCCTCATTCTATCAAAACTACTTCTTGTCATAAAAGTTGTGGCTTTGAAGCTCTAATGGATATAAACCACTCCTTTTTATGGTCTCTTCTAATGTTGGGAATCATGGGTGGTGCTATAACACTATGAATGTATTACTTGGCATTGAATGTGTTGCATTGAGTCTTGAATATTGGTTCATGGTTCAATCACTACAAAGATTATGTGCAATATTTTTTAGGTTTGGATTTGACTATGGCACAGGTTTTGAAGGGAAATATCACTGCTGTGGTGGCCAAGGTTTTTTCATGTAGTCCATATAAAAGAGATCGTAAGTTGAGGTTTTTTTGTGGTAAATTCAAGAATTCAAAATAGAGTGTCTATGAATGTGTTGCATTTTCATTTACTTTCAGTCTTCATGTAACTATATTGGAACTTGAATGGTGCTCCCAGTACGTAGTAGGCAACGACATTGTTCTCTAGGACTATTTCTCTTTCGTCTTCTAAATTTGAAGCCCCTACTTCAGGATTCTTACAGTGGGTTGTATTTGGCTACCAAGATGTTTTGAAACCTGTAATTCATTGAAAAGGCCAAAGTGTGTGAATCATTTTTAACAACATATGTCTACTTCAAATGGCACACTGTATGAGCATTTACATTGTTGAAATATTTTACATCAAATATATTGTATCTGTGTGCTTGTTATTTCCAAGCCTTGTTTCAAACTTTGATAAAAGTTTGGATTTTATGGGTTTAAGTTTGTTTGAGTTTGCAGAAGTGGTATTATTCAAAATTGACATTAGCATTGTATCAGAGGAAGGTTGTTATTGAACTATTTTGACCTAGTTTGTTGAGAAACATTGGGTTTTTAATTGTTGGTGCTATTAAAATATAAATAATTTTGCCTATTTTTTTTTAAAATGGCCACACTTAATAGAGTCTTAGAGTTCCCAAATAATATAATATATTCAACTACTGACAACACAATCCAAATAAGCAAAGACTCTCTTTCAGAGATTCAAACTTGTCTGCAAAACACACAAGACAAGATTGATTTTCTGCAGCTTGAATCTCATCTAAAGCAAGAGGAATTACAGAAACGGAGTAATCATTTCGAACCTATTTCTGTTCAGAAAATTGAGAGGGACTCCCATCAGTAGCAAGAATATAATGCAATAGTTGGTTCACATTCAGTGCCAAATAAAGCAACATATTTGCATGCAGAAAAAGAAATTCAGCCTGTGCCTCCCAAGCCCATCATTACATCTTGGGAAGAGCTTGTCCATAACAAGCATAGAACTAGTCTCGGATAGGAAAAGGAATTTTCCTCTCATTTTCCGGACTACTCCAATCCCATCAAATTTCAGAGTGTCGGATTTCTTTATGACAGTTCACCTTCAGTTGTTCCAGATACTACTCCTCTTCCATGGCAACAACCACAACAGACTGTAAAATACCAACACTGTGATTGCATTAGCCATATGAAAGATCGTTGTTTTGATATTCGCCCATGCAAGCACTATGGTCAGCACACCCATTCTTCACACAGATGCTTCAGAAATAAGCCTCCTGCAAGAACAAAGTTTCATCTTTGATGGATCACTTCTTGGAAATGGGCATCAACAACCAAGAAGATGTTTAAGTTGCATGTCAGAACTTGTTCTTGAATATTGAACAACCTTGCAGTTGATTTTTTGATATCATATCACCTTGTACCTGACAGGGGGGGAAATGGTGATCATCTGCAAGCTTCAAAGCCACATCAAGTGAGCCCAAACCACAACTTTTCATTCTAGATTCAGAGTTGTCGCCAGAGACAAAGATGCCCATGAGCACTCCTTTGGTTGGTGGACAACATTAAAAAATCTATGTGAGGTTCATATTATTCCTCTTTAAAGAATTCGTAGCACTTCCTCTAGCAGAAGACTTCAGCTTCTTGCCAGCTTTGGTAGAGTTCTTGGAAATTCATTAGGCATTCCAGTGTTGATGGTCATCCTTAAACCATCACAGGTTGTAGACCTCCCTTCTTATAGGTTCAAGGTCTCCCTCTTCAAATGTGAGGGACACGTCCTGTAGCAAAAGCCCTCAGCTTCTTGCCAGATTCGGAAGAGTTCGAGGAACTGAAATAAGTATTTCATTCTAGTGTTGGTGGTCATCCTTAAACCACCTATTTATGCCAACATTTCAGAGAGTTGATTTAGCCTAAGTGCTGCCATGCATACTTTGCATATTTGTATTACAACTCTCTTCTTCGACTCTCACACACCCCTTCGGATTAGAGGGGGAAATGTTGGACACCTAATCCTCAACGGGTAGGTGTGGAAGCCAAACAGTCAGAAATTGAGTCCAAGTGACCTTGGAATGCAGAATCCATGGGTCACACCTAATGTACTATAAAATCACATCTATGGTTAATAGTAAATCATTTGACGCTTATCCTTCAGTTCTGTCTATGTGTTTTTATTTTCATGTGTATTTACCATGTGTGTTTAACAACATAAAAAAACAACACATAACCACACAAAAATAATCAACACATGAAACATCAATTCTTTTTGGTAGAAACATCGAAGGGAAAAAAACCACATGTTGTTATTGTGTTATTTCTCATTCTCTTCTCATTAATAAATCAAATCATTACATTTTTAGTTGGCCTCCACCATGTTGGAGGTGATACCCCTTTGAACAATAGTCTTGGCCACCACCAACTACGAAGTATATATTCATATGACTTTGCAGGTCACCACCTGCTAGAAGCCACCACTCCCAATAACTATCACCCAAGCAACACTCGATGGAACTACTAATACTTAAATAACTTTTCGATGGCCACCACCAGGAAGGAGAAAATACCCCTTTATTTTTCAGCCACTACATAAGAAAGGCCCCAACCTCCCCAAACTATGAAAGACATGATTTCATTCATTTTCAGATGAAACTTGAAGGTGAACTCACAACTCAACAACACATGTAAGTCCTCTTTGAAATATAATATTTTTTTCCAAGAATAAATTATGAATAAGAAACAACACTATGATGAATGCACTAGTAGCAATAATACACCAAATTATATTCAATAATTTCCTACTCTATCTCCTTTCTCTTTGCATAAGATGTTGACCAGAACACACATCTGATACCTTTTGCAAATTTTGCAAATTGCTTAAAATTTTGTGCAAAATTTTCCTCACATCTTGCACACTCCTCTCACACACTTCATCAAACATAAAATACATCTAACCCAACCTTTCATATAAATAATTTCCTAACATAAATAATTTTCTAAAGTGATTAAAACAATAACTACTAAAGAGTAGAAATCTCAACAACTCATTTCACACTCTTGAACTAGTATGGTGTTTTGAACATTTCTCCGTGTTAACTTTATCTTAATAGATCTTCATTGAAT
The DNA here is from genome assembly GCA_034641835.2 of Pinus albicaulis. Lineage (NCBI taxonomy): Eukaryota > Viridiplantae > Streptophyta > Pinopsida > Pinales > Pinaceae > Pinus > Pinus albicaulis. The sequence goes on from CM076581.1 coordinate 1,271,090,141, forward strand.
GAGGGAAATTTTAAAATTCAAAAATTTTCAAGATGAATTGTAATTTTTCATGACCTTTTTAAGAAAATAACATGCGTAAATATAATCGAAAATACTTATGTGGTTAGTTGAGTTCGTACACAATTCCAAAATTCAATGTACAATTATCTTCAATGGGACATAGCTCGACCTCATACAAGGTATTTTCTTTGACAATATGGGAATTCCCAACAGTGATATTTTTATATTTTCTCTATGCACACTTTCCTCCTAGAGAATATGCCTAACACATGGATTTTGCATATTTTTTTTTACGAAAGTTGCAACTTAGATTCAGGACATTAACATGTAGACTTATACATTGTTATAACCATAGAGTATCATACAAGAAACAAAATACAAATAATAAAATAAATTATTACAAGGAAAATAGTGCCAAGTGTTGACATAAATTCCAACACTAAAATGCCAACACCTATAGCCATTAAGTTACCATACAAAATACCTAAATTCAATGGAAATCCAAGGTATATCTCAACTACACACATTACCGCATATCACCATTGGTGTTAGTATGACTCTTTAGTGGAATATTTTATACAAATGTGCCTCTTCTAATGAACCATGACCAATGGCACTTAAAAATTGTACATCAAAATTGATCAAGCATCGTATCATTACTATGACACATTATTTTAGATGTTCCTAACCAATTATAGTTAAATTTATGATAATATATTGCTATTGATGTCCTATCTACATTTTGGGTGGAAACATCCACCCAAATTTCGGTTTACATTCATGAAAGGAGGTGACAGAAGTTGTTGATTAGGACCAATATTGCTAATGGACTAGTAAAATATCAACTGACCTAACTTTTGGTACCTCAAATTTCATAGGATGTCACATGTTAGGGATTATACTAAGGAGCATGCTATCATATTTTCCCAACATCTTTGTCTGATCTATTTTTAATTATGCACATTTTATGGAATCATCCTAAATAATCCTTAACCATCACATGATAAGCCTCATTCCAAATTAGGAACACATGTTGATGGCCTGATAGGTTTTGTCCCTGTAGACATTGTGAGCCAAGTAGTGACTTTGTTGGGCCAAATGATTATTACACCATAATCCACATCTTATATGCCTAATTTTATATAATTTATGTCTATTGAGAACACCATAAAGGTACATATCATGCATTTCATTAAATCAAATAGTCGTCATAAACCTGGAAGTCCAAAGAAGAAGAAGAAATAAGAAATTTTTTCTAAGAATGCTCAAGAGACACAACAAATGACAAGAAACAAAACCTAAAGTTTGGATTTTTATTGATTGTAATGGTTTTAATTACTCAATATCCCCCTCATATGGAATCTTTCTCCTTCTATCATGGCTATTTCTTGAATTTTCTTAGGTAGCTTGTCCATAATTTGATACCTCCTAAGTGGTAAGTGACTGAAAAGTATTGAGTTGAGACCTTTGGATTTGTCATAGATGATAGTCGTGGGTGGGGTCATTTCACATATAACTCAATTTCAAAACAACATCCTTGTATGGTAGATATGATTGGTTTTTGGTAGGTTTTATTCTTTATGGGGGAATATACGTAAATAGGTGGCCATTTTCTTGGAATTCTTAGAATTAGAAGGGGATCTATTCATAATCTATTGATTTTGTATATACTCTATCCTAAAAGGATATATTATTTGGAAATTTAGAGGGATTGTGATATGTCTATATAGACATATATTTAGGCATATTAGGTGTATAAATCCTTTCTATTAACTTTATATATTTTAACAAAATTCCATAGCGTTTTACTTATTCCTTCCAAATTTTCTTCTTCCTAAAATTCATTGGGATCATATAATATACATCAAATATGTAATAAATAAATAAAACAGGGTAAAATCATAATCAATAGAGCATAATTTCAAGAAATTAAGGTGAATTCGAGGCATATTATTGTGTGCTCACTATATATATATATATATATTTAATTTTTAAATCATTGAATATTTTCCCATGGGTAAAATGTCACCTCTAAAATTATCTTTCAATAGAAAAGGGTGCTATATTAATAATGTTGAACTAAAAAGTAAAAATGCGGCCACAATGTTTGTTTTTGCACATGAATGCATGAGTGTTCCTAGGAATGTGCATGTCTTATTGGGCACAAAACATTGGTAAACCTCAGATCACCAATGAGAGCACCAACTAGGATGTCGAGTAAGCATGTCCTAGGAGCGAACATTTATTACTAGGAATATGCACATGTTCATGGAAATGTGCACATGGCTATGATGAATAATACTTAGTAATGCACATGTGCTCCAAACACATATTTTTTTTTATACACCTGCAATAATTTTCTCTTCATTTTGTACTATATGAAGAACATGTGTTAATTATTGGTAGCAATGTAGATTTTTTCCCAGAAAAAAGTAGGTGCATGTTTTACGAAACACATAAGTTTTCTTCAGCCTAAAAATCACATACCTTCCTCCCTTCCCCTTTACATCTATGGTGGTCATTTTTAGTAGCATAGAGAGTTTTTGAAACTTTGGCATTCTTTTGTGACAATACTTCCCTCCACTCTCTCTACCACTTCTCTTCATTATCTCCTTTCTCTCTCTCTCTCTCTCTCTCTCTCTCTCTCTCTCTCTCTCTCTCTCTCTCTCTCTCTCTCTCTCTCTCGCTCGACCCCCATAGGTAATACTTGAAACTTATATGACCCTAGACATAGGAATTTTTATCCATAAGAAATATCCTTAATAAAAAATTGTTATTAGATAAATTAATGATATATTTATAAAACTTAATACCTTACCTTTCATGACATGAAATGTTTGTCCATTATGTTATACAACTCATACATCATCATCACATTTTCAAAATCCTCAGTCAACATTTTGTTACTAATTATCTCTTCCATGGTTTATCTCTTCCCTTAAAGTCTAAAATAATAAAATATTGTTCATTAAATAATATGGTGTAATTAAAATTACCCTCAAAGTTAATTTCCTAATTTTTTAGCTCTATCTATAGTTTTCTTTCATATAAATTTATCATTGAGTTTCTACATTAAAAAAAATGAAACTTATCATTGAAAAACATGTCTTAATGATTGCAAAAACATGTATTATTTTCTAGCAAAAAACAAATCCATTCTTCAGACTAATGTCCACCTGCCATCCTCCATCTAACTTTTCACATGTGGAGGACCTTGGAAATACCATATACATGGTGGAATGTCAAATATTTGTGAAATTTTTTCTCCCATATCTCTCTACCCACATCTCTCCAATCACTTTTATCTCTCTCGATTCTTTGCCCCACCATGACTATTACTATTCATGTAAGACAACATGATCCTAGACATAAGAATGCTTTTCCATAAGAAATTTGATCAATTAAAGGATATAATTAAATTAATGAATGGAATATTTTTTATGATTAATACCTTGCCTTGTTCAGAATGAAAATTTTGTTCATTATGGCATATAATTGCTATTTAAGCACTATCTTTTCAATTTTTTTAGTCATCATGTTTTACCAATTATTGTTTCCATGATATGTTCAACCATAATTGTGATTTTCATTCTTTTTTTGTTTCTTTACACCCCTTCCATCATTTCCCTTGAAAACCAAAATAATCAAATATAGGTCAAGAAGTAATAGTGTGAAATTGAAATGATCCTTGAACCAACCATCATAATTTTGGACCTCTTTGTAGAATGTGTGTGAATCAAATCTATCATTGAAGATCTACTCCAATAAAGACAAAAGTAGCATTGAAAAAAATGTGCTAATTATTTCTATAAGTGTTCATGCATTCCAAATAAAAAATTATTGATCTTTCTGATACTAACATTTACTTGCCTTCCTTCCTCTCCATTTCCACATGTGGTTAAACATGGCAGGACTCCATGCATTCTATAATCAATGCAATATTTTTCAACATTATTTGTCTCCCATCTCTGTGCACCCTTGTATCCCATCACCCCCTCCTTACTCTCTATTTAATCATCTCTCCCTAACCCCCTCCATCCCATCTCTAGTCCTCAAAACCTAGATGATCCTATACATAGGAATGTGTATCCATAAGAATTTCCCTTGTTAAAATAATATAATTAGAGTAAGCAATGAAATTATTGTAAAAATTAGTACCTTACCTTTTCCGACATGAAACTTTGATTCATTATGTCCTATAATTCCTATCTAAGAATTTTAATTTGAAATCCTTAGTAACCATTTTTTATATATCATTTATTTTTAAATTTATTTTTCCATAGTTGTCCTTCTAGACTCCTTTCAATTTTCTATACCACTCCAATAATTTCTCCTAGAAACCCAAATAATTTGACATATTTCAAGAAATAATATGTTGCAAATTAAATTATACTCGAAACAAACATTTTAATTTTGTAGGCCTATCTAGAACAAGAGATCGAATCAAATTTAGCATTCAAGGTCTACATACAAACATACAACTCTTATCATTGAGGATAATGTGTTAATGATTGGAAAATATGGCCCTGCATTCCTATTAAAAATTTACATGCATTGATGAGACTAACAATCACCTACTTTCCTCTCTCACTCTTTTCACATGCGGTGGACCACAAATTTGCAAAATCTATCCCATTGCGATAATTTTGTATCAATATTTACTAAGTCAAAACGTATATCTAAAGCTCCTAAAATAAATAATTTTTTTGACTTGTGGAATCATAGAATGGTTTTTTACCTAGTCGTAAACTAAATTTTCAAATAGTACAACATAAGTGATGGTCTTCCCATCAAAGTATGAGTTTTAATTTTATGGCTAATTACATCTCGTTTCATGGGGACATTTAGGAACATATGGTGAATTTTTTGAAAGCATATGAAAATTAAAATGAGAAGAAAAAAATATTTTCACAATGTTTGGGAAGTCTATTAGGCAAAGGCCCATGCAAACACACTACTTAAAATTACTTAAGTTGTTCTTATGGAAAATCCACCCCCTTGTGTAACACTTGAATTTGTATTTACTAAACAAAACCATAGTAATGAATATCTTCAAATAAATATTTTTATATAATATGGAATCCTAGAAGGGGGTTTTATATAACTTTAGCATAGTGCTAGGAGTCTAACATTATAGATTATTTTCCCTTCTAAGTTCTAGTTTGAATTTTATGGAAAATTGTGACTTCCTTCCTAGAGCCATTTATGGACATATTGTGAATCTTCTGTGGGATTATAAAAACAAAATATAGATAAAACATATTTTTGTAAGCTCCAACACATGCATTTTTCCAACGCCCAAGTGTGCACACTCACCAAAATCACTTATGCTAGTTTTTGCAAAAAATAAACCCATTGTGAAAAAATTGCATTAGTCTTTACTAAGAGGAACCTTAGATTTGAATATCCTCAAATTAATGTTTTTACCTATGGAGTGCTAGGAGGGTGGTATGACTAGTTTTGAACTTGGTACGATGATTCCAATGGAATTAATAGTTCACCCATTTAATATTTTTGTTTATTTTTATGCCTGGACATATATTTATTCTGAAAGCCATTCATTGACATATGATGAATTTGTTATAGAGGTATAAAAAAAAAATCGAGTAGAAAAAATGAGTTCTATAAGAATTGTAAAGTGTTTTTTTCTAGACCACATGTTATGAGACTACCCCTAATCTCTTAAGACAATATTTTACAAAATATACTACCTTATGCAAAATTTACATTGGTCATTTTGGAAAAAAAATATAGTTCTAAAATTCCTTGGTGGGGATTTCCACTAGTTGTAAATAGATGCTAGAGTCTAATGAATTTTATGGTTTTGCCAGCCAATTCTTGACTTTAATTATATGGCAAGTTGCAACTTTGTTCCTTAAGTGATTCAACGACATACTATGATTGTTTTATAAGCACATAAACACCAAAATCACTAGTATAAATGTATCCTGTAAGCATTAGAAACTATGTTTTTCCAAGGCCTATGTGAGCACACTACTTAGATAACTTGAGATATTGCATTGGTAAATCCACCCACTTATGCAAAATTTTCATTGGTGTTACTGAAATAATGCTAGATATTAATCTTCTTAAATAATTCATTTTCTAGCCTATGTAATCAGAGGAGGGGTTCACTCCTACTTGTGATCCATTACCAAATATTTAATGGGATAAAATATTTTCCTATCCAATTCATAGTTTTAATTCAATGGTGATAATGTTTTTAAAAGTAAATATCCTTGTGCAAAAATTATGTTGGCCTTTATTGAACAAAACACCATCTTCGAAGATGTTGAAATAAACCATTTTTGGCTTATGTAAACCTATTAGGTGGGTTGTCTCTAGCTATAACCGATTGCTCGGTGTCCAATAGAATCAATTATTTTCCCAGCCAGGTCCTAGTTTGAATTTTATGGTGAGTTGCATATCACTTCATGGAGCCATTCAAAGACACATTGTGAGCTTTGTCTGTGAGTATAAATATAAAAAATTACAATCAAAAGAAAATAAATGTAATTTAAATACATGACTGACATTCTACAAATAAGCTAATGTGAATTTTAAAGGCCCTGTGAATAGTTTAATAAATAAACAAATAATTAATGAAAATGATGCATAATAGATCTAAATAATGCCTATAATTGAAACAATTATTCATTATTTCTCTTTAGGGATCTTTTCTTTGTTATTTGGATTTAAAAATATTTTTTTTTTCTTCATTTATATTTTAATATCCATTACTTGATTAAAAAATATATCAAGGAGTAACTAAACAAATATTTGCAAAACCATGTATGTAGGACTTTCAATAAACATTTTTATAGTCGTAATTATGAATTCTATTTTTATACAGATAGCTTCTGGGATAAAAGTTAAAATAAGTGCGGATATTTTTTAGAATGGTAGAAAAGAACATTTTCATATGAAACCTCATCTTTCCCTAAGAGGTTAACAAATTATTTCTATTTATGCATTTTCCTTGGGATGGTACATTTTCTCATATGACAGGTATGAGCTAATGAAATATTATATCGATGGAATAGTTTTTATACTAATGTGAATTTTTTGTAATGAGAAAATCATAATATACTTAGACGTTAATGTTAAAAGGGAAATTAAAAAATAAAAGGTTGAAAGAAATAAATTTTAAAAGAATACAATTTGTTATGTGAATCTTTGGAAATGAAAAAAGATGTCCAAAAATTAGGAGTGTAAAAAGTGTTAAAAATGTTAAAAAATAAAAATAACATTTTTTTGGTTTGTTTGTCAAGTTGCTTTTGATCTTATAAGCTCGACCTCGGGCTTGAGGAGTTGTGACCTAGTGGCATCTAATCCGTCAAGGCCACAAAGGATTCGTAGCCGTCCTATTTTTAGCATGTCTCCTCTGACGAGCACAAGGCACAATCACCCACCTTGAGGTTTCATCCTGGGCCGCCTTGCTAACGAGCCTCATCCTCAACTAGTTCTGCTAGTGGGACTTGAAAAAAAATAAAATTTAAAAGGTGAATAAAAGATAAAAATTAAACCAAAAAATAAAAAATAAAAAATTTATTACATAATAATAACACTAATTAATAAATAAATATAATAAAAAAAAAATTCTAAACAATAAAGTTTATTCATTAATATAATGAATAATGAGTCCTTTGCATGTAGGGTAGCATGAGAACATTGATTCTATGTTTCAAAGGGTAGTAACTCCACCACTCTAGTTAACATCTGCCAGTTATACAAGATTTAAATGTTTATACCTTTCCTCTAATAATGAATTCATTACAACACCTCCAATCCATAGGAGGGTCATACACTCTTTTATTACGTAATTATAAGGTATCGAGGTATTCAAGGTAGAATCATACTCAGGATACCATGCTAGGCACTAGAAACGTTAATGACATTTGGAAGGATTTGGTGTGGCATGAGGTAAATCAATTAAATATCCCACTCTCTCTCCATGATAATGTTGTATGATATTTTCAAATTTGGGTTACTTACAGAGGATATTTGGGACAATATCCTTATTCAACCTCCCAATTTCCCTACTACTTAGTGGATTCTATGGTTTTGTTTTCAATACATTTCTTTAGTTGTAATTAAATAAGGTATCGAGGTATTCAAGGTAGAATCATACTCATGAAACTATGCTAGGCACTAGAAACAATAATGACATCTGGAAGGATTTGGTGTGGCATGAGGTAAATCAATTAAATATCCCACTCTCTCTCCATGATAATGTTGTACGATATTTTCAAATTTGGGTTACTTATGGAGGATATTTGGGACAATATCCTTATTCAACCTCCCAATTTCCCTACTACTTAGTGGATTCTGTGGTTTTGCTTTCAATACATTTCATTAGTTGTAATTTGAATGTGGTCGTGAGGCTCAACGTTTGAGACCTTGGTCCACATAGTAAAATATCCTTTCAATTCAAGCCTCCTACAAACTGCACTAATGAATTGGTTCCATCTCAAGAGGTCTATATAGTGATGTTTAATAAATAGAGAAAAATGTCCATGGTTCATAGGGTCTTTTGAAGAAAGGCCAAATTTGGGAGAAATGATGTCTTTCATCATGGTTCTTCACTGTATTATAACTAATGAAACCAAACATCATTGTTTGATACATTTATACTAGCTCAAAGAAATCTTCATGGCTCAAGATTTCATGTCACAAGAAAATGAAGGATAGGAAATGTGTGAGTTCCTAGAGATCACTGAGAATTAGAACCATTACTTGACCACATTTGTTTCATCGATAGTTAGGAAGAATGGAGCTAAAATATTAGTGGAAAAATCAATATCTTCTAAGAATATCTGTATGGTGCTTCAGTTTTCATTGTAGGAGAAAATTCAGATTGCTCCATTTCAACGTTTGAATTTTAAGTTATTTTATTTGATATGCAATCTACTACTCTAGATTACAATAGTCAATAAACCTATGGATATTTTAGGCCTATTTTCCATCATTTTAGGTTCTTAGGAGCTATGTGAATTTTCCTTTTATATTTGTTATCCTTGCTTCAGTTCATGGTTTGGTCTAGCCACTGTTCTTTCTAGAACTAGATTCCCTTCGTAGGTAAGCCTCTGTCTAGATCTACATGTATAATCACATCCTTCTACGGTTTATTTTTAGTCTGTCTTGTTAGGAATTCTAGACCATTTTTGGAAAATCAGCTAATAGGAGTAGAAAATGATCATTATGCACTTTGTACGAGTATTACAAAGAAATATAAAACTTACTAACAAAATATATGTATAATATGCAGTGAGTTTCCAATATTAGTTAAGATAACTCCTAAATACCTAAATAATGGGAAGACTAAAATCCTTTCATTACAAATTCTTTGTTTGAAAAATACATGAACTAAAGAGCTCTTAACTCATATCACTAGTATCCCCATTGCAATAATTTGAAACATCCTATAAGTATTGCATTTCCATTTAAATCTTTACCCTTTGATAATAATATTTAATCATATACCAACCACTGACATAAAGCATTACAGTAAAGAAAAATATGGCAATGGTTTCAACCCTTCCATAAAACATAATTATGTTGATAGGAGTATAATAAGTTTTCCATAATTTTCGTTTAATTATCAATAATTATTAGGTGGAGGTTAGAGATTGAACCTCCATCAAATATGCCAAAATATTCATAGTAGTATTTATGAACCAAGGGTTTATATTTTTCTCCAAATTAATTATGTATGTTTTTTTTTTTTTTTTTTTTTTTTTAATAACTAAAATGTCAAATCAAATTACATTGTGCATGTGGTATGATAATCCATGGTATTGGCCCATGGTATTGCAACAAAAGTTAAATTTTTTCATGATAAAATAGGGCGTCAATCTCCATGCTTAAGAATATTGTTACATTTTTTCAAATACATACATGTTTAACTTATATATTTATTCCTTTTATAATTCATAATAACGATAAAAAAATTAAATTATAATTTAGTTAACTTTCATGATTTTTTTCTTTTAATTTGGACGATAAAAAATATATCACAAACTAAATATTTTGATACATGCACTGATGCCTCTCTTATTTTCTCAATAATTTAATTTATAAACTAAATTAGTAAAATAGAATATTAAAAATAATAAATCACTTAATAACCATTTAAAATAGAATTTAAATATCCATGGACCACATAGTCAAAAACTTGCAAGGATAAAATATATTAATGGCACAATTTTTCCTAAGAAACTCTAAGTGAAAAGAACTTTATAACTATGAGTTAAAATTTTAGAATAAAACAACTTGAAAACAATGAGAAATGAGAAATGAGAAATGTTGCAAAACTAAAATCTATATAAAAAATAAAAATATATTAAAAATTAATTCATACTTCCATTAAAACTATATATATGAAAATTGAATTAAAAAAACATAAGCATTCCTCAAAAATATAAAACATAATTGCATCTACTACCATCTATAGTGTTAGGTAAATTTTTAAGAATAAAAGTAACCCGGAAGAAACTCCATTTTTTATTTTGATAATAGAGATATCATACTCAATGATAATAACATGGCTGACTGATATTTATTGAGACTCTACCTACAGGAGAAAGTGACTAAATGTAAAGAACAATGACTCGTATTGTGTGTCTGGGGAGAACTAAATGGAGAGAGAAGCAGATGTTGTTAGATTAAACATGCAGAATAGGACGAGTATGATGGGGAGGTTGACCGGGACCGGGAGGGCAGGTAGAACCAGGGGGTACAGGGTACCCTGGTCTGTGGCACCCTGATGCAGCCTTAGCGTTTCCCGACCAACCAAGCAACCCTCGACGCGCGCAGCCTTCATTCGCAGCTTTGGCGTCTGTTATCAGAATCGTGGATGTTAGCAACATCATTGCTATTATTGAAATCCCCAGCATTTCCATGTGCTTGGACTTCATGGCCATCTCGTTAATTCACAAGGAAAACTAAATCTATTTCGAAATATTACTTCTCCTTCTTCCAAATTTGGAAATCTATTTGCAGGACGTGTTCTTCTGAATTCGATCGTGTGATGGACCTTATTTATAGCCAACGTATAGGTTGCATGTAGAGTGGAAGTGTTGGTGGCACATATTTATGGTTCCAGAGATGTATGCGGATCCACGAAATTCAAGAAACTCAACTTCAAATCGTGTCAAGGAGAAACCCACCTTTGTCACTAACTGGTTACCTTCAACATTAGGGAATGTTGACACCTCTTCTTTTACAATTCACTCATCTCTGCAATCTGTTACTCTTGCATTTATTTCAACCTCACTACGTCGACACCTATTTTTCACATTTAAGTCGTCCCTCCAATCGGTTGCTTCAACGTCGTTAGTGCGTTTGTGTAGACATCTGTGTTTTTGCAACGTGATCTCTCCAACCTCTTATGCTTCCTTTTCCCTATCACACGACCATACCTATGATTTGATTTCAGCTTCTTTCTGCGTCGTTCTCTTTGACTTTCAAAGCTATAATATTCTATTTCAACTTACCATATTCCGAACCTCCTCAATCGTGGATACATATTCATATATTTGTGTAGCATTTAAATATTTATTACTATATCATCAGCTATTATATTTTTAACTATTATGATATTATTACTGATTCAAATATTTTCTAAAAAGAATATAAAATTTTAAATAATAAAAAATAATTTATTAGAATACATAAAATTTATAAAAAAATAACAAAATTTCTTAAAAATTAAACATTCTAATTGAACTGCAGTCTTTAAAATGTTCATGATGTATATCTATATTAACATTAAATTTTAATCCCACAAATGACAAAATATATGAGGTTTTAAACCATCATCTTGATCACATAGATAATTAAGGAAACGTGTATAGAGGAATAGATTTGTTGCATATGTTATGTATTATAATACAAATATGTAAAATATGAGAATATTTAATACGAAATTGGATTTAATATATTTTTAGAAAGTATTTTTTTTAAATGCGATTTTTTATAATTAGTAGTATTAGCAATGTTATTGTAAAGTCTCTTTCCACTATAAAATGATATGAATTTCATTGTTTTTAAAATGTATATATATTTAGTTTTTATATTAAATTTTCTAATAATTGATAACAATACTAATAATAATTTAAAATAAAGTTATAGCATGGTTCATTTTATTTATTTATTTATTTATAAACAATTTATATACATTTTGCCCGGCAGAAGTCACTCTATTAATTGAGAATAGGTTGATCTTATTAGAAGGAAAATTCACAACTGAACAAGGACAATGAGAAGGAAGATGTGTTCAGAAGAAGGAGTGTATCTAAACACTTCGGATTTATAGATTTTAGAAATATTGCGGAATTAATGGACAAGAGCCAAGTTAAATAACTAACGTAGCTCTTATCCATCAAATTTTGAAATATTTTTAGAATCTATAATTATCAAAATTCTGACACAATGATCTTGGACTTGTTGATCCTTGTGGAAATTCTCTATCCACGCTTTCAAACACACCATCATTGACACTCTAAAACACAATTTCATTCACATTGTTCTTAAAATCGTCGATGTTAACAATACTCAAACACACTTTCATTCCAATTGTTCTAGAATCTTCGATGTTAACAATAATCAAACACACTTTCATTCACATTTTTAATAGAATCGTCGACCTTAAAAATAATATTGTTATTACTAAAATCTGGCATAGCCCCACCATTTCCATTTTTTTTTATTTTATGGCCATCTGATTAGTTTAGAATTTAAAAGGAAAAATATAAATATATACTGAGTGTAGTGTTTTGTTCTATGAGCAATGACATCATATAAAGACAATGTTGTTGGGACAAAGGGTTCAGAAAGGTATAAGGAATTCAAATCGAGGGTCTCATGGCCTCAAGCTAGGTGAGCTCCCCTGACGACCACCAGTAGACAAGAGAGTCAAAAAATCGGCGGTGCCAGTATGGGTGTGCTTGAGTTGTGCGATGGACGCGTGAACGTAGTGGTGGACGCGTTGTAGCGATGAGCGCTCGTGTTTAGTAAAAAATGAGTCGTGTCTGGTTATATGCGTTCAAGTAAGTGTGAGGAGCGTTGGGCGACTAGGTGATGCGATGGGTGGGAGCATGTTGATTTGTGGGTAGGTTGATTGGGTCTGCATATGGTTTGGTTGATCAGTGAGGACAATCAACAAACGTATCTACTGGCGTTTCATTGGACGAATGAGCGAATAAATAGAATGGAATTTCCATTCTTTAGGACATCTTTTAATTCGGCCAAGCTACTTCATAGCAAAGGAAAGCAAAGGAGAATCGAAGGATATGGGCCAGCAAGGTGGGAAAACTAGGTAAACGAACTCAGGTAGTGTGTGTTGTGAAAATTTGAGAACTGGATTATGTGAATCACTAAGGTCATGTGTTCATACTTGGGTCAGGTTGTGTTAAGCAAAATGAAGTTTTTGTGTATAGGACAAGTCGTGTTAACGATTTTTTGGTCGGGTCGTGTGTGCAACTTTGACGCCTTGTCATGTTTTGTACTAAGGTTCGGTCGTTCATGTAAGGTTAAGGCTGATTTATGTGCGCAGAACTTGGTTGAAGGAGAAAAACACATTATGTGCAAAACCAATTCACTAAGGACATGTGCAGCTGGGTCGTTTGAGTCGCTGAGAGTAAGGTCGTTTGCGTTTTGATTAACCGGGTCATGTACAATTAGGTGATGATCCGGATTTATGCAGGAACGCAACAAAATAAACATATAACCATAAATATAGAGATGCAGCAGAAATAATACTTCATTTCATTAATATCAAAGAACTGAAATTTTCCTACAGATAGAATGGAAATAAAACTAGCTAGGGCGCTGGCAGCTATCTCTGAGAAGAGAGGTGGTGGCTATAGGCCTCTAGACTGAGTTACAATGAGGCTTGAGGGCCTATTTATTATTGAGAAACAATGGAGAACTCTAAAAATCCAAAACCCTTACCCTAGAAGATGAAGCGCCAAGACTATGGGCCCCGTTTGGGTAAATTGGTGTTTCAACTTCCCAGGGACGTAACTTTGGCATACTATCTCCATTTGATGCACATGGTACATCATTAGAAAGATCTATCCAAGGAATACAACTTTCAACATGAATATCCATTCCGGAATGAAATGATATTTGCTAGAGGCACGATGCCCAAAAAACGTCGTTTAGGGCCTCAAAACGGCTACAGAAGTTCAAGACTCCAAAAAATACTAAAAAATAGTAAGTTGTGCCGAAACTGAAAAACTGAAAGAGGAAATGGTGGGGCCCCAACTGGAATAGGCGGGTGGCCACCAATATCCACTTGGATCATTCCACCCCCCTTAAGAAGCAATGGTCCCCATTGCATTGAGTTCTTCCATGAGATGAAGAAACTTCTGCTGAACTTGGTCCCTGCTGAACCACTTGCCTTGGTGCAAGAGTTGGAAAGCTTTGACAACCCAATAGACTTGGATGTTCTGTCGGCGAGTGCTCTTTATTTTCATGTCCCTTGATACAATCTGTGGTGTTCTGTTCCATGCAGTCTAGGTTTAACTCTCTTGGTGTGAGTTTTTCTACAATGTGTGAGGTGTCCAGTAGAGGTGGGAAGGAAGGACGAAGGCGATCCACATTGAAGACTGCGTGTAGACCAAGGAATGGTGGAATAATGAGCTCGAAGTCATTGTTCCCTATAGCCTTGGTGATGGTGTATAGCCCGTATCGGAGCAGGTGAAGCTTGCGGTGAGGTCCAGTGAGGCGCTCCTTCTGCAAATGTAGCCATACTTTGTCGCCCACCTAGAAGTTGTGTGGAACCCAGTGTTGATCATGGCGTTGCTTGTACTTCGCATCCGCTCTATCCAATATATCATGAACCTGTTAGCAGATGTGTTGAATGCGCTCAATGAAGCTACTTGATTTGTCAAGTTCAGACTGGACATGAGCTGAATCGGCCTGAGTAGCTGCAAATGGTATGGCTATGTCAATAGGATAGAGTGGCTAGAATCCCAAGCCCACCTGAAAGGGGATATGGCTAATTGAACTGTGGAGAGCCTGATTATAACTATGTTGTACATATGGGAGGCTCCGTCCCATGTGTGTGGATGCTTTGAATTGTACATGCGCAGAATGCATACAAGCATTCTGTTGATGACCTCTGTCTGGCCATCTGTTTGGGGATGGAAAGTTGTGGACTCGGTGAGCTTGGTATCCAACATTGACCAGAGGCTGGATCAAAATGTGCTAAGGAACCTGTTATCCCGATCTGATATGATAGACCGTGGGATCCCAAAGTGCACCCACACTCATTCAAAGAAGAGTTTAGTAGTGGCTTCTGCTGTGATATTCTTCTTGGAGGCCGCCATGATGGCCATCTTCGAGAATCTGTCGATGACCATGAAAAAATAGTCATTTCCCTGCTTAGTAGAAGGCAGGCCCAACATGTAATCCATGGAGATGGATTCCCAAGGTCGACTAGGGGTAGGTAGCAGAGTATATAGGCCTTGCTTCTTGATGGTCGGTTTGGTAATGGCATAAGCAGTGCAGGATATTATATGCTTCTCGACATCCTTTCGAAGGTTCGGCCAATAGAAATACTTCTACAAGATTGCTACTGTTTTCTCGACCCCGAAATGCCTAGCGACTCGACTGTAGTGTGCTTCCCATATCATCTTGGCACGCTCGCTTGAAAGAACACAAAGGTGTCCCAATTGACATAAAAGTGCATCTTGGAAGTGAAAATTTGGAACTTGCGTACCCCCCTAGAGTGCCTTGTAAGTGTGGCCGAATTCTGGGTCACTTTCATAGAGAAGCAGCCAATCAGAAGTCTCATGCCCATGAGAGTTGAGCATGGTGGTGAGCACCCCGATCGGTGGTCGACTGAGGCAGTCTGCAACACTATTGGTGCTACCCTTCTTGTACTTGATATTCAAATGAAGCTGTTGCAGATATGTGGACCACTTCTGATGGCGATCATTCTGCAACTTCCCTTGTGTCTGTATGAACTGCAGGGACTGGTGGTCTGTGTGGATGATTGTTTCCTTCCCCAAAATGTAATGCTTCCATTGTCGACAAGCTTGCACAATGGAATACATTTCTTTGTCATAAGTGGGATACTTGCGAACTGTGTCAGACAATGTCTCCTTCCCTTGTTAATACCCTTTGGTTACTGGTGAATGAAGCTGCCCCAATGCTGTCGGAGGCATAAATAGATCTCAAATAGTTGCAGAAGATGCAGTAATGTGAAGCTAGGGCAAGAAGCAGGAGGCGATTTTCAATTACGCCAGGCATGTCACAGTGAGGGGTTGTCAAAAGAATTTTTCTCTCGCTCCTCCCTTGGTGACTTGACTCAAGGGCCAAGTGATATGAGAGAATCCCAACACGAATCTACGGTAGAAATTAGCAAGACCCAGAAAGCTGCAAAGCTCTGTTATAGTGGTTGGGGCTAGCCAATCCTGAATGAATTGGATCTTGGCTGGATCCACATGCACCCCCCTTTCATCAATAATGTATCCCAGATATTGAACCTGGGTCATGCCAAACGTGCACTTCTCCAAATTGGCACACAACTTGTGTTGCTGCAGTTTTTGGAGGACTTGTCGGATGTGGTGAAGGTGCTCTTCCCAAGTGTGGCTGAAGATTAGAATGTCATCCAAGTACACCACTACAAATGAGTTGGTGAATGGCCGCAAGATGTCGTCCGTCATCCTCATGAGGGTTGCAGGAGCATTCGTCAACTCGAAAGGCATGACCAGCCATTCGAAAAGGCCTTCCTTGGCTTTGAAGGTAGTCTTCCACACATCAGAGTGTTCAATTGGTACTTGGTGATACCCAGACTTCACGTCGATCTTGCTGAAATATTTTTCACCTTTGAGTTGGTCCAGAAGGTCATCAATCCGTGGGATTGGGTACCTATTCCAGACAGTGATATTGTTCAGCGCCCGATAGTCAATACAGAGTCTCCACGTCCCATCCTTCTTCTATACCAACACGATCGAGCTCCCAAAGGGCGATGAAATTGGTCTGATGTGACCTTTCTGCAACAGCTCCTGAATTTGCCTCTTGATTTCATCATTCTCCAGAACAGAGCGCCGATAGATCAGTCCATTGGGTAGCGGTGCACCTGGGGTCAGATCAATCGAGTGCTTGACCTGACAGTGTAGAGGAACCCCTGTGGGTGAGGTGAAGATGTACCTGTACTCCTCCACAACCTTATGTATTTGTTGTTGTCGTGCAGAGGAGCCCTGTCTGGATGCCGTGGCCACATTCTTCTTCTTGCCCTGGGGGCGGATCATCAGGAAAATGAATTTCCTGGTTTGGGAAATGAGCTTACTACATTATTTTGCAGTAACCAAAGAGATAGCGGCAGAAGGTGGTACCTCTGGTATCTTGTACAACTTATTTCTCAAAGTAAAAATAATAGCACGAGGTCGAGACTCATACATAGCATGACGCTTCGACAAGTATGGTTGTCCTAATAATACATCAGAAACATGAATAGGAGCAATGTCACATAATACCTCAACAGTGAAGGGCTTGATGCTATAGGGAAGGCAGCACTGCTGGCTGACGCGAAGATCTCGTCCTTGGTGAAGCCACCCGATGGTGTATGGATGTGGGTGAGCTGTGGTCGGCAAGCCCAACCGCTTCAACCAACCCAACCGCTTCATGAGCGTCTTTTGAAATGAGGTTCTTTGGCTCCAGTATCGGCAATGAATAGAGAACCCTTTACCCAAACAAAGTTGGAAGGGGGCAGTTGCCTCCTCCTCTCGATCTTCAGTTTCTCCTTACAGATCTTTATGGTAAATGGTGATGGGCTCCATCAATAATCTATTTCTCCATTTTTCATTCCCTTCCTGATTCGATTAGATGGGAACATGCATGACTCAAAATCCTCATTTCGGCCACTAGCGACTGCTTGGCCCAACACTCACTTGTGTTGTGAGTGGAGCTCTTATGGAACTCACACCACTTTCCCGTGTCCTTCTTTGGCTTTGCGGTGTTGTTATTTTCTTGTGGCTTCGACGGGTTGTCTTTAGCCACCATGCCTTGGCTCTGTCCTTTGTTCTACAGTTTGGAAGCACCTTTCCCTTGCTTTTGATTCGTAGATCCAAAGTCTCGCTTCTTCTGTTTGAATTTCTGCTCAATCTTGGAAGCATAACGGTATGCCGTACCAAGCGAGGAGATGTCGACGAACTCCATTTCCTCCTGAATGTATCTGTGCAGACAACTGCGATACATTAGCACCCGATTTTTCTCTGAATCTTTGATACCCAGCTTTTTGCCCAAGGTATGGAACAGATTCGTTAGCTCATGCACATATTGATCCCTTTGTTGCCGCAACGTGGTCCATTGTATGTACTTGTCCTCATAGCTCCCCACGGGATAGTACTATTCCTTGACAGCATCTCGAAAATAATTCCAAGCTGGTACGGCTGAGAACAGAGAGGGTTTTGTCTGGTCCTTGTTCTCACAGTAGGTTTCCCACTAGTCCTTAACATGGGGGGTAGCTTTGAGGAGTGCAAAAATATTCTTCTCCCAGTCTGAAAAGTCATCAACAAAGAAATATCCTTCTAATAGATTCAACCATATATCTATGGCATCTGCGTCTATTTGACCCTCAAATATGGGAATGTCAAGATTTACTTATACCTTAAAAGGAGTCGCACCTCTACAGTGGCTGCTGGATGCAAATGCACCACCGGTGGGTAGCCGTTGAAGGATCTGAGCAAAGTTATCCATCATCGCGTTCCTTTGTTTTTTGAGGGCCTCCTCGAGTAATATTTTGATAGGATTTCATGCTTCCTCATCTTTATTTTCGTTCCCCATGGGCGTCCATCAAGGTTTGTGAGGCTGATCTTGAAAAGGTTCCACCAGATCAAGCCCTAGCTCCTTATACCCAACCTCGTTTGGGACATGCAAATAAGGATCGAGAAAAAGAAAACCGCTCTGATACCACTGACCCAGATTTATGCAGGAATGCAACAGAATAAACATATAACCATAAATACAGAAATGCAGCGGAAACAACAGTTCATTTCATTAATATCAAAGAAATGAAATTTGCTTACAGACAGAATGGAAATAAAACTAGCTAGGGCGCTGGCAGCTATCTCTGAGAAGAGATGTGGCGGCTACAGGCCTCTGAACTGAGTTACAATGATGCTTGAGGGCCTATTTATTATTGAGAAACAATGGAGAACTCTAAACATCCAAAAACCTAACCGTAGAATATGAAGTGCCAAAACTATGGGCCCCGTTTGGGTAAATTGGTGTTTCAACTTCCCAGGGACGTAACTTTGGCATACTATCTCCGTTTGATGCACATGGTACATTATTAGAAAGATCTATCCAAGGACTACAAATTTCACCACGAATATCCATTCTAAAATGGAATGATATTAGCTAGAGGCGCGATGCCCAAAAAATGTTGTTTAGGGCCTCAAAATCGCTGTGGAAGTTCAGGACCCGAAAAACTGCTAAAAAATAGTAAGTTGTGCCAAAACTGAAAAACTGAAAGAGGCAATGGTGGGGCCCCAAGTGGAATAGGCGGGTGGCCACCAATATCCACCTGGATTAGGTGAACTTGGTCATGTGCAGTTGAGTGAATTGTGTTGTCAATGTCGTGCAATATTTCATGTCATTTAGGTCATGTTGGAGTTCAGGTCCATTCAAGTCGAGTAGAGGCTAGGGCCGTGCAGGATTAGGTAGATTCAACGACTACTTAAATGTGTTTTTGAAAATATGAAACTTGGGGTTTCTCACAGTGTAGACAATAGGTGTGGATGGGAAGGAAGTAATAGTGTGAGGGGAAAGTGATGCACGACTATGGAATGAAATTGGAAAATTTGGGTATGCTAGTCAAGAAGTTTTTCAAGAGTTGTAAAATACTTGTACTTGTAAAGTAACATGCAGACTTATTCGAGTGTTGCTCCTCCCTTCATAATCTTGCGTACACTGTCATATTTTTTTTTGGATGAAGTCATATATTTTATGAAGTAAATATTATTTTCTAATAAATGAATTTGTTTTTGTTGCATTATTGAAGAAATTAAAACACTTAGCTAGAAATAATCGAAGTGTTGGTGATAGGCATAGTTTGTGAACCTTAGTAGTGTTGAAAACAAAATTTTTTGGAGTGCCAAACCATGTAAAAAAGTGGAATTTAAGTGATGATTAGTGTAGGGTCATGACATATGGTATTGGAGCTAGGTTTTGCAGAAAGTGGGCTTTGAAAAAGTTTTGAACCAGTGATACATCTATGACTGCGTGACTGGTGCTATCAAGCTTGGTTGAAGGTCAGTGGAGTTGATTTGAAGTTGATCAGGGGAAAGAAAATAGTCAGGGTTGATTTTCAATTATGGAACAATGTTTTGAGAGACTTGTGAAAAATTTGCACAGGCTGAAACACATGAAAGAAAAAATACCAAGAATTCGAGATGAACTTGAGGTCTTGGAAGAGAACGTTAAAAGATAATTCCTTCAACTTGGTTTGGAAATGGAGTAGTATGAAACTAGTGATTTCGATGAACCAGAGGAAGCTACATGTGGAGAAGAAGATGTTTCAGTTGTGCCAATAGAAGAGGAGGAATTCAGGGTGACTAAACTAGCTCGAGTTGAACCAGATTCATGCACATTACACACATTGGTGATATGAAGCACTGACATGGAGAGACCTAATGAAGATGTAAGTATTGAAGTGACTTGTATTTCTTTGGAAATTTTAGAATATGAGCCATCTGAAGGGATGTGAAAAGGGAGAGTTTATTTATTGATTTGATGGAAATTCTTTCCTTGGAAGATTATGATGAGACTTTTTTCATTTAGGTAGAAAGGAATATTATTTGTTGCAGGACTTGTTTGGAAATTATGCAACCTTAGATAAGAATTTTCATATTTCCATGACAATGGTGGAACATGATGAGATTTGTGATGGATGAGTCATGATTTTCCAAGTGGGTATTTGGCTAAGTTTCTCACATGCATCATGGAGATAATGAAGGGCATATCAGAGTGAAGATGATATGATACATGGGTAGATTTCTTCATCACGGAGGCCAAGAGGAAGTCTTGGTGAACCTTTAGTTGGGGAGACAATGATGAAGGAAGGAACTGTGAGGGAAAAGAAAAGGTAGAGTGCCTATGGTCACTAGCCTAGATGAAGGACATGGATGTGATTACTAATGTTGTGTTGGGTCTACTAGAGTGGAGAAGGTGGGAAGCTCAAGCCATGAGCATCAAGCTAGAGATATGGGAACATGGAAGACTTCATGAATGGACATTATGCTAGATAAATTAGAGAGATGTAATATGTGGAGATAAAGGAGAAGTGCCATGGAAAGTATGTTGGCAAAAATTTACTTATTGGTGCGACATGTGGACTATTTTTTTATGGACTGATGGGTATCTTGTGCACATTGGAAAACAGTTCCATGGTTTTTCTTATGGAGATATGAGTAGCCTATGAGAGTATTCATATGACAAAGAGGGCCGAGGCAACTTATGATGCCATTTGTGACCAACTCAAGTGAAATTGTCGAAGTGTTGATGGAGATGGTTCGTAGGAACTCATTGTGATTTAAATAAAGCTACAATGGATGGGGGCTTCCTATTATGGTGGCCTTGGATTATCTGGTTCATTGAGGAGATGAGGTCAAAGTGGTACTTGACTTTAATGTAGTAAGGCACGCATGCCATGGGACATAGTATGGGTTGTGTCCATGAGAAGTGACTTGATGGAAACAATAGATATGAGACACTTTGGAGCTGGATGGAGTTCCAATGGTGCAGATGCCATGGTTGGTGCACCTGGGCATCAATTCTGTTGATGAGACTTAGACATTTTTTATGAACTTGGTGGCTATTTGGTTTAAAACCATGGGGAGTACATGGGCAACATTATGAGGCAAGTTTATACTTTCCACTTTGAAACATTTATGGGAAGCATATTGTAGATGGGCTGGTGTTTCTTCATTGACCTGGATATGGCACAATGAGCATTGGATTAATGGAGATAGCTCTTGATCAAATTGAGGACGTGACAGAATGTTGGAGAAACAAGTGATGAATGCATGAGGAGGTGCATTCTCATTATTTAGACATGATGGTTAGACTGATCACCTGACTAGTTTGAGTTATGATGGCTTGCAGTGTGTTGAGTTGTGTTTCAATTGAGATGGAGTATCATAAAAAACACTTCACATAATGATGACACATGTTGGATTAAAATTATATGACCCACGAACATAACATGGAGTTGAATTGGATAGTATAGCCTTCCACATGATGGGGTAGTATGGAGGATTTTGACGATTTTTGTTAATGACCATGGATTGAGAATTATATCCCATACATGGAGTCATGAGCCTTGATGGAGACTCGTGTGATAGAAAGCATGAAGTTCATGCAACATGAGAATTTTATGTCAAATTTGGTGAGAATTTCTGAATTTTTTTTTCTTGGAAATGGAGTTTTCTGAGACGGTGTTGTTGAGGGAGATAAAATTTCTATCGTGGGGGAGTACGTGAGGGCCTCCAGTTCGGTGAGTGCCTGTGACAACCATCAACGAACGAGAGTATTGAAGAATCAACAATATGGGTATGGTGACACCTGAGTTTTGTAATGGGTGTACAGACGTAGTGGCGGGCCTGTTGTAGTGACGAGTGCTTGTGTTCTATTAAATGTGTTCTCTTTTTGTGCGACAAGGTGGTGCGAGAAGAAGGCATGTGTGGATAAGTGAGGGTTCACACCCAAATAAATGAAGGTTTCTCATGACTTAGTGAAATTAGGAAGGTTCGCATCTAGAGTTGTGGGTTTAGAGTTGTGGGTAGTTGGTAAGTTGGTAGGGCTTCAACTTGAGGTCTTGGAGGAGAACGTTAAAAGATAGTTCGTTCAACTTGGTTTGGAAATGTAGTATGAAGCTACTGAATGCGACGAACTTACTGAATGCGACGAACCAGAGGAAGCTACATGTGGAGAAGAATATGTTTCAGTTGTGCCAATAGAAGAGGAGGAATTCAAGGTGATTGAACTAGCTCGAGTTGAACTAGATTCATGCACATTACACACATTGGTGATAGGAGGCACTGACATGGAGAGACCTAATGAATATGTAAGTATTGAAGTGACTTGTATTCTTTGCAAAATTTCGGAATATGAGCCATATGAAGCGATGTGAAAAGGGAGAGTTTATTTATTCATTTGATGGAAATTCTTTCCTTGGAAGATTACAATGAGACCTTTTTCATTTGGGTAGAAAGGAATATTATTTGTTGCGGGACTTGTTTGGAAATTATGCAACCTTAGAGAAGAATTTTCATATTTCCATGACAATGGTGGAACGTGATGAGATTTTTGATGGATGAGTCATGCTTTTCAAAGTGGATATTTGGCTAAGTTTCGCACATGCATCATGGAAATAATTTAGGGCATATCAAAGTGAAGATGATATGATACATGGGTAGACATCTTCATGACTAAGGCCAAGAGGAAGTCTTGGTGAACCTTTAGTGGGGGACACAATGATGAAGGAAGGAACCATGAGGGAAAAGCAGAGGTAGATTGCCTATGGTCACTAGCCTAGATGAAGGACATGGATGTGATTACTAATTTTGTGTTGGGTCTACTAGAGTGGACAAGGTGGGGAGCTCAAGCCATGAGCATCAAGTTGGAGATATGGGAAGATGGAAGACTTCATGAATGGACATTATGCTAGAGAAATTAGAGAGATGTAATATGTGGAGATCAAGGAGAAGTGCAATGGAAAGGATGTTGGGAAAAATTTACTTATTGGTGCGACATGTAGACATTATTTAGATGGAATGATGGGTATCTTTTACACTTCAGTAAAACAAGCCCATGGTTTTTCTTATATAGATATGAGCAGCCTATGAGAGTATTCATATGACAAAGAGAGCCGAGGCATACGATGCCATTTGTGACCAACTCAAGTGAAATTGTGAGAGTGTTGATGGAGATGGTTCATAGTAACTCATTGTGATTTAAATAAAGCTACAATGGATGGAGGCTTCCTATTATGGTGGTCTTGGAGTATCTGGTTCATTGAGGAGATGAGGTTAGAGTGGTACTTGACTTTAATGTAGTAAGGGACGCATGCCATGGGACATAGTATGGGTTGTGTTCATGAGGAGTGACTCGATGGAAACAATAGATAGAAGACACTTTGGAGCTGGATGGAGTTGCAATGGTGCAAATGCCATGGTTGGTGCACCTGGGCATCAATTGTGTTGATGATACTTAGAAATTTTTTATGAACTTGGTGGCTATTTGGTTTAAAAAAATGGGGAGCACATGGGAAACATTATGAGGCAAGTTTATACTTTCCACTTTGAAACATTTATGAAGAATATTGTAGATGGGTCGGTGTTTCTTCATTGACTCGATATAGCACAATGAGCATTGGATCGATGGAGAGAGATCTTGATCAAATTGAGTGGACGTGATGAATGTTGGAGAAACAAGTGATGAATGCATGAGGAGGTGCATTCTCGTTATTTAGACGTGATGGTTACACTGATCACCCAACCAGTTTGAGTCATGATGGCTAGCACTGTGTTGAGTTGTGTTTCAATTGAGATGGAGTATCATAAAACACTTCACATAATGATGACACATGTTGGATTAAAATTATATGACCCACGAACATAACATGGAGTTGAATTGGATAGTATAGCCTTCCACATGATGGGGTAGTATGGAGGATTTTGACGATTTTTGTTAATGACCATGGATTGAGAATTATATCCCATACATGGAGTCATGAGCCTTGATGGAGACTCGTGTGATAGAAAGCATGAAGTTCATGCAACATGAGAATTTTATGTCAAATTTGGTGAGAATTTCTGAATTTTTTTTTCTTGGAAATGGAGTTTTCTGAGACGGTGTTGTTGAGGGAGATAAAATTTCTATCGTGGGGGAGTACGTGAGGGCCTCCAGTTCGGTGAGTGCCTGTGACAACCATCAACGAACGAGAGTATTGAAGAATCAACAATGTGGGTATGGTGACACCTGAGTTTTGTAATGGGTGTACAGACGTAGTGGCGGGCCTGTTGTAGTGACGAGTGCTTGTGTTCTATTAAATGTGTTCTCTTTTTGTGCGACAAGGTGGTGCGAGAAGAAGGCATGTGTGGATGAGCGAGGGTTCACACCCAAATAAACGAAGATTTCCCATGACTTATTGAAATTAGGAAGGGTCGCATCTAGAGTTGTGGGTAGGTTGGTAGGGCGTGCAGATGGGTAGTCTGACCCATGAGGAAAACCAATGGAAATTTCTCCTGACATTTCATTAGATGGATGAGCATATAAATATAATTGAGGTTCCGTTCATTTGGGCATCATAAAATTCAGATAAGTTACTTCAGAGATAAGAAAAGTGAAGGAGAACCAAAGGGTATGAGCCTGTAGGGTAGAAAAGCCAATTAAACAGAACTCGAGACATGTGGACTCAGGAAAGCTAGAAACCGAGTCTTCTGGAATGTTCAGGTCGTGTGTGTACACTGGAATCGGGTTATGTTGGGTAAAACGAAGTTTGTGTCTGAAGGCAGGGTCATGTAAACCTTGGTTTGGTCGGTTCATGTTTGCAACATTTAGGCTGGGTCATGTCGTGTACTTGGTTTGATTCGTGTGTGAAACATTCACGCTGAGGCATGTGTGGAGAATTCAAGTAAATTTTCTTCGTATCTCATGCTTGTCCTCGAACTCTGTTGTTCAGATGTGTGCACTGTGTCGTTTGAGTTGTTCGTAGTCGTCATGCGTTTGGATGAAGTGGTCATGTGTAATCGATGAACTAGGTTGTGTGAAGTAATGAAATCGGGTTCCTTTAGGTCATGAAAAATTCCGAGCCATCCGATAAATTCCGAGCCATCTGGATCGTGCACGATTTCATGTCGAGTTGGGTTGGGAAAAGATTCAGGTTGCAGAGGGTTAGACAGGTTGAACGACTTCTGAACTATGTGTTTCCAAAGTCGAAGCATAGGGTGTCTCCTTGTGTGGTCAATCAAGAAGCAAGAATGCGATAGGTAGGTGTTGCATGACTGTGGCATGAAGTTCAAACAGTTGGGAAGGCTAGTTAAGAAGGTTGTCGAAGTTTATAATATACTTGTACTTGTAAAATAACTTGCCAATTTTATAAGTATATTGAGTAGAATTATTTGAGATTTTCCCATCCCTTCATAATCTTGTGTAAACTATGAAATTTTTATTTTGAGTGAAGTCATACATGTTATGAAGTAGATTTTAATGAAATCTAGATGAATGTATTTTGTTTCATTATTGAAGAAAGTAAAACACTTAACAAAAAAAATATAATTGTTCGTGATAGGCGTAGTTCATGAACCATCATATTTTTTAAGCAGAAAGGCTGGGAGCTGGCGAATCATGCGCAGAAGTCAAATTTAAGTCATCACTAGTGTGGTCCCATGACAGGGGGTGTCGGTCTCATGAAAAGTGACTTGTTTTATGGTAGGAATATATATAAATTAAAGGCAGAATGAGGTGTGTTGACTTCTGATTTTTATTAATAATGGATGGGAAAGTGTTAATGAGGAGTGAATATGGGACTTATATTCTTTGTCTTAGTGATTAATCAAAGGTTCAAGCGGAGGGCGCGAGTAAATTTATGATGTTAAAAAAGTAAATAAATAAATTTGAGTGTAGTCTAAAGAGCCCACAAATTAGTGAGAAAAATAATGGAAATTCCTCCAAGATTGTGATAGAATTCGACAGAAAAATTTCAAAATATCTCTTACAATTGTCAAACTTGATGAATTTATGAGACCGAGGGGTTATTGATGGTGCTGAATCCATATTCATCATAGAAAGTGATTCAGACACTCTAGGATTTTGATTTTTTGAAAAAACAATTACCAGATTTTGGCAAGATCTCTGTCGTCTGGCAAAAATTGTGGTCTACATAGACAACACCATAATTTTTTTTTAAAATTATCTACTAATTAGACACATCAAAAGATTGAATTTTAAAAAGACATACAAAGAGGTGTGGTAGCCGGAGAAATCTACATCTTAATTGAGCAGAAACCATCAACTGATATTAACAAACCATAGATAAATGATAATTGAGCATAAACTATACATTAATGTTAACTATTAATTGAACAGAAATTGTAAAGCATAAATGTGAATTAACTAAATTATTAGAGACCTAAATTAATTAAAACAATACGAAATGATTAAATAAATAAAACAATTGAAAATTCATAATCACAGGGGATGATGGATGGAAATTGTGTAAGAGTTGGGTTCGTCTTTCTTTGTATTATATATATATATATATATATATATATATATATGATGATGATGATGATTAACGTCCACTAAAACCAATGCGGCCTATCAGACCTCAAGAAAGGAAAAATAATCTAAGTTCAATTATTCAAAATATTGTTTTGATGATCAAAGAGAAGAGAAATAAGCGCTCCAAGATCACTATAGAAGGGGTGGATTTATATGTCAAGAAGAGTGGAAGTGTGGTAGATGTTAGGGAATCAAGAGTGGATGTGAGTAAGAGTGGGGCAGTCTAAAAGAAATAGTGTTTCATCTTCCACCTGCATAGTATCGCAAATTTGATAGATTCTATCACTACAAGGAGTCTTGGGAATATTCTACCACCTGGTCTCATTATGAAACTCATGAGACTTAGTTCCTATCCTTCATTTTTTTCTTAGTTTCCAGTCAACACAGAGAGATAAGTCTCATTATCATTTAATAATTGTTTTGAATTATTTTTACTTTAATAATTTCTTATGACTAAATTAGTTTTTCAAAATCTAACTATTAATGTTAATTTTGATTAAATATTATTTAATATTAATAATCTACTAAATAATAATTAATATAGATTGTCTAATAATTTCTTACCATTTACTATATTAGTTACAATTTCTTAACTAAAACTTTGTCATTA
Organism: Pinus albicaulis; assembly: GCA_034641835.2. NCBI lineage: Eukaryota > Viridiplantae > Streptophyta > Pinopsida > Pinales > Pinaceae > Pinus > Pinus albicaulis. The sequence continues at coordinate 1,271,118,051 of CM076581.1, forward strand.
AGGTTAGATTTTATTAAATAATATTATAGACGTAACGACTAATTTTGGAACTTGACATTTATTTAATCACAAGGATTGATCTGTTTTTTTTTACCTTGGTCCTAAAGATGAACCTTATTTTAAGTTTTAAACTTGACATAAAATTATTTTATGTGAAAGATAGTCTCAAATACTCATTATGGATCAGAAAAGTCAAAGTTAAAAAAACTATTACTTTAATTATTACATTAGTTAATTAAATGATAAATTATAAAATGATACTTTAATTAATTAAATGATTAATAGTTAATAGTGATATTGATATGTTAATTAATTAATAATTAGATCTTTATCTAAGCAATAATTAATAATAAAAATCATTATGAGCAATTGTCCTATTCTACTTGGAAATGGAAAGGGAGAACCGCCAATTCTTAACAAGTGAAGCTACATTGTCAAATACTTTAGCGAACATTTCTTCAGTCCACAAAGGGTTATGCTAACTAAAAAAATTGAGTCAATAATGTATTTTCAACAATACATTAAAAATTAATAGAATCACCATTTTTTGAAGGGTATGACAACCAATATTGCTCGTACAGATTAATCTTTCAAGCATTTTATAGATAAATTAATTACATTTTCATATATCCAGCATATTTTACAAATTTTTTACAAATTCATATTTTATGGTTAACCACATATATGCTTTGAAAATAAATTGAAGCTTGTAGCTCTCGAGCCTCTTCGACTTATTTTCCGAAAAATCTTTCTCAAATGAAGAAAAATTCGAAAGTCTTCTAAACATCACAAAAAATTTAGCTAATTTAAAATTTCCATGTATAACAAATCGCAGACAAAACCTCGCAACTTCTCTTCCACCCGTCAAAACCTTCTCTAACTTTAATATTAAAACACAAATTCCCGAAACATTCCAAATACTTCAATATCCAACGATAACTTTCCGAATTGATACACTGTTGCTATGCTTCAGATTGTTCCCACGTTTCGAAAACATGACTTGAATTTTATATTGGTATGTGTATCTTTATTTTTAATTTTCATCTATATTTGGATTCCAATTTTACAACTTTAAGCATCATTTTAGAGCCATTGGATCTATCATGTTTCTAGAGGGATCAAGTATCTTTAGGTGCAAACTTTATTTTTGGTTTGTAAAACTTGAGGAAAGGTTTTCACCTAGAGAGATTTGATCCCTTTGGCGCATGATAGATCCAATATTATATGGATCTAAGCTCGTTTAGTTGAGGGAAACAATGTCATATTTTAAGATTATTATTACTATGTATATGTTTTTGATAAAAGTCAAAATTCATATTATATTTTCTTTTCTTGGCATGACCATATCGATCTCTTCTTTATTTTGGTGTATTGCTTTCCTTGAATGGTTTGTAACCGTGGTTTGGATGTTTTGAGTGGTTTGTGTGTTATGTTTTGACATGAAGAAGGGAGACAATGTTGTCAATAGTTTGCAGGAATATTGATATCCCACATCTATTTCATTTAATTTTAGGTATCACAACTTTTGACAACTAATTAATTCTAAATAATGTTCCTCCAAATATTAAAAAATATATCTTGAAGAGTAGTCTTAATAATTTACTGCGTCAAGATTATTCTTGAAATAATTTGTTTCTTTGTTTATGTTTGAAATAAATTTGTTTCCCTTCAAGAATATTTTCAGGATTTGTTTTTATCTATAGTCTATTTTGAAAAGTCATGAAATAATTAATTTTTTTTTTTTTTAATGAGTGTTACATTTGTAAAATATTTTCATTATTTGTTTCTCCAAACGATTATCACATATCCTTGAATAATAGTTTTATTTTTTTTTTATGTTTATATATATACATTTTCCTCTTTTAAATATTTGAAATACATTTGCATGCAATTGAGCGCTATTAATACTGAATATATGTACTTTGTTAGTAATTAGTTGGTGATTAAGAAGGGAGATGATGTTACAAGGATTAATTTGCACTTCATAGAGGATTGATCTTTGCATATTTTTTTTCTTTTAATTCTAAGTATCGCAACTTTTGACAAATTTCCACTATTTCTTAACATTGTCCCTCTACCTATGTATTAAATATACCTAAAAAATAATGAAGAACTATTGCTTTCAGGGGATTAACACTCCAAGGTATCTAATGGAAGACCAAATAAGTTACAAAACAATATCTACACTAAAATCAATGCATCTAGTGCAATAAATCAAAATGAGATTACAATCAAGATCTGCTAATCGAATTAATCCATCTAGTGCAAAGAGTCAAATCGATTAGAAATCCACATCTACACTCAAACCCATGCATCTAGTGCAAGCAATCAAATAGATTAGAAATCCACATCTACATTGAAGTCATCAGATCAGTGAAAAGCATTCAAGTAGGATTAGAAATCTATATCTACACCGAACTCGATGCATCTAGTACAAGTAGTCAAATAGGATTAGAAATCATCATCTACACCGAAATCAATGCATGTAGTGCAAGAAATTTTCATCCCTCTCTCCCCCATCCATCTAATCTTGGAAAATACTTTTAATAATTTACAAGCTTCAAGATTAATAACTTCTAATCCATCTAATGCAAGGAATCAAATAGGATTAGAAAACATCAGCACTAAATGAATGCATAAAATGAAAGAAATCAAACAATATTAGAACCTAAAATCTACACTCAACTCAACGGTATCTAGTGGAATAAATAAAATATAATTAAAAATAAACATCTACAAGAAAAAAATCAATGCATATAGTTCAAGGGTTCAAATAGATTAGAAATCATTCACGCTGAAATCCATGCATAGAGAGAAAGAAATCAAATAGGATTACAAATCAACATCTAAATTAAAATCAATGAATATAGTGAAGCAATCAAATATAATTAGAAATCAACATCTAGACAAAAATCACGCATCTAGTGCAAGAAATGAAATAGGATTATCAATTACCATCTACACTTAAATATATTCATAGAGTACAAGAAATATTCTTCCCTCCCTCCATCTCTATTTATATATCCATTCATCTCTCCTTCTTTCGTTGCTCCATCTCACCCCCATCTCGAACACACACTCCGTGTGTGTGCGTGTGTGTGTGTGTATATATATATATATATACATATACATATATCACTCTTCCTCTCCCTCTCCTCCCCTTAAAACACCTTATCTCTCTATCTCCCTTATCACTCCCTATCTCCCTCTCTATCTACGTTCTCTCTGTCTCTCTCTCTCTCTCTCTCTCCATCTCTCTCTTTCACACTCCAAATTTGTCACTATCTCCGTCCCTATATCATTTTATATCCTTCCCCTTCCTCATTCTTCCATATCTACTTATTTTTCTCCCTATCTCGACCAAAACATACACTCTCTCTCTCCATCTCTCCCTATTACACTTCTCTCTCTCTCCACTTTTCTATCTCATCGTATTTCTTCATCACTCTCTATCTCCACCTCCAACTTCATCTCTCTGGTACTCTCTCTATCCCAACTCTCTCCCCCTCTCTAAATTCCTCTTATAGTCCTTCTCTCCCCCCTATTCTTTCCTACCTTCTCATCTCTCTCGCTCTCTCTCTCTCCACCCATCCTTCTCTCTCCCTCTCAATCTATGTGTCTCTCTCCCTCTCTCTTCACTACCTGCCATCTCCTCTAACTCCTCTCTATCATGAAACTATGGGATTCTCATTGTTAATTTAATCAAGAAGTGTTCTAAAAAATAGAGGAGTGGAAGCTTTTGTTTCTCCTACAAATCTTGAAGTGAAATGATTTCTTTGTAGTTGTGATTTTCAGATGTGGGCCATCCATAGCCGTGGGTAGAATCAACAAGAACCAATTTCGTGTGATATCCAACTAATGGATGCTAATCCAACATTCATCAAATAATTATAAGTAGATATTCTATTCTCCCTATCTCCAACAAAATAAAATCAATAATCATATAGATGGAAGTCTAAAATTTGAATATTTGACATAGGTTCGTCTGAATATTAGGAAATATTTTTGCTTCTACACAATTTCCCTCATAAGGGTGATGCATAAATCTAGAAAATATTTCTCAATGACAAAGGATATATCCAGATAACTAATAGATAAGAAAATCAAACTTCCACCAAGTTTCCTATACTTTCTGGATCTTGAAATTTTTTTCCTTATTCTCAAGTGAGCTTAAAATTCTTTCTCCATTGGTAAGAATAACAGATTAATAATCCATCATAACATATTTTTTAAATAACTTTCCAAATTTTTTTTGAGAAATAAAAATATGATGCTTTATTAGCTTAAATTCTAAGATAATAATGAAGTAAACCTCAATCAGTTATATCAAAAACCTTTTACAATTACTTCTTAAAATGAGAGATCACTGTCTCTTATTATCATCAAATCATCAACATATACAACTAGATATACAACTATCTTCCAACTTTGTTAGTAAAAACGTTGTATCATCTAGGTCAAAACAATAGTAATTAACTTAAGAATATGTTCAGCTTATTTTCTCGTATTATGAGTGGTATGCTTGTTTTAAGCCATCAAAAAAATTCGTGAATTTTCATACCTTTTCCTTTCTCCTTTAATATAAGATCCCTATGGTTGAAACAGGTAAACATCTTCTTCAAATATGTATGTTAAAACAGCTTTTAACATCCATATGATGATTTTTACAATCTTTCGAGTTGCAATAGCAAATATAAGTTATACGATTTCCCTATTTAGTCTATATGGAAAAATATATGTATATAGTCAACACCCCTCTTCGTCCATATCCCTTTTCTAGAAGTATTTCCTCACAACAAGAACCATTAACTCTATACTTAGTTCATAAACCCATTTGTAGCCAATAGGTTGGATGCCAAAGGATCCGCCACCCACGTTATGCCATTTTATGAGAGCATCATATTCCTGGTATCGCATATTTCACCGATCATCACTAGAAGCTTCTTCAAAACAAGTAGGTTCACAATCAATAGAACAATTAAATTCACAATAAGAATAGTTACCCGAAGAACTCTTTGTATAAAAATCATCATATTTCCTTGGGTTTGTTCTAATATGAATTTATCTTTGTAGATATGAATTAAGTTTTCATCTTCAAAACAAAATTTTCATTAATTTTTTTCCTACTCTTACATTCTTTTGGCTCTATCACTACATTCCTTGCAAAAACACTATATCATCCAATTTATCTTCGTAGAAGAACTATTATCACAATGTTGAGAAGGAAAGTATGAAGAAGGAAAATCCATGACTTATATAATATGGGAATCCCCCCTTCAAGATGCGGACGCCAATCGATTAAAAGTGTAAAACCTTCTTACGTACTTCTAACCGATTCATTTTCCTATCCACAATCGTTGTCTCTCGTATCGACAAAGAAAGATTTCATCTCTTGAAAATAAACTTATTATTCTCTTTATGATACAATATATATGCCTTTGAAGTCATAGTGTATCCAAAATATACATTTTATACATATTCTCACTCAACTGATTATTTGTTGTTTACGTAATCAAACCATAACATTTAGAACTAAAAATTCTAAATGTTCAACATATAATGAATATTGCATCAGTACTATGGATTTTTATTATTGATAATATAGGAAGCACGAAAATTTCGATATAAGTTTCATAGAGAATTGTTTCTCCCAAAACATTACTTTATCTTCAAAAAACATCGTTGATCTCACCATATTAAGTAGCATTTTCATTTGTTCTCATAACACCATTTTGTTGTGGATTATAAGGTATTGTGGTTTCGTGCTTAATGCCATTCTCTTGCAAATATATTTCACAAAAATTTGAAGTATATTCTCCCCCCATTATCAATTCTTATAGTACCAATATTAAGTCGAGCTTCATTTCTAACCAAGAGATGAAAATTTCTAAATATCAAAAACTTGTGATTTCTTTTAAGAAGATAAACCGAACACATCTCTCAATCATCATCAACCAATATAGTATGTATTTATTTCCATTAGCATGTGTCGTATTGGTAAATAGGTCCAGAATCTTAAAATATAATTTATTTTCTCAAAGCCTAAAAAGTAGAGCTTCCGAAAATATTGTTTGTGATGCTTCCCAAATATACAAGCATTACATCGAGTCAGCTTTTCTTTTTTATAACCGTTGTGTGTGTATGATATTTAATTTCATCGAATTCATAAAATTAGAGATCTGAAAATACTATTTGTGACTCTTCCCAAATACATAAAGCATTACATGGAGTCAATTTTCTTAGAACGTTAAAACTTTCGAGGTTTTTTGAGAAATTTTTAAATTTTGCTAGTTTTTTGGAAAAAAATCAACATTTGTTGCAACATGTATTTTATAGTTGTCAAGTTTCAAGTTGTTCTATTTAATTTATTTACTCTACTATTGAAATCTACAACTACCCAAATAGTCACTATATTTAATATTTACAAGTCTCATATTTTTACGAGGCTTGTAATGTCCCCTATTATGCTTTTGCTAGACATTTGAACAAGTCCTAAACGGTAAAGTGGACCCCAAAGGAAAACAATTGTTGTGATTTATTTTATTATTTAATTTAATAAAATAAAATGGAAATTAAATGTGCAAAGACTAGATTATGATTAGAGATCTCGAAACTAAACCATATATTTGGATAAGGTTCATAAGATTTTCCCATCTCCAAAATACTTGGAGGAAATAAATTAAATATTAAATATATTAGAGATAAAAAATATAAAAGATACCAAATAGGAGAATGTTCTTGGGAAGAGGTGGAAAAAAACTAGGAAAGAGGAAAGCTATTTAAAAATATTTTTAGGAAGAAATTTCAAAGGAAATCCTAGGAAAAAAGGAAAACATCATCTTGATTTAACTAGACGTAGTTAAGGAAAAAAGTTGATGGGAAATCGTGCTTAAATAAGCATATTTATGATATACAATGGGTTGTCTATTTCTGGGGAGAGGATTTGATCTCTCTCTGGGGAGTTGTGGAGAAAGAGCTCAAAGGTTGGGTGGAACCTAGTCTACCTTAAGTGGTATCCACTAGTTAATTTCATTTTAACTTAGAAATTTAGTATTGTTATGATTATGCTTTCTGGGTAAGCAGAAGAAGAGTATATGAGAACTGCTTAAATCTCTGTATGAGTAAATATTTTGCAATTCGTGCTAAGTACAAATCAAGTGGGGGTATTTACATTGAAAAAGTAGGCTATAATAAATATAGTCGCTTGTATTGTTGTACAAACATTTATTCAAGAATAATTAACTCTCAAAATATCTAAACCTTCATGAAGGTTTAAATCTGAGGTTAGGTGACTCCCATGAATTTAGTTCGACTATATTTCGTTGTTTTTAGCATTAGTATGAAATTTGAATAACCAATTAACTTAAGGAAAAAATATGTAGAATAAAGGTATACAATTTCCACGTTTAGGAAAAATCAAAAATTTAATAGAACTGAGAAATAAAGTACTAGGATTGAGATTATCATAGTAATAAGTTGCAAGGAGGAATTTATGAATTATTACAAACTTTGAATTAGTGTCTTCAAGCGAAGTAGGAATTATGAAGTATAAACATAAATTCATTAGAGATGAAATAAGTTCTTTAAAAATAGTACAGAGTTAGGTAGGTTCAGATTTACATCCCAACAATTACACATTTCATAAACCAACTAGTAATTAAATTATGTAAAAGGGAGAACTCTATGTCATGCAATATAAACTAGACAATATCTTTGTAACTATATTGGGATAGTATATCAAAAAACTCGAAAGTAGGTTATTGGACAAACCTCGAAGATAAGAAAGTCCATCATTATGATTGGAAAAAGAATTAAAACAAGAGGTTTACAAATCTAGTATTATGTAAATAGTACTCGCATGTTATGAATTATCAAAGACTATAAGTATAATAGGGAAATAGGAATAGATTTAAAAATCCATAGGGGTTATTAATTACCTTAGGTATAGATGTCCGATATTCACTCCGTAATAATGAGAAGAGAATGTGTTGGTGCAGAGAAGGGTGTAAGTTATATCCTAAACAACAAACAATTAACTTATAATTTCTAAATCAAAACTCCAAGACATAATAAGACATTCAACTTAAGAAGAATTGCTAATTGTTCTCTGCATGAGGTGAAGGAAAATTAAAATTTACTTAAGTTGAAATGTGGTTCTAAAATGAAGAAATGTATGGAACAACAAAAAAAACAATGAGGAGAAACCATCGTAGGAATCAAACCAAAGTAAATACAAATCTAAAGAGTGTTATGTAGAATATGCTTCGGGTCATGAGAGGGAAACTGAGATTCCTTTTCGTAAGGAGAGAATGAAATCTCTCGACTCAGTAAATTCGAGTATGGATCAACCCACGACACTTCAAATCTAAAATCTATTAAGAGTAATCGCGTTCCCTAGAGCCAACAAGAAAAACCCACCCCGACAAGGTTACCAAAAATGTGTGATGGTAAAATAAATCAACAAGTTAAAAGAGAGATCATCATAATACGAAATTACTCGTACATTGAATATGTCTCTCGTATTTATGTGTTTATTCCCTCACCCCCTCGGTTCCCGCATTTCAATCCTTCTACAGCTAGCCATCACCAAGCTCCCTTTCCGGTCGACTTCCTAATCTCCGGTACATCTATGGCACTTTGTTGTATTCAAAGGATCATAGGCTGCTTTCACACGTACACTCCTTAGGGGAAAAAAGGGCATATACACTGCCAGACCGTGCGTAAATAGACATGAGAAAAGGTCTACCCGATCGATTAATCTCAAAATTGGAGACTTCCATCGGACTCGTACCCCGGATTACGAGAACACAAATTCTTCGCTGTGCCGCATTGCCATCATATTGCACCTTCAGATTTTGTCCCTCGAGGCCTTCCCAAAATAAGAAAGCCAATATTAAGCCGAAATCCAAAAGCCGGGAAACCTCATGATCCTCCCCCCATGGATGATATTGATTCCAACTCCGATGAAGATAGTGATGCAGTAAGGAATGGACGCAAAGCCGTCACGTGATCCGCCGACAAGTCCAGGAATATAATATTCCACCAAACTCTCGTAAAAGAACTCATGAGTCCTCTCCCTGATTCGACAAGGAGACCCTCTCCATCCGCCCAAATTACCGCAAATCATGCCGCTCCACAAGATCATCCATATTGGGTCCAAGTTGCAAAATAGTGGAAAAATGTCGAATATTTGATTTTACCCACGTTGTAATCCATTATTCAGCTTGCTTTCCTCTATTTTTCTTGTTACTTTTTGCTTAGCACTACTCTCTTCATGGTTTATCTTCGGGGGCTTCAGGTGGATAGCTTTATCCTTTCCGCCCGTTTTCGTCTCTCGTGGTTGTAACTTCATTGTACCATATTTTCTCTTAATAAAATTAGTTTTACGATAAAAAAATCGTCTCTCGATGAAAACTCCGAAGATGAAATGGAGTCTTCTCGGTTCTCCATCTACGTTTCAAAAAAATGATGTTAGGACAAGGATACTTAAAGGTGTTCCACGTGTGATTAAACCGAATATAAACACAATTTTTGGAAATAAAAGAGGAAGTATATTAAACACAAAAGAGATCAATCCAAGATCGAACACTCGATAATATTTCACGAAAATTCCACACTATATATTTGGAGAGATCCAAGAATTGCAAGATAGTGGAAATCTAAACTGTGTAAAACCACTAATAAAAAAATTTAGAGTGAAAGTCACAACTAAGAGAAAGTAAATGAAAATTCCGTATCGATAGTATGACCGTGACATGCTTGGATAATTATACCTAGCTACAACCAAAACCTCCCGAGAGAAAATCATATCTTATAACAAACTAGTGGTTGTGTAAATGCCATATACGAGGCCATAGACAATACCTATTCATCGAAAGACAAAGTATTATATAATCAAGAATTTACCTAGGATTGTGAAGATTTGATAAACCTCAAGCAATCGCAAACCTAATATCGTGGAAGAACGATACCATCGTTCATATTTGTCACAGAGGACATGGAATATATTAGAGGAAAATAAAATCCTGCATGCTGAACTCAAATAAAAATAATGAATACAAAGTCCTGAGAAATTCTTAAACGGAGATGTCTTACTCGACAAGGTGCGGAGTTAGTCTCCGTATTGTGGCAAAAATGAATCATTTTCCTCGATTGTTAGAACTAGTCTTATCGCTACTAAACGCAAAGAACAAAGAAATATATGGATTAACAAAGAAAGGAAAGATGGGCTAAAGTAGAATAGAAGGCGTTCAATAGAGGGAGGGAGGAGAAATACATGGAGTCAAAACAAATCCTTTATGGAACTTCAACCCTAACCTTGATTTGGTCCTAATCATCTGCATGATGCAGCAATAGATCTCGTGTCTAGAGAATTTTCCCTGGATTAACGTATTAAATCAATGACCAGATAGCCATGTGATGTTGTACCTTAAAGAATAAGAGGATCCCGAGGAAACCGAAGTTCAAATATTTGGTGTACTTCCTCACAATGAGAGGATTGTTCAATATTTAAACCATGGCAATCACTACACCTTGAAGTTCCCATTATGAAATTAGGAATGATAATGTAGTTAATGCATACCACAAGTTGATATAGGTGAATGCAATATAACGTTCAATATTATATTGTATACCATTAGAGTTGTCATATATGGATAATTAATGACCAAGTAAACTTTGGAAAGGTTAAGTAAATCGTTGAAAGATAAATTCACATACTCTGCTAGGACTTATTTATATCACTTCAATGAATAGCACATATACATAGGGGAATGGAATACTATATCATGTGAGTAGTGAGAAACCACACAAAATGTGAATTAGTATTTAAGGGTTCGTATTAAGGGTTCTAAAACTTTACGAAGATTAATAACCTTTAGAAAGGAGCCATACCGCAGTTAGTTCAATTGTGAGTATATCTATATATATATATGTGTGTGTGTGTGTGTGTGTGTGTCGAATATATATATGGGAAATATATTTTAAGGTAAAGTTAAAATGATATAAATATGGTTGAGGGGGAGTTAGGTTAGAGAATGTATAGGCTAGTAGTAGGAAAAGGAATTTCTTATTAATATTTAAGAGTGGGAATTAAACTATTTCTCTATACCAAGTTCCATGTAAAATAAAATAGGGATGATTTCCTAAACCGAGAGTCTCATTGAGATTTTATAATTGGAATATTAGTACCAACAAGTATATGGATAAGTTTGCACATGTAACTATACAACAAAGAAAACCATTGATGGTAGATGTACGTCGAATGTGAAAAACAATAATCTATCTATACGGATGAAATTAGTGTTAGCACTAAAAATATAATTTTTTTTTTAATCGAAATGGAGATGTTACAATGTAGTGTATCAAAGCCCATGTTAAAACACTCGTCATAATGTGTGCTCACACCAAATAAAAATTATGTCACGTAAATTTCATTAAATTAATTTTTCACTAATGTTTACTTTTGTGTATAGTGAATTAGTGCGTAACTATAGAGTTGCATACCATGAGTGAAGGGAATTAGTTGTATGTTGATCTGGTGGTGCATAAAACCCATCGATCCCCATCAGATCCTAATGCTCCATCGATAGCCATGATGCATCGCATGCAAAGAGAAATGATACAACCGAAAACCATAATGAAAGGTTATCTCTAGCCAATGAAGAGAAATAAAGGTTAGTTAGAGAATTGGACTTTAACAAACTTCACGAAGGTCAAGGTTCTTGGAAAAGAGAAGGGAACCGCAAACCATTCGAAGAGCCTTAGGAGGATGAAGCCTCTGTGAGATGGCCTAGAAGGAACAATTAATTGCAAAAGTTGAATTCCAAAAAATGAAGCCTCCTCCTATGATGGAGAGAAGGAGGGAAGATGCGTGTCAGTTTCTACACAAGATAATGTACTTTCAAGTTTATGCATATGAAATTAACTTGAAAGCCAGGCTAGCTATCTATCAATTACAAGGAAAGCCAAGTATGCTCCCACGCATCATCCAAGCTCGATCGTACCTCGGCAATCTCAAAGGTTCAGTTGGATTCAGGAGCCAGGCTTGGGACAATAGAACTCGATTCAAAATCATTTTTTATGGGAAGTGCGCAATGGGGAGAATGCTCTATTCTAGGATGAGGCATGGGAACAACGCCCTGCCTAACAACGCAGTTATATTCCCGCCCATCGACAAACACATGGATAAGTTCAACAAAACAATAGTTAAAGACTGAACATCATAGACACTGCCTGACTTGAGGGTGTTCTTGACCCCAATGAAGTGGCTCAACATAACCATCCTCGGGATTCCATGCTATCCTCGTAGAGGAACTTCATAAAATACATATTCAAAATAGATGTAAGCAAAGACAAACTTAGATGGGGACCAAATGTAGCAGGGCACTTCAATATCAAAGAGGCTGAGTAGTCCCTCTCCGACGCCAACCCCCGTCCCCTCGACGTGGGGGCCATGAGGCCTTAGAATCATAATCACTAGCATAAAATTTCTCTTTTCCTTTGGCTAGTCCTACACCAAAAAATTTTGACCTCGGGAAAACCTCCAAAAAAAAGGCTCATAGGCCCGTCAATCTGAAATCTCTTTGAAAAACCAACTCGAAACTCGCCAATCACCTACCCAACGAATGCCAATTTTCCTCCAACATTTGGAATTGGATTTCTTGTCTTCAAAGCCTCTAATCACGATCCCTCATCCATCCTCGTCTCCTCACCTCCAGCTGACCTCTCTTTCCAAGTCCTCAGATTGAACCCCACCCGGAACCTCCTTCCCGACATCATATGTTCGACTTCTCGAAAGAAAGAAATTCGAATATTCAAAAACTTGGCAAAAAAATAAGAACGTATACTCCACTCCATCAAGTAGACCTTACGTGAATCTATCTCCATCTATTAGGGTGAGATGTAATTATTGTAAGGATTTTTTATAAAGATTTGACACATATGTTTTTTCATTTTGTTAAATACTACAACTCATCAAAATGCATCAGACATTAGGAAGAAATAAAAATACTACAAGAGGGCATTTAAAATGGTCAGAGGGTGAAGTTCAATAATGCACCAACAAAGTTACCCCATATACAAAAAGAGGGAAAATTTATTTAATGAAACCTCAACTTGTAGCTAAGATGAGTAAAATTTACAAGATTGGAAAAGTGACCCCATTTTATTCAAAATAATGATGGTACAAAAGAAAATCGAATAAAGTTTCTTTAAAAGAGTTTAAGGAAGGTAACTAATATTGATGCAAGGTTAGGAAGGGGTATGAAAACCATATTATCATAAAATTCAGTATCTATTAGCAAATAAGTTGGGAATGCTTTAAGGCCTTTAATTATATGCACACATTGTAACTATAGGAGATTGATCATATAAGGAGAGAGGGATAAATGAGAATAGTTGCGTAAAATAATCTGTTAGCATTGGTTAGTTATTATTGTTATATATGGCTCAGATGCCTTATAGTTAAGGGACTCATTTGAAAAGGGTGGCCTGTTAGAGGTTAAATATAATACCTATTAAAAAAAGTGAAGTATAATCTCCTCTTGAACAAAACATGTCGAATAATATCAAAAAATTTATAGGCAAGTGAATTTTTGCATATTATTATGTATTCGAAGTAAGCTCTGATACAAGTCTAGCACGAAAAAAATATGTATCCACAAGATGCAAAACTTTTGCAAAACAACTACTTAGTAATACAATATAAAAAGAATAAAGATTAATTAGTTTTCAATATTTAATAATGAACTATGCAATATATAATATCGTCAGGAAAATATAAAACAATAGTAAAAATAAATAAATATTGAAGAATTAGTTGTTATGAAATAACTGATATTCACCCATATTCCAAGGAAATGCAGTTCTCTCCTAACAATAACAAAATCAGGGAGTCCAAAAATGATTAGGGAGTTCAAAAATGTGAAGTGGTTAGGTGTAATCATGATGTTACACTTAAAACCCTATTTTTTTAATTTATAAATATCCTTGTTTTAAAAGAAAATGTGACGGTAGAAGTAAGCATGTGATATAAAACATGTCGTGGTTTACTTCGATAGTTTTTTTGGTACAAAACTAATGGTTTAACATTAATTCTAAATTATGAATCATTATTTATATAAAAAATATATAAATTTTAAATAATTTATTAAAAATGTTATTTTGTTAAATGATGAATATTTATTTTAATTTTCTTTTCTGAAATAAAATCAAAATTAGAAATTTTGATAATAAAAGATATAAGATATTAAATATGGATTTTTAAATACATTTATTATTTACTTTGTTATATATATATATATATATATATATATATAATTAATTTACTTTCTTAATACAAAATGTTTGTACTTATTTATTAAAAAATCATAATATTTTTTTGAATTTTATTGCATTTAAATAAGCATGTTTAATATGTTTGATAAATTATAAAATATCAATACTATCATTAGCATTTTGATCATAGCCCAAAGAATTTTATTAATAAGTTTTTGAATAACACTTAAAATTCAACATGTATTTAATTATATAGTTAAAATTAAAAATTCCCTTGAAATTAATTATAACTTAGTTGTGGAGAACGAATATAATTACAAAACATATGTAGGTTATTAGAGGCTTTATGGATTACGTAAGAGGAGTTTTAAATACCATTAACATATGTTTTGTGTATTCCAAATAAAATTTATTCATGTATTTTATTAATAGATTATGGTGTTTTGGATATCTTATTGATTGAGTGGGGAGATCATTCGCAATCGAGTATGAAGGAAATGTGGTAATTTTGTAGGAAACAACCCGGAGTCGTACACATGTCCTTTAAAAAATACTTAAGTAAAAGACGTTATTGGCTGTCACTATATCACAATATTGATTAATCAAATAATGTTACATATAAATAAATGTAGTATTTTCTCAAGTGTAGGTAGACTATCTTGGACACAATTACTTGGTTGAGATAATATCTCAACCGCACAACAATCTAGGAAACATCTAGATCAAAACTCTCTAAGGAATAGGAGCAAGACTCCTTTTACATAGAAAGAATCAAAACCGAGACAAGTACGACTATATTTTCCAAGTCGCCCCCCTAATGACTACTTGTATCAATCTACATCAGAAATATCTACATCTGGTCCAATATGGAAATTACACGTTGTACCTTGTTCATGCAGACATCATTAACTTTTTTACGTCCATATGAAGGAACTACCATCCACTAGAATTCATGGGTACCTAATTGTTGCAACCACCAGTCTAATAGGAAGTTATTCATATACATGGTTCATAAAACTTCTTGATGAATTTTATTTGAATTGGTCCTTTACACTTTGAGAGGATGCCATCTCACAATCCCCCCCTTAATTGAAGACTCAATTCTCCAATTACATATCATGCTTAGATACGAGTACAATTTCCACCCTCATACCTATTGAGTGGTTGATTCCACAACTAGATGTCACTAGGGAACACATAACAAAGTGGATGCATGCCTCTCTAGTTCTTATAGCCATATTCCCTTTTAATATACTCCAATATTAAGAATTTAATAGGTACACACAACATTTCAAGGACCAAAATGGACCATTACAAAGAAATATATGACATGTATATTTTCTATAATTGCAATGTGTGACTCATACTAGATAATAATGAGTCTATTATACACTCATAAAAACATAAAATTATTTTTCCTTCATCCTCTAATCTCTGATGTAGCCTTTTCTTGAGTGCCATGTCTTCATCATATCCTACAAATTTTTATATTTTTGGAATGAAGAGTTCCAACACACTCATAATTTCATAATTGTGACAATAGTTGGTCAGGAAAATGTCACTTCAACGAGAACCCAAAATACGATTACATGACATATTAATACATAGGTATGTCTTATAACTTGCAACATCTAACAAAGCCTTCACATCAATGGTATTGCACGACAGTACACCAACATCATGGTTCAGTACTCGACATTGGTAGAAAACTTCACTACATGACTTGATGCTTTACAATTCCCTTGCATTGATTAAAATTTGTGAAGTGATCCACCTCATATATCTACAACAAAAAAAAGGCCTTGTGTCTTCGTCAACACAATGACTCTATCATGTTCAATGGATCTCATTTCATGAACAAAAACATGCATGAAAAAATCGAAGACAAAATCTCAAGCATGTCTATTCACTGTATCCAATATTTTCATGGAATCTCAACTAAAAATTAGACTCGACAAAAACTTAACTGGAAAAATGAGAAGAAGAATAATAAGTGGAATTTTCTCATATCGGAGGACCGGTGGTGACTTAAATATCACCTCAATAGCAATAAGTATGAATTCTAATGTCTTGTCGGTGCCAGTTTTAGCGTGGTCCAACACATCATTTCCTTTGAGAATATATGGAAGAGTTTTTTCTTGCATAATGGTAATGTGGTTGTATCCCACTGCTACCACCACCTCCGAACAAATTTCCATTTAAGAACGACTGGAATATATCAAATCGATAATGACCTTCGCTGCCACCGATTCCTTATTTGAGTTCATCCTCCCCGCACTAATCATAAATGTCTCTTTTCTTAGGATCACTAAGTACCTCATAGGCCTAAGCAAGTTTCTTAAAATTTTCTGGATCTCCAACCTTATTGAGATGATTTTTAATAGTATCCTTTCTATAAACTTTATTCAATTAATCCTATAAGCATTCTTTGGCACTAGACCAAGATGTGTTTTCTACAACCCAATGTAAGGAAAATGTGTAATTTGTCCATGTTCCACGTGGATTTCACATGTGTTATTTTAAAATAATACCAACTAAGATCCATCTCAACTATGGTTCTATCATGAGTAGAGAGGGGTCAAATATTTCGAGATGAAAACCTTTTTTAAATGGAAAAAATAAAGCAAGGAGAATTTTGCACTAGGAAAGATTTGATCCCTTTAGATTTAGAGTTATACAAAAAGGAATATTAAATTTATAATTATAGCCAACCAATAATTATTTTCAAAGCCATTGTGAATATGGGTGCCTAATAAGCAGGGTGTTATGATTGAGCCTAGAAATTCCCTAGCTCAATGTAAAATTTTGAAGGTTCTCAAGTTGTGTGGTGTGTTATGTGGTGCAACCTATGTGGTGCATGTATTTTTCTGATTATTTATACATCCGATGTGTAAGCCATGAATTTTATTTTACTGAGAAAATGAAGAACCAAGAACAACTTCGAAAGTGAGGTTTCTCATCTCCACACCTAGTCATCAAACCGCAAAGATAAACAATCCATAATGATATGGTTCAAACTAGAATTTCACTAGCAGAAATTTTAGAGGCTAATATTCATACGTGGCCTAATTTTCAATGCATTTTTCAAAAAAAAAAATCTCCAATATTTTTTCTTAAATTGTTCACCCAAATTTTATAGTATAAAATTATTTTGCGTTAGAACTTACCAAAAAGTTATAAATACTATATAAAATCAGTGAAATTTGAATACTTTTACAAAAGATTTGCCAAGCATTTTATAATTTACATATTAAGGACCAGTAATATTTGCCAAGATCTCTAAATTTCAAAATAAGTTTCCATCCTTAATTTTTTCCCTGAATTACACATCTTTACCATGCACATAATCGTTTAATTCAACCAAATGAGATGTTATTGTGAAAATACAATGTATAGCTAAAGTACTAATTATTGTTGCCCCATTGATTAAACTACTTAATGAATTATCTTGTGTACGGATGATGAAATATCAAGGTTCCATTCTTAAAAAATGTGTGCATTTGCAATCAATTGGAGGCTTCATGGTTTTTTGTTTCCTTGAGCCTAAAATAGTTATGGAAAAATGAATAATGCAATAGGATTTTAGCTTCTTTCGAGTAGACGGCCCAGTTGGCTTAATGTCAAGATCAGTCGTGTTTATTTGCTAGTTTTGGATTAGGAAAGTCATACTACTATACCTCTAGAATATAAATTTATTTCGATGCAATAAGCCTCCTTTTCACTCATAAATAATTGACATATAGAATTGTTAATGATCAACTATAATTTCGACCCCTGAATATTATAATCTAGTTTACCCGATTGTTTTATGTACATCTTATGATATAGTTTGAACCTTATCAAAGTTGCATTATCTTAAACAAATAAATGCAATTGTTTGAACCTTATCAAATTTTCATAATATTAAACAAAAAAATATAGTTGTTTGAACCTTATCAAAACTCTATGATCTTAAACAAAAAATATAGTGTTTTCGAATTCGCAAAAGTTCTTGCAATTAGTTGGTTTGTTAATAGAAAACAAAAAAGTAGCTTTGTAAGGCTAATTTTTGTGTGTAGAATGGACACTCTTTTGAGACACATGTGTCCAGATGACATGAATGAAATTAAAAAAAATTCTTTGCGGTTTGAGGATAAAATCTTTAACATAGGCTGCAAGCTAGGTATCTTTCCCCTCATATTTGAATTGTTTAGACAATTCTCAACTTTCTTTTGAGGATGGTCCATTTTACATTTTACATGATCTCGAAATGGAACTAGTGAATTACTTTCTTTATTTTTAATCGAGTGCATTTTTCATAAGTATCTTGTCTATACTATTACCATATGGTTATATCTCTGTTCACCCAAGAAGAGTTGCCATTGTCATTTGAATGCATATTGACATTTTATTGTGGTATTCAGTTGGCTGCAATGATTTCTTTTTTGGGGATGTTTATGTTTTTTTAATTCTTTGTAGAAATACTATCTACAAAAAATCTCTCACAAGATGCTATCATTAGAATCAAAAGTTATTAAACTTCATTTTCCTGGTAGTTCTCCTGGTAACAGCCAGCGGGCTCTGGATCCAGGTGAGAGCACATACAAAAAAGGTTAATATGATATAGAAAGCATCATTTATATTAGTTAAATAGAGTTTCATTTATGTTTGACACCTAATATTCTAATGCTTATGGTGTGGAAGTTGAACAATCAAAGGGAGTCCAAGAGTTCTTGGAATATCAATCCAAGAGTCACAATAATGTATTATAAAGGAATATCAATTGTATAGTAAATGAAATTCACATTTACCTTTAACATTATGTCTATTCCATGTATGTGTTTAACATGGTATCAAAGTAGGTGAATACTTGCCTTGCTAAAATCTGAACCACTAGTTATGTGGTCTTCTTCAATCCAGCGGCTTTGCTCTTCTATGGTAACTTGTCTAGCCAAACCATTGGATTTTATTTGATTTGTGCACTGTTTAAGCTGTACTGAATTCTGTCATATGCTTAGTGTTTTATCATGGTTTTTTGAAATTCTCATAGTGCATTACTCGGTTTCTCATAGTGTTTGACAATTGTGTTGACACTTTGACCTCTGCATCCATCCCTTCGGAAGTGACTAAAATAGTTCTCTACCATAATCTGCACACATTATGTTTATGGTGTAGATATAGTTACTCAGGCTGAAACACCTCCACTATTCTTGCCTTCAGCATTGTTAGTTAGCACAATTTTCTTTGTGCTCTCTTTCTTTGAGACATAATTACTTGGCACTGAGCACATATGACATACCCCTAAACAACACTAGATTTAGAGGACATGAGACTCCCAACACTCTTGATTGGTCAAACCAACAATCATTTATTTATTTCAAGAATTTCCCATAAATACAAGCAATTTTCATGTGTAGAGCACTCATGCTTTGCACAAAAAATATTTTTTGTGGAGGTTTTATTCATCGCACCAGTGACTTCTTCTGAAAAGGGAGACATTTGAACCCGTTTTAATATCTGTGAATTACTTCTTGCACAGTGTATACCAATTTAAATTGGTAGTGTCTCATCCAATTATGCTATAATATTGGTAGTAAACCACACTGATCTTGTAGCCTCATCCTTTGCCTGAATGTCACCTAAATCCTCCTTCATTGATATAATGTATTGACCTGAAGTGATTGATTTTGATATAATCTACTCGATAATTCTCAATAATGATATAAAGCCCTTCATATTAAGCATGTTCTCTTTTAATTAAAATTCTACAGCAACTGGGCCACCCTTGTTCTCAATAATCAACAGGATCCGAGTCTCTAGTCCTTACCTCTCCTTCCTCTTGCATCCATTACATCACTACCTATTTCAATTTCCACACAACTACTCCCCTGATTATCAATAAGAAAAACTCCCACAGAGGTAGATAGAGTGCTACACTTTTCATCCTTCACTTTTATGTTTAGTATTTTTATTGTGTATGTAGAATCCACTATTGTCATTGGGAGGCTCAATTAATTTTTTGAAGCCATTACAGGGAAATAAATCTAGGCATAATTTAAACGATGTGGTCAATGTGAATTTTGAATTATACACCTGTGTATCTAGTCTTTTTTGTTTGATGCTTAATCTTCTGATGTAGTGAGCATGGATTTGGTTTTAGTGTAGGTTGTGGTTTCAACATCGGCTGTGGATTTGGAGGGAATTCACTTGAGACATTCAACCTTGGTATCCTCCGATTTGTAGATGGTGAAGCTATTGCTCAAATTCAATCGAAGATATTACACTCCTAAACATTTGTATACACTTTGGGATTATGAATTGCAGGTAGGAATTTCATTTCAAGGCTAGCGGGGCCAATACTGGAGAAGCAACACCATCATCCATATTTTCCATATTTTGCGACAGGAAAAGTTTTTTCGGCATCAACTTTAAAGTGATTCGACATTGTGGCTTGGGCTATTTAAATTTGATGAATATTGAAATCGTGTGCCTTCTTTAAAAACTGGTATGCCATATGTCATATGCCATATCAGTTTATATGCATTGAGCATTATGAAGGTGACTTGTTAAGTGTCAAGACCATGTTATTATCTACGTTGAGCGCTTCTTAGAACATTGTTTTGCTGGTTAGAAAGATATCTCCATGCATAATTTCTAGTATGAGCTTTGAACGGTGATGCTTCTATGTGCGTTGAACATTGAATCGTGTTTAACGCTTGTTGGTTGGAGCCTTGAAGTCTGTGTGTGTTTTTAACACCCCGAAGTTACATACACTTTGGTTTATATGCTAATTGGTATCATTCTACTCATTCATTTAAATCCTACTAGAAATTTTCTTTTATCAACTTGAGTTATTTAAACAATGGCTAAAATTAGTGATGCATTGGAATTGCTTAATAGCCTAATTCATTCCACTGTTGATGGTATGGTAAAATTCAACAAGGCCTATCTTGTTCATATTCAAATTTTTCTATATAATGCATATGAAAATATTGATTTATTGTAGGTTGTGTCACAGTTTCAGTGAGATGAGTTAAAACAACGTAAGCATCAATACGAACTTTTTTTTTTTTTCCAGAAAAATCCTCTCTTTGAGATTGAGACAAAATCCCATTAACTACTAGAAACTAATCAAGTCATTGAAAGAAAAAATATGCATACAGATGTAGAAATTCATCATACACTACCCAAGCCCATCATCATACCTTGGGAAAAAATTATTAACAACAAACACAAAAT
Organism: Pinus albicaulis; assembly: GCA_034641835.2. NCBI lineage: Eukaryota > Viridiplantae > Streptophyta > Pinopsida > Pinales > Pinaceae > Pinus > Pinus albicaulis. The sequence continues at coordinate 1,271,139,546 of CM076581.1, forward strand.
AAGTCTTGGATATGAAAAAGTGGTGTCCTTTCATATTCCAGATTATTCAAATTCCATCAAATTTCAAAGTGTTTGGTTTCTTTATTATAGTCAACATTCACATTTCCTAGTTTCTGCTCCTCCACATTCTTAACAGATTGTGAAATTCCATCATTGTCATAAATTTGTGCTAATTTGTGTAGCTTGGGAGGTACTCCAAGCCCTCAGGTTTAGGTTTTGTAAGAAAAAGTAACACAAGGGAAGCTTGTGGGATTGGAACCCAAGTGTGGGGTTTTGAACCGATTGATGTTTGGGAAAAAACCGTCATGCGAAATCGACATGTGATGGATGAGGATGATAGTGCTAAGCGAGTTGATTTCAACGCAACGATAGTCATCTGATTCCTAGTTGTTGTTAGAGAGAAATGAAGTTTTGAAGTTGAAAAATTAATTATTGGTTGTCAAATCATGTAGGATTCATGTAAATCAGTCCAATAGATGTGTCTCTTCGTGATTCTTTGGAAACCATTTATTGGCTAAAAATAAACTACGAAGAAAAGTGTTTTTAGCATCCATTTGTGAGAAACACTCATACAGAGGAGCTCTGAAATAGAATGGAAGTCGCAGCTAGATAAGGAGGTCGAGGAGAAGTGTAAAGGAGGCCAGAGGAAAATGTGGTAAATTATGTGGTGGAGGCCATTTGTTGTAGGTGATAGCATACCTAAATAGTGGATGTTTTGTGGATGTTTAAGGGATATTTCTTAGGCCGAGGTTGTTGGCTAGTAGGTTGAGGAGGAGAGGTGCAAAACAAATTTTGTTAAGGGTTGTTTGAGTTGGGTTTAAGGGAGGCTACAACTACAACTAGCTGTTGTGCTGGGCCACAGGCCATAGCCAATAGCTAGAGGCACATTAAGGGCAATGTCTACGTGGACAACCCTAGAAAGGGGCAGTGTTGCTTAAGGGGTGCCTTTCCTTGGAGGATCAAAGCCAGAGGAGGCTTGAGTTGTTGATTGTGTGGAAGGGTAAGGGTTGAATTTTATGCCCTAACTAGAGTTGCAGTGACAGTAGGTGCAAGTGTGGAGGAAAAAAACGTTTTGTGGAGGAGTGTTGGGTCAAGGGTTGACCATAATTGGATTGTGGCTTTGCAGCCTATAAGTTCCATGTATTAAGGTCAACTTGGGAAGTTAGAGACCCCAATTAGGAGTAGAAATTATAGTGAAGGACTAGGCATCATTCATCTATTGGAGGGCATCGTGTTAATAGCCCAAAGTAGTTCATGACATGATATCTTGAAGGACAGAGAGAAGTTGAAGGGTTGGTGAAGTTTGGCGCCAAAGTGAAACACTTTGATGGAACAAATTTCTTGCTAGCGTAGAAGTTTGGAGCTCAGGAATTGGACAGCCTAGAGAGAATATTGGATCAACCCATGTACACTCTATAGATGGACGTGCAAGAATGTTAGGTGGCAGCCCTTCCAAAGTCTCGGTGTCTAAGTGCCTTGATGGAGTAAGGGACTAATATTAAGTAGTACGGAAGGGAAGGACCAACACGATGAGATACAAAATTGAGTTTGTCATTATATCTTGTATACCATAGGCCGTTGTATTATTTAGCTTTGGTTTAATATAAAAAATATGAGTGATTTTAATTTATTGTACAATTTCTTTAAAAAATTTGTGTATAATTGTGCATGTGTGATTTACTGCTTTATATTTCCACTGTGTAAAGTATGTTATGGTTGAGATTATGTTTTTGGAGTGTTACACAGTAATTTGTCACCATCCTTGCAATCCCTGTCTCGAAAATTGGAGGGCTCATTTTGTGACCTGTGAGCAGTGACATGGCTTGAAATCACTTTCATGACATCCCTCTGAACAAGAGCTTTCATTGCCCTGAAGACATCTCCTTGTGAAAAACCCTAAAAATGGCCCTTTTTGCATTGGCGCGGGTAGCCAGTTCAGTACCCACGCCAATGGGGAAAATCCTTCAAAGAGGTCGCGCCAATTGGCGCTCTGTCCCAGAGTCACACTCGCACCATCCAATTTAAGGAGTGTTTTTTAAAAACAAATGGCGAAATTTTCGTCCTAACAAATTCCTGGAATGCTATCTATCTTGAGTTTGGAGGTTTGGCTATGGATTTCCATAGAGAGGAAGTGGTTTACCACCTCTCATGGAAGCTTCCTTGATGATAGGGCCAATCCCATGATTATAGGGATCCCAACTCCCCTTCCTCCATCTATAAAAGCTTGTTCATCTCCATGGCAAGCTAGTCTTCAAGTTCCCAAATTCCCAAGAGCCTTATGCTGCAAGACCCTCGATTATTCCCCTAAGGCCAAATTCAAGAAAGGATACTATTGTCAAGATCCGAAGAGAGAGGTTTGTCCCATCCTTGACAGGATTTTCGAGACGTGTTCTGCTGGCGACCCTCCGAAGGAGAATTCAACATCAGAACTATGGTTGTATTCTTCCTTTGATTGATTAATAATAAGCGACTATTGGTTATGGTTCCACTCTTGTTGTTGTTTATGATGATGAGCTATGTCCTTTCTGACTGACATATAGTTGCATATACTGGATTTTACGCTTGCATTATTTTATTTTTTTCTGTCGTGTGCAGGTGTCCGATCACAGAGATTGTGAGGATTGTGATCTGCCGGAGCTAAGGAACGGGAGTGCTACTTTCTCTACGAGCGACAGAGTTGGATTCCAAGTAAGCCTTCATCGCTAGTTGGTTTATCTGCAATTAGGAACCTACACTATAGCATGAACAATTGTTGCTAGACCTGGTCTGGGCTAGTAGGGATTGCCTCTGTCCGCAGAGGGGATTTACCTCCACAACAAATTGGCGACTCCACTAGGGATCGTTAGCTTGTTGTTGTTCGTTTTATGAGCTATAGACAGAGCCTGGAGTTGGCCAGATAGCCTTTGAAACGATTTTTCTCTACAATTGCGAAGTAGATCAAAGATGCTTCAGTCAATCTTCGGTTTAGTTTGTAAACTGAACACTTGGAGCACTGTCTTGTCTCTTCAGTTGATTCTTGATTCTGCTTGCTTGATCAGCTCTTTTGGGCTGGTTCTTTCTGTGAATTTGGGTTTTTGAAAACTCCAAACATCACTGGTCTGATCTTGGATTGCTTATTTTTTTATTTTAGCATAGAAAACTTGACTGGCGCATTTTTTAGTGTGAAAATCACGCCAATTGGCGCTAGTTGTCCATGTATTACCCGCGCCAATCCTGATATGGCGTTAGTTTCAGCCTGAGAGTCACGCCAGTCTTGGGGACTGCTAGGATTTGCTTGGTTTTGAGCTTTCTGAGCCTGATCTCTGATTTTGGTTTCATTTCTTCGACTGCCTGAGTGTTCTGGAGCCTTGTTTGACTGAATGTGACCTTCTTCCTTTGGTTGTTTGCCCATTTCTATTGATTTTACATTTTAGCTCTAGGGCATCTAGGTGTTATTGTGTGTCGAGCCTCCCTTGGGAGTTTTTGGTTGCTGTCTGTTCAGTCAACTTTGTGATTGCTTTTCTGCATTCGTTTGGTGCTTTGTCTCGCTTTGAGCCTAGATTACATGGTTTATTTGAGTCTTGGAGATTCATCTTGAAGTGGTGAGTCTAGTCTTGGTTGGGAGAAATTCTTTGTTTTTTCATTTTCAGGCAGTTGGCGCTTGTTGTCAGTTAGCAAGCAGCACCAATTGGGCATTGGCGCTAGTTGTCAGTGAGCAAGTCGCGCCAGTTGGCGCTAGTTGTCAATGAAAAAGTCGGGCCAATTTCAGGATGTGTGAAAATTGAGATTTTTTCCCTAAATCCTTCACCAGTGTGTCTTTCTCTTCTAGTATTTTCACTATATGAGCATAGATTACATTGCTAATTGTTTGAAATGTCTTCTTTCCATGATTGTTTTATGTAAAAGGGAATGAATGCCTTGTTTTGATCTCTTGCTTTGGAAGTACTTTTTTGTGCTTGATCTCATATGTCTTGTAGCCTTTTGAGGGATTTCTTTACAAAGTGTTTGAAACAAAGATTGCATTTTTAGTGTTCGTTGCATCTCTTTTGCATTCAACCTTCATTAAGAAGATTTGCATTCTTTTTGTTTTCGTCTCATAGTTTGCTTTTTGTTAAAATGCATTAGATCACATTGCATTAAAAAGTATTTTTGAGATCTATCATTGAACTTAGATCACATTGTTTAATGATTGAAAACTAAAAGTCACTTGGAGTGCATTCTTATCATTTGAAAAGAAAAGGAAATTGTGCATAGATTACAATTCCATAGTTTTCGGAAAAGAGAATTTTGCATAGATTACATTGCATAATTTGCTTCGTTGAATGTTTTAGAATACTTTTGGATAGTGAAAGTCATCTAGTTTTGAAAATTTTTGTTTTCATTTTTGCTGTTTGTTGCATCATTGTTTGAAGCTCTTCCCTTAACTAGATAGCATTCATCAAATTGAAAGTTTTCTTTTCTCATATAGCTGCATAGAGGAGATTGTCATATGACATACGGTAGGGCCTTGAACCCAAAACATAATTGAAGATCAACCATAAAATTTCCTCAATCTACCTAAGGAAGCATTGAAACATTAATGAAAATTTAGAGGTCTAGCTTAGAGACGTGTTCCGACGTCGTTAAACCTAGTAGCTGTCGTTCGCCTCTTGGCTTTAGACAACACTAGTACGGACTTGTGCTCCACATAGGATCGCGTATATAAATGGATACCCCACTAGGTTTCTATCCTTTATCCATAGGAAGTCAAGTTTGCCGCCCTATACCCATGATACACCAAACACAGCATTCGGGGAGATTGCCTGCACGTACGTTAAGTCCTTGGTTGATTTCTCTTTCATTTTGAAACCAAGGTGTATATTGCAGTTCACGGTTATTTGGTACACCCTTTGCCAAGCATTCCTGAGCAGTCATTTTGATCTTTTCTGACTCTTTAATTTCAAAAAGGATCATCAAGCGCTTGTCCTTTGACGCTTGTTTCCAATCTGAAAGTGATAGAGTCACCTTTTTCCTGTTTCTCAACTCTTAAAATATGAAACGGTAGAGTTTTTTTACAATGAGCATTGGATATGGCACAATGAGCATTGGATTGATGGAGAGAGCTCTTGATCAAATTGAGGATGTGACAGAATGTTGAATAAAAAAGTGATGAATGCATGAGGAGGTGCATTCTCGTTATTTAGACGTGATGGTTAGACTGATCACCCAACTAGTTTGAGTCATGATGCCTAGCAGTGTGTTGATTTGTGATTCAATTGAGATGGAGTATCATAAAAAACACTTCACATAATGATGATACATGTTGTATTAAAATGATATGACCTGCGATCATAACATGGAGTTGAATTGGAGAGTATAGCCTTCCACACGATGGGGTAGTATGGAGGATTTTGAGGATTTTGGTTAATGACCATGGATTGAGCATTATTTCCCATACATGGAGTCATGAGACTTGATGGAGATTCATGTGATGGAGCGCACAAAGTTCATGCAACATCAACATTTTATGTCAGATTTGGTGAGAATTTGTGAATTTTGTCTTCGAAATGGAATTTTCTGAGATGGTGTCGTTGAGGGAGATAAAATTTCTATCGTGGGGGAGTATGTGAGGGCCTCCAGTTTCATGAGTGCCTGTGACAACCATCAATGGATGAGAGTATTGAAGAATCAACAATGCGGGTATGGGCACACCTGAGTTATGTGATGGGTTTACAGACGTAGTGGCGGGCGTGTTGTAGTGATGAGTGCTTGTGTTCTATTAAATGTGTTGTGTTGTTGTGTGAGAAGGTGGTGCAAGAAGAAGGCATGTGTGGATAAGCGAGGGTTCACACCCAAATAAACGAAGGTTTCCCATGACTTAGTGAAATTAGGAAGGGTCGCATCTAGAGTTGTGGGTAGGTTGGTAGGTTGGTAGGGCCTGAACTTGAGGTCTTGGAGGAGAACGTTAAAAGATAGTTCGTTCAAATTGGTTTGGAAATGGAGTAGTATGAAACTAGTGACTGCGATGAACTGGAGGAAGCTACATGTGGAGAAGAAGATGTTTCAGTTGTGCCAATACAAGAGGAGGAATTTAGGGTGATTGAACTGGCTCGAGTTGAACCAGATTCATGCACATTACACACATTGGTGATAGGAGGCACTGACATGGAGAGACCTAATGAAGATGTAAGTATTGAAGTGACTTGTATTTCTTTGGAAATTTTGGAATATGAGCCATCTGAAGGGATGAGAAAAGGGAGGGTTTATTTACTGATTTGATGGAAATTCTTTCCTTGGAAGATTACGATGATACCTTTTTCATTTGGGTAGAAAGGAATATTATTTGTTGCGAGACTTATTTGGAAATTATGCAACCTTAGAGAAAAATTTTCATATTTCCTTGAAAATGGTGGAACATGATGAGATTTCTGATGGTTGAGTCATGCTTTCCCAAGTGGATATTTGGCTAAGTTTCTCACATGCATCATGGAAATAATAAATGGAATATCAGAGTGAAGATGATATGATACATGGGTAGACTTCTTCATGACCGAGGCCAAGAGGAAGTCTTGGTGAACCTTTAGTGGGGGAGACAATGATGAAGGAAGGAATAGTGAGGCAAAAGCAAAGGTAGAGTGCCTATGATCACTAGCCTAGATGAAGGACATGGATCTTATTTCTAATGTTGTGTTGGGTCTACTAGAGTGGAGAAGGTGGGAAGCTCAAGCCATGAGCATCAAGTTGGAGATATGGGAACATGGAAGACTTCATGAATGGACATTATGCTAGAGAAATTAGAGAGATGTAATATGTGGATATTAAGGAGAATTTCCATGGAAAGGATGTTGGAAAAAATTTACTTATTGGTGTGACATGTAGACATTATTTAGATGGACTGATGGGTACCTTTTACACTTCGGAAAACAGTTCCATGGTTTTTCATATGGATATATGAGCAGCCTATGAGAGTATTCATATGAGAAATAGGGCCGAGGCAACTTACGATGCCATTTGTGACCAAATCAAGTGAAATTTTCGAAGTGTTGATGGAGATGGTTCGTAGGAACTCATTGTGATTTAAATAAAGCTACAATGGATGGAGGCTTCCTATTATGGTGGTCTTGGAGTATCTGGTTCATGGAGGAGATGAGGTCAGAGTGTTACTTGACTTTAATGTAGTAAGGGACGCATGCCATGGGACATAGTATGGGTTTCGTTCATGAGGAGTGAATTGATGGAAATAATAGATACAAGACACTTTGGAGCTGGATGGAGTTGCAATGGTGAAAATGCCATGGTTGGTGCACTTGGGCATCGATTGTTTTGATGAGACCTAGATATTTTTTATGAACTGGGTGGCTATTTGGTTTAAAACCATGGGAAGTACATGGGCAACATTATGAGGCAAGGTTATTCTTTCCAATTTGAAACATTTATGGGAAGAATATTGTAGATGGGCCGGTGTTTCTTCATTGACCTGGATATAGCACAATGAGCATTGGATTGATGGAGAGAGCTCTTGATCAAATTGAGGACATGACAGAATGTTGGAGAAACAAGTGATGAATGCATAAGGAGGTGCATTCTTGTTATTTAGACGTGATGGTTAGACTAATCACCCAACTAGTTTGAGTCATGATGGCTAGCAGTGTGTTGAGTTGTGTTTCAGTTGAGATGGAGTATCATAAAAAACACTTCACATAATGATGATACATGTTGGATTAAAATGATATGACCTGTGATCATAACATGGAGTTGAATTGGAGAGTATAGCCTTCCATACGATGGGGTTGTATGGAGGATTTTGGTTAATGACCATGGATTGAGCATTATTTCCCATACATGGAGTCATGAGACTTGATGGAGATTCATGTGATGGAGAGAACGAAGTTCATGCAACATGGGCATTTCATGTCAGAGTTGGTGAGAATTTGTGAATTTTTTGTCTTGGCAATGGAGTTTTCTGAGATGGTGTTGTTGAGGGAGATAAAATTTCTATCGTGGGGGAGTATGTGAGGGCCTCCAGTTTGGTGAGCACCTGCGACGACCATCAAAGGATGAGAGTATTGAAGAATCAATAATTCGGGTATGGGCACACCTGAGTTGTGTGATGGGTGTACAAACGTAGTGGCGGGCATGTTGTAGTGACGAGTGCTTGTGTTCTATTAAATGTGTTGTGTTTTTTTGTGAGAAGGTGGTGCGAGAAGAAGGCATGTGTGGATAAGTGAGGTTTCATACCCAAATAAATGAAGGTTTCCCATGACTTAGTGAAATTAGGAAGGGTCGCATCTAGAGTTGTGGGTAGGTTTGTAGGGCCTGCAGATGGGCAGTCTGACCCATGAGGAAAATCAATGGAAATGTCTCCTCACATTTCATTGGATGGATGAGGATATAAATATAATTGAGGTTTTGTTCATTTGGGCATCATCAAATTCGGATAAGTTACTTCAAAGATAAGAAAAGAGAAGGAGAACCGAAGGGTATGAGCCTGCAGGGCAGGAAAGCCAATTAAACAGAACTCGAGACATGTTGACTCAAGAAAGCTAAAAACCGAGTATTCTGGAATGTTCAGGTCATGTGTGTAGACTGGTAACGGGTTCTGTCAAGTAAAACGAATTTTGTGTCTAAAGGAGGGGTCATGTAAACCTTCGTTTGGTCGGTTCATGTTTGCAACATTTAGTCTGGGTCATGCCGTGTACTTGGTTCAATTCTTGTGTGAAACATTCACACTGAGGCATGTGTGGAGAATTCGAGTAAATTTTCAGATCTCATGTTGTGCCGAACCGGGTTGTTCAGGATGTGTGCACTCGTGTCGTTTGAGTTTTTTAGAGTCAGGTCATGTGCGTTTGGATGACGTGGTTCATGTGTAATCGGGTGAACTAGGTTGTGTGAAGTAATGAAAACTGGGTCGTTTAGGTGATGAAACATTCCGAGCCATCTGGGTCATGCACGAGTTCATGTCGAGTTGGGTTGGGAAAAGACTCAGGTTGCGGATGATTAGACAGTTTGAACGACTGCTAAACTATGTGTTTGTGTGGTCAATTAGGAAGCAAGAATGCGACAGGTAGGTGTCGCATGACTGTGGCATGAAGTTCAAAAAGTTAGGAAGGCTAGTAAAGAAGGTTGTCGAAGGTTATAATATACTTGTACTTGTAAAATAACTTGCCAATTTTATAAGTATATTGACTAGAATTATTCAATATTTTCCCATCCCTTCATAATTTTATGTACACTATGATATTGTTTTTTTGAATGAAGTCATACATGTTATGAAGTATATTTTAATGAAATCTAGATGAATGTATTTCATTGCATTATTGAAGAAACTAAAACACTTAACAAAAAATAATATAATTGTTCGTGATAGGCGTAGTTCGTGAACCATCATAGTTTTGAAGCGAAAATGTTGGGAGCTGGCGAATCATGCCGACAAGTCGAATTTAAGTCATCACTAGTGTGGTCCCATGACAGGGGGGCGTCTGTCTCATGAAAAGTGACTTTTTTTCTGATAGGAATATATATAAATTAAAGGCAGAATGAGGTGTGTTGACTTTTGATTTTTATTAATAATGGATGGGAAAGAGTTAATGAGGAGTGAATATGTGAGGTATATTCTTTGTCTTAGTGATTGACCAAAGGTTCAAGTAGAGGGGCGAGTAAAGTTATGATGTGAAAAAAGTAAATAAATAAATTTGAGTGTAGATTAAAGAGCCCACAAATTAGTGAGAAAAATAATGGAAATTCCTCCAAGATTGTGATAAAATTCGACAAAAAAAATTGAAAATATCTATTACAATTATCAAACTTGATGAATTTATGAGGCCGAGGGGTTATTGATGGTGCTGAATCCATATTCAGCATAGAAAGTGATTCAAACACTCTAGGATTTTGATTTTTTGAAAAAAAAATTACCAGATTTCGGCAAGATCTCTGTCGTCTGGCAAAAATTGTGGTCTACATAGACAACACCATAATTTTTTACTAATTAGACACATCAAAAGATTGAATTTTAAAAAGACATACAAAGAGATGTGGTAGCCGGAGAAATCTACATCTTAATTGAGTAGAAACCATCAACTGATATTAACAAACCATAGATAAATGATAATTGAGCATAAACTATACATTAATGTTAACTATTGATTGAATAGAAATTGTAAAGCATAAATGTGAATTAACTAAATTATTAAAGACCTAAATTAAGGAACTAATACAATTGAAAATTATTAAAATAATAATTTTTAAAGTTATGTGTAAATAATACTAATAAAATAATTAAAATAATACTAAATTATTAAATAAATAAAACAATTGAAAATTAATAATCAATAGGGATGATGGTTGGAAATTGTGTAAGAGTTGGGTTTCTGTCTTTTCTTTGTATTATATATATATATATATATATATATATATATTGATGATGATGATGATGATTAATGTCCACTAAAACCAATGCGGCCTATCAGACCTCAAGAAAGGAAAAATGATCTAAGTTCGATTATTCAAAATATTGTTTTGATGATCAAAGAGAAGAGAAATATGCGCTCCAAGATCACTATAGAAGGGGTGGATTTATATGTCAAGAAGAGTGGAAGTGTGGTAGATGTTAGGGAATTGAGAGCGGATGTGAGTAAGAGTGGGGCAGTCTAAAAGAAAGAGTGTTTCATCTTCCACCTGCATAGTATCGCAAATCTGGCAGATTCTATCACTACAAGGAGTCTTGGGAATATTCTACCACCTGGTCTCATTATGAAACTCATGAGAATTAGTTCCTATCCTTCATTTTGTTCTTAGTGTCCAGTCAACACAGAGAGATAAGTCTCATTATCATTTAATAATTGTTTTGAATTATTTCTACTTTAATAATTTCTTATGACTAAATTGGTTTTTCAAAATCTAACTATTAATGCTAATTTTGATTAAATATTATTTAATATTAATAATCTACTAAATAATAATGAATATAAATTGTCTAATAATTTCTTACCATTTACTATATTAGTTACAATTTCTTAACTAAAACTTTGTCATTAAGGTTAGCTTTTATTAAATAATATTATAGATGTAACGACTAATTTTGGAACTTGACATTTATTTAATCACAAGGATTGATCTATTTTTTTTTACCTTCTTCCTAAAGATGAACCTTATTTTTAAGTTTTAAACTTGACAGAAAATTATTTTATGTGAAAGATAGTCTCAAATACTCATTATGGATCAGAAATGTCAAAGTTAAAAAAACTATTACTTTAATTATTACATTAGTTAATTAAATGATAAATTATAAAATGATACTTAAATTAATGAAATGATTGATAGTTAATAATGATATTGATATGTTAATTAATTAATAATTAAATCTTTCTCACCTGAAGAAAATTCGAATGTCTTCTAAACATCACAAAAAATTTAGCTAATTTAAAATTTCCATGTATAAAAAATCGCAGACAAAACCTCGCAACTTCTCTTCCACCCGTCAAAACCTTCTCCAAGTTTAATATTAAAATACAAATTCCCAAAACATTCCAAATATTTCAATATCCAACGATAACTTTCCGAATTGATACAGTGTTTCTATGCTTCAGATTGTTCCCACGTTTCGAAAACGTGACTTGAATTTGATATTGGTATGTGAATCTTTATTTTTAATTTTTATCCATATTTGGATTCCAATTTTACAACTTTAAACATCACTTTAGAGCCATTGGATCTATCATGTGCCTAGAGGGATCAAGTCTCTTTAGGTGCAAACTTTATTTTTGGTGTGTAGAACTTGAGGAAAGGTTTTCATCTAGAGGGATTTGGTCTCTTTGGCGCATGATAGATCCAATATTACATGGATCTAAGCTCGTTCTAGTTGAGGGAAACAATGTCATATTTTAAGATTATTATTATTATGTATATGTTTTTGATAAAAGTCAAAATTCACATTATATTTTCTTTTCTTGGCATGACCATATCGATCTATTTTGGTGTGTGTTGCTTTCCTTGAATGGTTTGTAACTCTGTGTTTGGATGTTTTGAGTGGTTTGTGTGTTATTTTTTGACTGGTTTGTGTGTTTATGTGTTTGGATCTGGATGGTAATGTTTGTGAATGTTACAGTTGATGTGTTATATTTTTTTTATGTACACGCAATTTTTTATTATTAATTAGTTGATAATGAAGAAGGGAGACAATGTTGTCAATAGTTTGCACGAAGATTAATATTGCACATCTATTTCATTTGGGTTTAGGTATCACAACTTTTGACAAAGAAGTAATTCTAAACAATGTTCCTCCAAATATTACAAAATATATCTTCAAGAGTAGTTTGTCAAGATTACTATTGAAATAATTTGTTTCTTTGTTTACGTTTGAAATAATTTATTTCCTTCAAGAATATTTTCATGATTTGCTTTTATCTATAGTCTATTTTTAAAAGTCACGAAATAGTGCATTTTTTATTTATTTTTAATGAGTGGCCATATTTGTAAAATATTTGCATTATTAGTTTCTCCAGACGATTGTCACATCTCCTTGAATAATAGTTTTATTTTTTTTATGTTTATATAAATACATTTTCCTCTTATAAATATTTTGAATACGCTTTTGTATGCAATTACTCTATTAGTAATATTGAATATATGTAATTTTGTATTAGTAATTAGTTGGTGATTAAGAAGGGAGACGATCTTGTCAAGGATTAATTTTAACTTTGCAAGAGGATTGATTCTGCACATCTTTTTTATTTTAATTCTAAGTATCGCATCTTTTGACAGCTAATTATGTCTTAACATTGTCCCGCTACCTATTACTAAATATATCTTGAAAAAATAATTTTTAAATAACCTATAGCCTAGGATTAACATCTAGTGCGTCTAATGCAAACAATAAAATAAGATTTCAAAACAATATCTGCACTGAAATCAATGCATCTAGTGCAAGAAATCGAATGAGATTAGAAATCAAGATCTACACTAAAATTAATCCATCTAGTGCAAACAGTCAAATCAGATTAGAAATCCACATCTACACTCAAATCCATGCATCTAGTGCAAGCAATCAAATAGGATTAGAAATCCACATCTATATTGAAGTCATTTGATCTAGTGAAAGCAGTCAAGTAGGATTAGAAATCTGTATCTACACTGAAATCGATGCATCTAGTGCAAGCAGTCAAATAGGATTAGAAATCATCATCTACACTGAGATCAACGCATGTAGTGCAACAAATTTTCATCCCTCTCTCCCCCATCCATATAATATTAGAAAATATTTTTAATAATTTACAGTTTCAAGATTAAAAACTTCTAATCCATCTAATGCAAGGAATCAAATACGATTCGAAAATATATACACTTAAATGAATGCATAAAATGAAAGAAATCAAACAATATTAGAAACTAACATCTACACTGAAATCAGTGCATCTAGTACAAGAAATGAAATAGTATTATAAATTACCATGTACACTTAAATCAATTCATATAGTACAACAAATATTCTTCACTCTCTCCCCCTCCATCTCTATCTATATATCCCTTCATCTCTCCTTCTTTGTCGCTCCATCTCACACCCATCCCCCCAACACACACACTCGGTGTGTGTGTGTGTGTGTGTGTGTGTGTGTGTGTGTGTCTATATATATATATATATATATATATATATATATATCCCTCCCTCCCTCTCTCTCTATTCTTCCCTCTTCACCTGTATCTCCCTCTTCTTGTCCTTTCTATCTTTATATTAATCCATTGATAAGATTAAAATTTTATATATAATCTAAAGATTCAAGTTATATATATTTAAATATTCAAACTAATGTTTTGGCCGACATTAATAAAAAATATTTTTATTAGTTTTTGAGGACGTGACATACTTACACATAAGGTTCATACTGGGAAGTAGAATGTACATATTGGCGTAATAAAAAGAATTTTAACATCCCAATTTCATAGCTTTAAAAATAAAAATAATTTTAAGAGGTATTCCCAAAGTATTTTAATTTTTATTTGATCAATATGTTAGTACCATTCTAAAATTTTAATACATTATTAAAAATTAATATAGTTAAATATTACTTATAAAATATTAATAAAGAATATTATTTAATAGATAATAAATAATTTTTTTATTATCAGTTATATATATAGGCATAGTATAACTTATAGATGAAATATATTTTTTCACAAAAAATTACCAAAAATTGGTAATATAGTTCCAATATTTTCTGTTATTTAAAATGTTACAAGTACCTCGAGAATTCCATAATGAAAATATAGTATTGTACGATATATTTATTTAACAAAAAAGGACATATGGATACAACCAAATTTTGAAGGGAGATAGTTATGTCTCCATAACTAAAAGTACAAGAAATATCTAATGTATGTCCTAATCATAACTATATACAAAATAAATAAGGATTATTCAACATTTCCCCCCTTAATCTAAAGGTACATCTGACATACCAAGTAAATATCTAAACTTTTCACACCCAAACACTTCGGAAAACATATATGCAATTTGTTCTAAAGTTGGACAATGTGTCAGATGATTTGTTTTAACCTCTATATGATGTTGAATCAAATGATACTTGGTCTTTATATGTTTGGTTTGATAATGAAACTTTTGATTCTTGGCCAATTGGATTGAAGAAGTGTTTTCGAACAATAGAGGAGTGGAAGCTTTTTGTTTCTCCTACAAATCTTGAAGTGAAATGATTTCTTTTGTAGTTTGATTTGATGCAACATATCCATATTCGGTGGTAGAATCAACAAGAACCAATTTCTTGTGTGATCTCCAACTAATGGATGCTAATCCAACATTCATGAAATAACTATAAGTAGATATTCTATTCTCCCTATCTCCAACAAAATAAAAAATTGAATAACCATATAGATGGAAGTCTAAAAATTTGGAATATTTGATGCCATAGGTTTGGTTTCTTCTAAATATTTAGAAATATTTTTTCTTCTACCCAATTTCCCTCATAACGGTGATGCATAAATATGAAAAATATTCCAACAACAAAGGATATATCCAGACAACTAATATATAAGCAAATCAAACTTCCACCAAGTTTCCTATACTTTCTTGGATCTTGAAATTTTTTTCCTTATTCTGAAGTGAGCTTCAAATTCTTCTCCATTGGTGTAGCAACATGATTACAATCCATCATACCATATTTGTTAAATAGCTTTCCAACATATTTTTTTTGAGAAATAAAAATATGTGATGTTTTTTATCAAATTAAATTCCAAGATAATAATGAAGTAAACCTCAATCAGTCATTTCAAAAGCCTTTTAAAATTACTTCTTTAAAAATGATATATATTCATCATTGTTCCCTATTATCATCAAATCATCAAAAAATACAACTAGATATACAACTGATCTTCCAACTTTGTTAGTAAAAAACGTTGCATCATCTAGGTCAAAATGGTTACAATTTAACTTAAGAATATGTTCAGTTAGTTTCTCATATTATGAGTGTGGTGATTCTTTTAAGCCATACAAAAAATTCATTAATTTTCATACCTTTTCCTTTCTCCCTTTAATATAAAATCCTCATGGTTGAAACATGTAAACATCTTCTTTGAAATTCGTATTTTAAAAAACAGTTTTAACATCCATATGATGAATTTTCCAATCTTTCTGAGTTACAATATATATGCCTTCGAAGTCATAGTAAGACCCAAAAAATATACATTTTATACATCTTTCACTCAACTTATTTATTTGTTTTTTAGGAATCAAACCATAACATTTAGAACTAAAAATTCTAAAATGTTCAACAATTGGAAGATGATTATATCAAATTTCATATGGAGTTTTATTATTGATAATATAGGAAGCACGCAAAATTTTCCTTACTTTTACATTCTTAAAAAACATCGTTGATCTCACCATATTAAGTAGTGATTTTCTCATTCATTCTGTAACACCATTTTATTGTGGATTATAAGGTATTGTTGTTTCATGCTTAATTCCATTCTCTTGAAAATATATTTCACAAAAATTTGAAGTGTATTCTCCCCCATTATCAATTCTTATAGTACCAATATTAAGTTGAGCTTCATTTGTAATCAAGAGATCATTTTTTTTAAATATATCAAAAACTTGTGATTTTTCTTTAAGAAGATACACCGAACACATCTTCGAATAATCATCAACCAATATAGTATGTATTTATTTCCATTAGCAGGTCATATAGGAATAGGTCCACATAAATATGTGTGTATGAGAATTAATTTTCTCGAAGCCCTAACAGTAGAGCTTTGAAAATATTGTTTGTGATGCTTCCCAAATATACAAGCATTACATCGAGTCAGTTTTCTTAGAATTGTTGTGTGTATGATATTTAATTTCATCGAATTCATAAAATTAGAGCTCCGGAAATACTATTTTTGATGCTTCCCAAATACACAAAGCATTACATGGAGTCAATTTACTTAGAACTGTTGGAAACTTTTGCAGGTTTTTTAGAAAACTTTTAAATTTTTGCTAGTTTTTTGGAAAAAAATCAACTTTTGTTGCAACTTGTATTTTACAGGTGTCAAGTTTCATGTTTTTCTATTTAATTTATTTACTCTACTATTCAAATCTACAACCACCAAATAATCACTGGTATTTAATATTTACAAGTCTCATATTTTTACGAGGTTTGTAATGTCCCCAGTTTCTATGCTTTTATTAGACATTTGAACAAGTCCTAAAGGGTAATGTGGACCCCAAAGGAAAACAATTACTGTGGATTTATTTTATTATTTAATTTAATAAAATAAAATGGAAATTAATTTTGCAAATAATAGATTATGATTAGAGATCTGGAAACCAAATCCATGAGGATGGATAAGGTTCATAAAACTTTCCCAGATCTCTAGAAATCCTTGGAGGAAATAAATTAAATATTAAAAATTATACTGGAGATAGCAATATAAAAATATACCCCAGTAAAGAGGAAATTTACTGGGAAGAGGTGGAATAAAACGAGAAAGAGGAAAGCTAGTTTTAAAATACTTTTGTGGAATAAACAAAAGGAAAGCCTAGGAAAAAAGGAAAACACCATCTTGATTTAACTAGAAGTAGTTAAGGAAAAAAGTTGATGGGAAATCAGGCTTAAATAAGCATATTTACGATATAAAAGGGTTTTTCTATTTCTAGAGGATTTGATCTCTCCTCAGGCAGAGCTGTGGAGAAAGAGCTCAAACGTTGGGTGGAACCTAGTCTACCTTAAGTGGTATGCACTAGTTAATTTCATTTTAACTTAGAAATTTAGTATTTTTATGATTATGCTGGTGAAGTAAGATATTATATATATGAACTTGTTTATATATGTGTATGATTATATATTGTGCAATTCAGGCTAACTATAAATCAGGTGGGAGGTATTTACATTGAACAAAGTAGGCTATAATAAATATAGTCAGGCTCCGTATTGTTGCACAAACATTTATTTGAAGAATACCAACTCTCAGAATATCTAAACCTTAATGAAGCTTTAAATCTTAGGTTAGGTGACTCCCAGGAATTTAGTTATGAATTATATTGTTGTTTTAGCATTAGTATGAAATTATATTAACCAATTAATGTAGAAGGAAAAAAAATATGTAGAATAGTGCATATAAAATTTAGCTCTTTAGGTAAATAAAAAACAGTAATAGAACTGAGAAATAGAGTACTAGGATTGAGATTATCATAGTAATAAGTTGCAAGGAGGAAATTAACAATTATTACAAACATTGAATTACTTTTTTTAAGTGAATTAGGAATTATGAACTATAAACATAAATTCATTAGAGATGAAATAAGTTCTTTAAAAATAAAACAGAGTTAGGTAGGTTAAGGATTTACATACTAATAATTACACAGTTCATAAACCAACTAGGTATAATTAAATTATAGAAAGGGAGAATTCTGTGTCATGCAATATAGACTAGACAATATCTTTGTAACTATATCGGGATAGTATATCAGAAAAATCGAAAGTAGGTTATTGGACCAACCTGAAGAGAAGAAACTCCATCATTATGATTGGACAAAGAAGTATAATAGTAGTTTGCAAATCCAGTATTATGTAAATAGTACCTGCATTCTATGAATTAGTGAAAGAATATAAGTATAACAGGAAATAGGAATAGATTTAAAAATCCATAAGTGTAATTAATTACCTTAGGTATAGATGTCTGATATCCACTTGTAATAATGAGAAGAGAATGTGTTAGTGTAGATAAGGGTGTAAGTTATATCCTAAACAACAAACAATTAACTTATAATTTCTAAATCAAAAACTCAAAATATTATAATTAAACTTTCAACTCAAGAAGAATGGCATATTTCCTGTACGAGTTGAAGGAAAATTAAAATGCCCGATACAAGTTGAAATGTGGTTCAAAAATGAAGAAATGTATGGAACAACAAACAAAACAATGACGAGAAACCATCGTAGGAATCAAACCGAAGTAAATACGAATCTAAAGACTGTTATGTAGAATGCTTTAGGTCATGAGAGGGAAACTAAGATTCCTTTGTAAGGAGAGAATGAAATTTATGACCCGGAAAATCCAGGTGTGGATTCAAACCCAAGACACTGCAAATATAAAAATATATTAAAAGTAATTTTTCCCTGGATCCAACAAGAAAAACCCAATTCCTAACAGGGCTACCAGAAACATGTGACAGTAAAATAAATCAACAAGTTAAAAGAGAGAACATCGTAATACGAAATTACCTGTACTTTGAATATGTCTCTCAGATGACAACTCGAAGATGAAATGGAGTCTTCTCGGTTGTCCATCTACGTTTTAGAAAAAAGATGCTAGGACATGGATGCTTAGAGGTGTTTCATGTGTAATTAAAATGAAAATAAACACAATTTTTTGAAATAGTAGGAAGTATATTAAACACAAAAGACGATCAATCCAAGAGCGAATGCTGATAGAATAGGTCTAAGAAAGAATTCCACACTATATACGTTCGTAGAGATCTCCAAATTAAAATATAGTGGAAATCTGAATCATGTAAACCACTAACGAAAACTCTGAGAGTGAAATTCACAACTAAAATAAAGTAAACGAAAATTCCAGATTGAAAGTATGACAAGATACAGTTGGATAATTAAAACTAACTAGAACCAAACCTCCCGAGAGAAAATCATATCTTATAACAAACCAGTGGTTGTGTAAATGTCATAGAGGAGGGCATAGAAAACACCTATTTACTGAAGGACAAATTATTATATAATCAAGAATTTACCTGTGATTGTGAATATTTGATAAACCTCGCTTACCAGAAACCCACATCGTGGAAGAACGATACCATCGTTCATAGTTCTTGCGAGAGACATGGAATATATTAGAGGAAAACTAAAATCCTAGACAGTGAACTCAAATAAAAAATAATGAATATAAAGTCCATAGAAATTATGAAATGAGGATGTCTTACCTTGACAAGGTGCGGAGTTAGTCTCTGCGTGCAAAACGAAACATTTTCCTCAGTTTTCTGGAACTAGTCTTATTGCTAGTGAATGCAAAAGGAACAAAAAATTATATGGAATAACACTAAAGGCAAGACGGGCCGAAGTAGAACAGAAGACGTTTAATAGAGGCGGGGAGTGAGAAATAAGCATGAGTCAAAAACAAAATCCTTTATGGAACTTCAACCCTAACCTTGATGTGGTCCTAACCATCCACATGGTAATAGATCTCGTGTGTAGAGAATTTCCCTCGGATTAATGTATTAAATCAATGACCAGATAGCCACGTGATGTTGTACCTCAAAGTTAATGTCGAAAGATCCCGAGGAAACTCAAGTTCAAATATTTGGTGTACTCTCATACAGAGGGATTGTTCAATATTTAAACCATGGCAATCGCTACACCTTGAAGTTCCCATGACGAAATTAGGTATGATAATGTGGTTAATGCATACCACGAGTTAATATAGGTGAATGAAATATAACGTTCAATCTTATATTGTATACCATTAGAGTTGTCATATATGGATAATTAATGACCAAGTAAACTTTGGAAAGGTCATGTAAATCGGTGGAAAGAGAAATTCACATAGGGTTAGACTTTATTTATATCACTTCAATGAATAGCACATATACATAAGGGAATAGAATACTGTAGAAGGTGAGTAGTATAAACTCCTATGACAAAATGTGAATTAATATTGAAGGGTTTGTATTAAGGATCTAAACCTTTACGAAGATTAATAACCTTTAAAAAGGAGCCATACCAGAGTTAGTTCGATTATGAGTAAATATATATATATGTGTCAGAAAATATATATGGGAAATATCTTTTAAGGTAAAGTTAGAATGATATAAATATGGTTGAGGGGGAGTTAGGTTTAGAGAATGTATAGGTTAGTAGCTGGAAAAGGGAATTTCTTATTAATATTTAAGAGTGGGAATTAAACTATTTCTATACTAGGTTACATGTTAAATAAAATAGGGATGATTTCCTAAACTGAGAGTCTCATTGAGATTTTATAATTGGAATATTAGTACCAACAATTATATGGATAAGTTTGCAATATGTAACTATACAACAAAGTAAATCATTGATGGTAGATGTACATCAGAATGTGAAAAACAATAATCTATCTATAGGATGAAATTAGTGTTAGCACTATAAGTATATATAATTTTTTTAATGGAAATGGGGATGTTACAAATGGTATCAGAGCCCATGTTAAAACATTGGGCCATAATGTGTGCTCACACCAGATAAAAATTATGTTGCTGTAAATTTCATTAAAATAATTTTTCACTAATGTTTACTTTTGTGTATAGCGAATTAGTGCAGAAATATAGAGTTGCATACCATGAGTGAAGGGAATTAGTTGTATGTTGATCTGGGTGGTGTAGAAGACCCATCAGATCCTAATTCTCCATTGATGGCTATGATGCATCGGATGCAAAGAGAAATGATACAACTGAAAACCATAATGAAAGGTTATCTCTAGCCAATGAAGAGAAAGAAAAGTTAATTAGAGAATTGACCTCCCAGAACAGTCACGAAGGTGAAGGTTCTTGGAAAAAGAGAAGGGGAACTACAAACCACTCAAAAAAGCCTCAGGAGGATGAAGCCTCTAGAGAGCAGTCTAGAAGGAACAAGTAATTGCATGTTGAATTCCAAAAAATCAAGCCTCGCTCCTATGATGGAGAGGAGGAAGATGCAGAAGCTTGGCTTCTAGACAAGATAAATTAATTTCAAATTTATGCGTATGAAAGTAACATGAAATCCAAGCTGGATATCGATAAATTACAAGGAAAGGCTACCTTTTTGTGTGAGGAAACCAAAATGGTGCAAGTGATAGATGAGAAAACTATCACTTGGGAGGATTTCCAAATAAAATTTAAACATGGATATCTGAATGAATGATATTATGATGATAAAGACAAAGAGTTTCATGAGCTTAGTTCGGGAAAACTTACCATTGATGAGTTTGTTACCAAACTCACCAACCTACTTCGTTATGTGCCTTAAATTAAGGGAAGAGAAGGCAAAGGTATAGCGTTTTTTAAACTGAATACCTACTATCTACAAGGAGAGGATATAATTTGATAATCCCAAGACAATGGGTGAAGCAGTGTGCAAGGCAAGACTTTGTTATCATCAGTTCAAAGGCTGAAATGAACAATAAAAAATCTGCCAGAACAAGAAAAACGTGACTCTGGTGGAAAAATAGCAAAACCAACATACTTAAATAACTTTGGGAGAAATCACCAAATGAAGAAGTTTACCAAAAATGGAGAGAATCACCAAGCCCCATCACAAACAGGTTCTAAACAGATAGATGGAAATATTAAGTGATAAGGAACTCTTAAAATGAGGGAACCTCTAAAGTTATTAGGTTGTGGAGAACCTCATCTACTGAGAGATTTTCCACACAGAAACATTCAGAACATATATGTTCTAAGAGAGGAAAATATTGTAAATGATGTGGCAAGAAACATCCCCAAAATCGATGTTTCCCTGGAAGATCGTCAAGCTGAACATCAATCCACAATGGTCGAAATAGAAGGTATGATTGTTGAATAACCTGTTTCTATTTTGATAGATCCAGGTGCATCTTTAAGTTATCTAAGTCCTAAAATTGTAGAAAAAATGAAAATTAAAGTCAGAGAAATTTCAGAAATCATGGTTAGTTTAGTTATATACTGGAACAAAAAGAAAAGTGACCCATAAATTACCCCAAGACAATTGTAAATTTTAATGGGTATGAAGCTGAACTGAATTTGAACATATTACCTCTAGGTTCCTACGACGTTTTGGTAGGAATGGACTGTTTAGAAAAACAGAAAGCTATGTTAAATTGGTTAGACAAAACAATAAACTCTATAGATGGTGAGGAAAAACCAATGATAGTGAAAGAGAAACCCAAACCTATATTAGTGAGAAAAATTTTAGGACTTCAATTGAAAATAACATTAAGAAAGGGCTACCAATTGGATGTTGTACATGTGGAATAATTGGGACAAAAACCTAAAGAGGAGCTTGTAGAAAACTTACGAGTCATCTAAGAGTTCAAGGATGTGTTTGCAGATGAAATTTCTCATCTTCCCCCTAAAAGAGAAATTGATTTATCAATTAAATTAGTATCAGGAGCAACATGAGTCTCTAGATCCCCAGACAGAATGAGTACCCCAGAATTGATGGAGTTAAAACTGCAACTACAAGAGTTGCTGGATAGGGGCTATATAAGACGATGTGTATCCCCAAGGGGAGCACCATACTATTTGTCAAAAAGAAATATGGCACATTCAGAATGTGCATAGATTATCGACAACTGAATTTTCACGTCTCCTAGACCCAACTTTTTACACATCTAACATATCTCAGATATTTTCCACTTAAGGCGCCAGATAATTCAGTCTGTTATCCGGGGTTTAAATTCCTTTCAGTGCTTATAGACAGTCATGGAATATAAGAATTTCCATGAGAGTTTTTTTTTTTTTTTTTTTATACTCTAATATCTTGGTTACTTCATTTCTTCTAAGTACCCTATATACTCAAGTTCTGTTGTAATATATCATGAGGTCACGTTTTCCTATCATACATACGAGCATCCCATTTATATCTACAGGAACCAATTAATATTTAATTACCTAGTAGACTTATATTTCTCAGGTTTTTCTTTTCAGAGTTTTGTCCAACTCTAGCTGATAGCTAGGCCCTTCCCCAAACTCTCCAGTTTGTAAGCCTTATAGCCTTTTCAGCCTTTGAAAGTTTCAGCATCAAGATATAGATGTATGCATCCACATATACATCTATCTATATTCAGTTGACCTTCTTGGCTCTAACCACTTCCTCAGCAGTTTATATGGAATGTAACTAGATGCAATTCTCTCTCCCACAGACTTTTATCACACAATTGTGTTTCCAATAGGCCTCTCCCCTTATTTTCTTATTTCACTTATTCAACAAAATTGAGACTATGGTGCAGATTCAACTGTTCAACCTAGCAACAGATCCTCTTGCTTCAATCAAATGGAGGTAGAGAATACTGAACTGGATAGTTTAGAATCCCTAGTGTTAGATCCTCGTCCTTAGTTAGGATTCAACTTCTGCTTTCATACACTTACACTTACAATTAATAGAAAAATTTAAATTCTGAATTTTACAATTCTTTCCATTGGAACCCAGCCGACATACTAGACTCCATACTGCTATCATAGGGTTGTTGTTTCTTACTTTCTGGTATTGGTTACAAGGAATTCTGTGCCATCAGTATTGTTATGATAAGTTTAGCTGTTTGGAACTTGTTGTTCATGGTTACTGTTTTGTTAACATTTTATGTTTATACACACAGAAATTAAATATTCTTTTAAAAGATAGATGCATAGTTATTAGATTGGCTGTTCAATTGATCTATCACCTCTACCCTCATTACTACAAGATACTCCTCCCTACACCCAACCATTTGTCTCTGCTATCAATTGCTTTAGTTTGCAATTACATGAGTTACTGAACCATTAATCAATCTAACATTTGCATAATGCACCATAACATAACAATTCATAAATTTCATAGTGAACCATAATACCAAAATTCATAAATTTCATAATGAACCATAACATCAAATTTCATAAAACAGGGATATGTTTAATACAGACTTACAGAAATCTCCAAATTCATGCATGTACACCTCTACTATGACCATTCCTCCCAACCTTAGAGTTCGTTTATCTCCAGAACTCACCCCCGAGCTGAGATCCTCCCAGAACAGACCAACTTCAATCTGTTTTGGAGTAGGTAATTGAGCATACTCTAGCTTCTGTTTTGGTCTAAGTCCAGAATTTCAGGATGCTTTTATTCATGTTTGCCTAGGCTTCCCTTATTTAGGGACTTTAAAGCTGCTTTCTGCTTTTCCAGCTTTTCCAGCTTTTTACCTCTTCCCAACTACTTTCCTCATCATTGGAGAATTTAGATTTTTCCTCAAAAATCTAAATTAGAAATAACTTCTTTCAAGGATTTTTGAAAGATTTTGGGGAAAGTCTTTACCTTTTCCATAACCTCATGGATTAGGCATGTGATCTCAATTTCTCATTTGGTCATAGTGCATACACAATATTTTATTTATTTTTCATAAATAAATAATTAACTACATCCACACAATAATTATCCATTGGGGTCCACTCCCCTTTGGATTTATGTTCAAATGTCTCATTTGAAAAGCATAGAACTTGGGGGTGTTACATATTCCCCCTCTGAAAATAAACACCGTCCTCGGTGTTGACAACTATTTACTTAGTTTATTTGGAACAAAATTATGAATGTTGTTCCATCATCTTAGCTTCTCTGTTCCATGAAGCTTTTCAGCAGTAAAGTGCTCCACTGCACCTTTACTCTAGCTACTGTTCGATTTCACAATTCAATTTCTTC
The DNA here is from genome assembly GCA_034641835.2 of Pinus albicaulis. Lineage (NCBI taxonomy): Eukaryota > Viridiplantae > Streptophyta > Pinopsida > Pinales > Pinaceae > Pinus > Pinus albicaulis. The sequence continues at coordinate 1,271,164,382 of CM076581.1, forward strand.
CCGCTTTCATCGTTGAAGCGACTCTGGAAGGAAATTCTTCTTCTGGTTCCACCTGGACCACATTCCAATCAATCATGTGAGAAGCATCATGTACAAAAATTATAAATTTTCTTTTCCAACAAGGAGACATGAAACATATCAGGAAATTTAATAAGCAATGGTAGGGCTAATTTATAAGCCATTAGTTTCTCTTTCCAACACCTTCGCTTGGTGTTGCGATTCGCGGTGTTTTTTCAACTTTGGCCAAGGCTCTTCTTTGTCCTTGAATTATTTCAATGAGAGTATTCTCTGCTTCCACTCTATCTTGATGCCCTTGCTCGGTTGGTTTTCTTCCTACTTCTTTCTGAAAGCTATTATAAGAAAAGTCTGCCAATACGGTTCTCATCCACAATTCATACCAATGTAAGTAATATCAGGTACATACAATTCATAATCCACAACAACATTCTGCATTTCAATAACTTAAGAAATTCAGTTATTAGTCAAACTGTTCAGGTTCATAATAGTTTAGTGCACTTTTAGTACACTACTTATCCTTTCTTGCTTTTCAGTGAGATTCTTTCCTCACGCAACTTGGTCCAGTGCAGCTTTTCTTGAGTTTCTAGGTGATTTATCTTGACCCTTTTTTTTTTCTCCTTGGTTCCAGAGTGTACACTTTCCTGCTACACACTTGACTAAACAATTTTACAACTTTTCATTAGTACTCATAAATGAAAGAAAACAATGGTATCATATGCATGATCATGCTTATCCTTTCATAGCTGTACTTCCAACATCTTCTCATTGTTTTCTTTTGTTAGTCAATCAATTTAATTAGCAATAACTCATATAATTCAATTCTTACTTCGCACATAAATGTTTTTTTTTTTTCTAACCTCTTTTATGAATTGTATCCACTAGTTCAAAACTTACGTGCATAAATTTGGATCTAATGGGTTCCCCCACACCCAAGTCCAACTGCATCTCATCTTTTTTTTCTCTTAGGTCATAGCTGTGTGATTTCACACTATTTCCGGTCTTTGAATTTACGGCTCAGGGAAATTAAATTAACTAAAATTTATCCCAACAAAGTTTGATAGTGTGAATGAATGTAATCGCTATTATTCATCACATTTACCAGTATTACTACTTGAGAATGTCATAATTTCCCCTTTTTCAAAGTATTTCCATAATTTATACATTTACTTTAATTGTTTTTTCCATGCATGATCATTTTCATAATCATTTTCCCAAAAAAAACAATGGTAGGTTTTCAATTCTACCCCAGCTAACTCTCCTGGGAAAATTTGATTTATCCCTTCATTCATTTATTCATAACTCAATGTAAGGGATCTGCATTACATTATTTAATATGCAATGTTCCCCAATTACTAAACCAACTATTTAACTGGGTTTATAACTCATACTTAAGTTTACCACTTCCTTATTTCCCATGTATATGAGCTAGAATATGTTTATCACAAAATATTTTAGTCATGACTTAGATATACTTGTCTTGAACCTCATCTCGGTAATTTTTCCACATTATACTTTTACCACTTAATCTACCACAATAGTGTCCTTCCACCTTACTTGCAACTTTTAAGGTAAATTCACTTTTACTATTCCCTAGTGAATTTTTTTTTCTTCTCCCTAAATCCCGTGGGTATAAGTTTGGAATTTTTCTAACCGAACATGTATGAAGATATTATATTCATACAACTCATCAAAGTTAACATTATAACATATAAAAAGATCACCTATATTTATAATGTTAATTGTAGATTTAACTTATGTCCCACGTGCAATTTGTTTCCTTCTAATCTATCATTTCTCATGATAATTATTACTATTTTATTAATTAAGAAATTACAACTTATATTTAACATACCTCTATTAAATATAAATTGTCCTTTTTCTAATATACACCTTTCTCTATATATTCCAATATAACTTCCCTTTTCCTTTTGTTCCAATAACTAGGGTAACACCTAGTACTATATAACATATTAGGAGCATATATCACACCTCCCAATTTTTTTTTTCCAGATGTTATATTTTCCTCTTATTGCTTCAATTTCTTCCTTAACTTTTAATATCCTTTTATTTTCCATCCCTTTTATAACATTCAATATTTTCCATATGTTATAAAATACCATGCCTCTCTTAAGGCCCATATGAAAAATCATTTTCTTTCGATTACACATATGCCACATAGGTGTCAGTATATAACCCTATATACAATATTTGTATTAAGATGCCAACCCACGTATGGTTATTATTTGATAGAACTAATTAAAATTGGCATAATTCTATGCATAACCTTTATATATCTACGTGCCCCATAAATATTTTTATATTCTGTGATAAAACTATGGGCCGATGCCCATCGATACCTAAACACTTATTCCATATATTCCTAACTCTTTAGATATATTCATAACTCTTTTAGGTATAGCTCATGTGTAGATATATTCATAACTCTTTTAGGTATAGCCCACACACTGTTATCATCGTTGTAACGCGCTCATAACTGTATATAAGCGGCATATATAAAAGTTTTAACATTATTTGATTTGCGATTGCATATATGGTTATATATATATATCATTCGTATTAACCGGCCCCACCTACTTTTATACGTTCATTGAATCGGCAGAAGTATGTAATCCGATTTCGCCTTGAGCCATATACATTTAATGAGCATAGGCATATATATATATATCTATTATATTTATATATATTATATGGATATTCCCAACTTTTTTGAATAATTTAACATGGCATCTATATATATATATAGCCTTGGCAATATTAATTCAATTAACATATGAATATATATATACCCCCATATTTATATATATTCATATATAAGTCTGAAGTCTTTTTGAAAGCGCCACCATATAAATGTATATTACCCATAATTTAACATAACTCCTTTTATAATGCCCTTGGTCCTTTCACCTATTTTGGTTATGTGTAGTACCTGGTTAATGGGTTGAATATATTGTATACCGATTATACATGATAGCACCTACGTATACCATTGCGCGTATTGTATTTTTCGAGCTTGTTTTAAATCTAGTTTATTGCCATTTGTGTTAAATCGGGGTGGTTTATGATACCACTTTCCCGTGTCAATGGTTCGATCGAACTCTATACCTACGCTGCTTAAACTTGCACGTATTTCCAATCTCGGTGTCGGTTGGGTTTTTTTTTTTTTTTTTTTTTTTTTCAGAAACCAGTTTATGGAAGCGACCGTGTGGCGTGCTCACCCATGAGCACTGGTACCAGCTTTCCTTGGCGTAATTCAAGCTCATGATGGTGACCACTCTGTTCAGTTCCGTCACACCAGCTGTGTACCGAGAACGTGCTTTACTAACAGCTGGAGAGGGGGAAAGGAGAAGTTCCTTCCGATGAGCATTCTCTCCTGCACCCGCCGGCATGCCGCCTCCCAGGTACACCGAACAGGAGTAAAATAATATTAACTGACAGAAGGTTATTAATTTCGCGGCTCAAGTTGATTCTGGAAGATCCCCTTCAGGGTTTCGTAACACTCGAAGTCGCCAGGATGTATCTGAGCAAGTCCTGGAACCCGATTTCACAGGTACATTGGGAGATCTCGTCTTAGGGTTTGGTATTCCTTATTAGCCTAGCTCTGCCTGAAGCTCATCACTATTCATCTTCTTCCTTGCATTGCGCCAGGTCTTGCGAAGTGGAGAGTTCTGAGCTTGCAAAGCCGGGTCGCTTGCTACAGCTACTTCTCTTACCGGTGATGCCTTCTCCGCCTACAGTGGTTGCATGGAGTTTCTTCTCCGCCTACAGTGGTTGCATGGAGCTGAAGAACCTCGGCTTTTCTAACGGGTTTGTTGTCAAGTGTTTTGTTGAATTGTCTTCCCCTCGGCTGTGGTCAAGGGCGTGCATGACCAGTTTATTTATTTTATTTCGATCTATTACCTTACATTATTCTGGCAGGATGGCTACTAAACCCACTCTTTCGTTGGAAATCTCTGTGCATTAATAGGATAACTCTGTGAGTAATTAGGGAAAACTGCCAGAGTTCAGGGCAGCCTAGGTAAGGCTGATTCTCTGGGCTATTTTAACAATTTGCATTACAGTATATCCCAGAAATTTCAATATCATGCACCTCAACTATTATACATTATGGAGTCGTATAATCGGCCATTTAGTACGACAGTCGATCTCCTAACAATTTTTGTTAACCTGTGAAGGTCTCCACGCTATGGCGTAATGACTCAGGTTAGAGCCGTGGTTTTTGCATCGTGTTACCGTGCTACTGGTCACCTCTGTTCGTTTGGTCACCTCTGTTCGTTTCAAATGTACTCGGACAGAGCTCTACGGTGTCGTGACGTATCAGTGTAGTTACACTCCAATAGATGCGTTGGATATGGGTTAAGTTCATGGTTTTTTAATTTATTCCCCACGCGTGACCATACTCTCGTTACATTATCGATAACGATTCACATATGAGTCGTTTTAATATCCATTTCTTTTGTAAATACATGTTCATATATCTATGATTTATAGGTAGTTCCCTTGTTAATACGCATCGCTACAATATATGATTCGTTTTTATTTGAAACTGTTCTAACAGATGGGACTTCGAGATACAAATACTTCGAATTTGGAAACAACCCTAATGGTTCGGCATATCAAATTTGTTGATTGTCCAATTAACCGTAACGCGTCGTCTCCTGTCGATTGCTGGACTTTACAATTAAATCGACGCCTTTAATTTTCGCCGTACCTAGTAGGATAATTTCTTATCGTCGCACAATATATACAGGTTAAATTAGTGGTATTATATAAAAATCATTTCGATTTTTGAGACGGTTCTAATACCTGCTATTCGAGCCATGACGCTCGACGAAGAAAGAAGTTTTTTTTTATTTATTTATTAAGAAAGCAGTTTTTCTTATTTTTTTTTTCCTTTTCGAACCGCTTGAATATCCAATGTAGCATTAACGCATCTTACTATAGTTTTACTCTTCGCTGGTGTAGTTAGTTGTAAAATCTTAGCCAGCAGCGAACATGCAGGTTCATCCTTAGCCGACCTCTTCGGTATTAAATTGTCAACACCTCTTTTGTTTACAGGCCGCGGCTATAACGGAGGTACCCTTTCATCTTACGCAGTGATAACTGGTAATGATTTCTCTGCATGGTTTTAACTTAGGCGGTTATCCCTTACAATTCAACAGAATAGCAGAGCGATACCTTGACACAGTCCAAATCATTGCCCGTCGTTGGATGTAAAGTGGAATGCGCGAGTTCCACTATGGATAAAATCTGGAAATTAGCTGGTCCATACAGCATGGATGCGCCATAATTTGTTTTATTGTTTTGTTATATCTTACTACAGTAATGCTAGTTTTACACAGTGATACATTAATTGTTTTGTGAAACGATACCATAACAATAGGGTACGCATAAGTCAATTTCATCCCGTCGCACTTCTCACCCCGATAGACATATATATATGTATATAATGCCAAACGATCATTGCCCTCACGTGTGTCTTTTATATTATTATGTGTAGTTGGAAGATAATACCGAATGATCATCGCTCTTGCATATAGAAATTACCATTTATCTATAAAATTTGTAATGGTATTTTAATTTACCATTTATTAACAAATTAATTGTAATGGGTATATGTTTAATTTTATCATTTATATTATTGTTGTAGTTGAAATATATTAATACATTTCTCAACATTTCAATACTCTCGTAAATAGGGTTAATATATATGTACTTATAAAGTAATACCCTCTAGGCATGGTCTTTTATGATAGTGACATCATTATATTTCTTACCCTATTCCATAGATACAGAATTCTTATCGATACATCCGATTTCTTTGGTTACTTTAATAGAAATTTTTTTTTTTTCCTCTATGTTTATGTATGATGGTATAAGGTAGTAGCAACTTTTCCTTTCTTCATAAATTTTCTATTGACATAGATGTCTATATACTTGAACCAATCATGGTTTAAAATTTGTACACCCTTCGATTTGACCTATGTGTCCTTTTCGTCATGCAAAATAGAAAATAAACACCTCGTGGTATTCCTCCCGGTTACAAGTAGAACTAATAGAAAATCACTTAATAATCTTTCAAATCTACATGCACTTTCATCTTTACATGTGAGCATATATTCTTATTTTTGGTATACATACAAGTGACACAATTTAAATATCTGAAAGTATATCCAAGATAATTGTATACTTGAAGTAATATTTTTAATATTCATAAAATCTATAACAGTTTACTAGTTCTTGGCGAGCACCTATCTTGCCCAGTTTTTTGAACTTGTGCTCCGATACCATTTGTCACGTCTCCCAGACCCAGCTTTTTACACATCTAACATATCTCAGATATTTTCCACTTAAGGCGCCAGATAATTCAGTCTGTTATCCGGGGTTTACATTCCTTTCAGTGCTTATAGACAGTCATGGAATATAAGAATTTCCATGAGAGTTTTTATTTTTTATTTTTTATACTCTAATATCTTGGTTACTTCCTTTCTTCTAAGTACCCTATATACTCAAGTTCTGTTGTAATATATTTTGAGGTCACGTTTTCCTATCATACATACGAGCATCCCATTTATATCTACAGGAACCAATTAATATCTAATTACCTAGTAGACTTATATTTCTCAGGTTTTTCTTTTCAGAGTTTTGTCCAACTCTAGCTGATAGCTAGGCCCTTCCCCAAACTCTCCAGTTTGTAAGCCTTATAGCCTTTTCAGCCTTTGAAAGTTTCATCATCAAGATATAGATGTATGCATCAACGTATACATCTATCTATATTCAGTTGACCTTCGTGGCTCTAACCACTTCCTCAGCAGTTTATATGGAAGGTAACTGGATGCAATTCTCTCTCCCACAGACTTTTATCACACAATTGTGTTTCCAATAGGCCTCTCCCCTTATTTTCTTATTTCACTTATTCAACAAAATTGAGACTATGGTGCAGATTCAACTGTTCAACCTAGCAACAGATCCTCTTGCTTCAATCAAATGGAGGTAGAGAATACTGAACTGGATAGTTTAGAATCCCTAGTGTTAGATCCTCGTCCTTAGTTAGGATTCAACTTCTGCTTTCATATACTTACACTTACAATTAATATAAAAATTTAAAATCTGAATTTTACAATTCTTTCCATTGGAACCCAGCCGACATACTAGACCCTATACTGCTATCATAGGGTTGTTGTTTCTTACTTTCTGGTATTGGTTACAAGGAATTCTGTGCCATCAGTATTGTTATGATAAGTTTAGCTGTTTGGAACTTGTTGTTCATGGTTACTGTTTTGTTAACATTTTCTGTTTATACACACAGAAATTAAATATTCTTTTAAAAGATAGATGCATAGTTATTAGATTGGCTGTTCAATTGATCTATCACCTCTACCCTCATTACTACAAGATACTCCTCCCTACACCCAACCATTTGTCTCTGCTATCAATCGCTTTAGTTTGCAATTACATGAGTTACTGAACCATTAATCAATCTAACATTTTCATAATGCACCATAACATAACAATTCATAAATTGCATAGTGAACCATAATACCAAAATTCATAAATTTCATAATGAACCATAACATCAAATTTCATAAAACAGGGATATGTTTAATACAGACTTACAGAAATCTCTGAATTCATGCATGCACACCTCTACTATGACCAGTCCTCCCAACCTTAGAGTTCGTTTATCTCCAGAACTCACCCCCGAGCTGAGATCCTCCCAGAACAGACCAACTTCAATCTGTTTTGGAGTAGCTTATTTAAGCTATGCTTTCCCCAAAGCCTGTTTCCAATTCTGCGCCCAGAATTTTAGGATGCTTTATTCCTGTTTAGCCTAGGCTTCCCATTTTGAGATTCTTTAAAGCTGCTTTAAGCTTTTCCTCAGCTTTTCCAGCTTTTTTTCTCACCTCTTCCCAACTACTCCTCTTCATTGGGGAAATTTAGATTTTTCCTCAAAAATCTAAATTAGAAATAATTTCTTTCAAGGATTTTTGAAAGATTTGGGGAAAGTCTTTTCCTTTTCCATCACCTCATGGATTAGGCATGTGATCTCACTTTCTCATCTGGTCATAGTGCATACACAATATTTTATTTACTTTTCATAATTAAATAGTTAACCACATCCACACAATAATTATCCATTGGGGTCCACTACCCTTTGGATTTATGTTCAAATGTCTCATTTGAAAAGCATAGAACTTGGGGGTGTTACATGAATAAATTGACAATCAAAAATAGATATCCTCTACCCAGTATGGATGATCTATTTAATCAAGCTAGGGGAGCCACAATTTTTTCAAAAATTGATCTAAGGACAGGCTGTCATCAACTGAGAATTAAAGATGAATACATAAGTAAAACTGCATTGAGAACAGGATACAAAGACTATGATTTTGTGGTCCTATATTTTGGGTTGACTAATGCACCTAATACCTTTATGTGCTTAATGAACAGTGCCTTAAGTAAGTATTTGGACAAATTTGTTCTAGTATTTATAGATGAAATTCTGATTTATTCTAAGTAGAAATTTGAACATAAATAACACCTGAGAATTGTCTTAAAAACACTTAGAGAACATAAATTGTATGATAAACTGAGCAAATATGAATTTTTTAAGGATAAAATTCAATACTTGGGTCATATAGTTTCAGAGGAAGGATTAGCACTAGACCCAGAAAATATACAAGCTATAATGGATTGGCCTCTACCTACTAATTTTTAAGCTATAAGATCTTTCATGGGAATTGTAGGATTCTATAGGAGATTTGTAGAAGGATTTTCAGCCTTAGCATACCCTATTACATATCTACATAGGAAAGGAGTAAAGTTTGATTGGGCAGAAAAATGTCAACATAGATTTGAACAGTTAAAACTTAAACTTACAACTGCACCTATTTTAGATTTTGTTGATCCAAATCTGGAATTTGTAGTATGCACAGATTCTTGTGCAGAGGGATTAGGACGAGTATTACTACAAGAAACGTCAGCCATAGCATATGAGTCAAGGAAACTAAAGAAACATGAACATAATTATAGTGTGTATGACTTAGAGTTAGTTCTTGTAATACATGCTTTGAAGATGTGGAGACATTATCTGTTAGGGAAAATTTTTATATTAATGACAGATCACATCACTTTAAAGTATTTCTTCACACAACCTAATTTAAATGCTAGACAAGCTAGATGCTTGTCCTTCCTTAGTGATTTTAACATGGAGATCAAACATATTAAGGGGAAGGAAAATAATATTGCAGATGAATTAAGCATAAATTTTTATCAAAGTGTAAATAGTGTTGGGAGTATTGCAAACTTTGGTATTGAAGGATTGATCCAAGAAGTGATGAGACAAGACCCAAACTATGAAAAACTTCAGGAAAATTTTCTAAAACAAGAGATGAAATGATGTACTAAAAACCATAGGGAATTTATTTTTTATAAATATATATTATACATCCCCAATGTGAACTCATTAAAAAGTGAAATTATGGATGAGTATCATAAAGGACCCTATGCAGGACATCCAGGATATCAAAAATTAATTTTTGACTTTAGAAAGAACATGTTCTAGCCAGATATGAAAAAGGATGTAGTTAATTATTTAGCTAGATTTTTGGAATGTCAAAAGTTATAGGTAGAGAATCAACATTAGCAAGGTTTTTGAATCCTTTACCCATTCCAGAATGGAAGTAGGAAATAGTTTCCATAAATTTTATCATTGGTTTACTAAGAACTAAATACAAAAATGACTCTATTATGGTAGTAGTTGACACATTGACTAAGGCTGCACACTTTTTACCCATGAAATCTACTTTTGGTATAGCTCAAGTAGCGAATTAATTTATGAAAGAGATTTTAAAATTGCATGGTATTCCTAAAATGATCATATCAGAGAGAGATGCAAAGCTTACTGCAGCCTTTTGGAGGAGCCTGTTTTGGGGAATGGGTACCAAATTGAACTTTAGTACTGCATAACATCCCCAAACTCATGGCCAAAATGAATGAAAAAAAAATGATTTTGGAAGACATGTTGAGAATGTATATAATGGTAAGACCAACAAAGTGGGAGGACTTCCTACATTTAGCAGATTTTGCTAACAATAATAGCTACAAAGCCTCAATCAAGATGAGTACTTTTGAAGCATTATATGGTAGAAAGTTCCATACACCTCTAAGTTGGAGTCAACCAAAGGATAAGTTAATACTTGGACCCGATGCATTGCAGGAAATGGAAAGGATGGTAAAGAAAATTTAGCAAAATATCAAGACAACACAACACAACAAAAAAAACTATGCAGATAAAAGGAGAATTCATAGAGAATTAAATATGGGTGATCATGTCTACCTAATGATTAAGCCCAAGAAGAGTACTTTGTACACTGGTAGTTGTGCAAAACTAGCATAATGCTACTATGGATGTTTTGAAGTACTGGAAAGAGTGGGAGAAATATCATACAAGTTGGCTTTACCTAATCAAATTAAGGTCCACGATGTTTTTCATGTTTGATTATTAAAAAATTATGTGCATGATCCAACTCATGTTATTGATTGGAATGTCATACAGGTGGAACCAGAAGGGGAATTCCTTCCAAATCCACTTCACATCTTAGCACGAGAAGAAACAGAGCTCCGAAACAGAACGATGGCTAGGGTGAAAGTGCAGTGGAGGCACTTTGCACCTGAAGAGGCTACTTCAGAGCAATAGGAAGATACGAAGGAAAAATATCCATCACCATTTGAAAAGTGAATTATATATTTTTGTCTTTACAACGCCAAGGATGATGTTTTGTTTTAGAGGGGGAATATGTAATGTCCCTAGTTTCTATGCTTTTATTAGACATTTGAAGAAGTCCTAAAGGGTAAATTTAACCCCAAAGGAAAAAAATTGTTGTGGATTTATTTTATTATTTTAATTTAGTAAAATAAAATGGAAATTAATTGTGCAAAGACTAGATTATGATTAGAGATCCGGAAATTGAATCCATGAGGAGGGATAAGGTTCATAAGACTTTTCAAGTTCTCCAAGAATCCTTGGAGGAAATAAATTAAATATTAAAAGGTAGATTGGAGATTAAAATCTAAAAATCTACCCCAGTAAAGAGGAAAGTTACTAGGAGGAGGTGGAATAAAACTAGAAAGAGAAAAAGCTAGTTTTAAAGTACTTTTGTGGAAGAAACAAAAGGAAATCCTATGAAAAAAGGAAAAAAACATCCTCATTTAACTGGACGCAATTAAGGAAATAAGCTGATGGGAAAGCAGGCTTAAATAAGTAGATTCAGGATAGACAAGGGGTTTTCTATTGCTGGAGGATTTGATCTCTACTCGGGTGGAGCTGTGGAGAAAGATCTCAAAGGTTGGGTGGAACCTAGTCTAGCTTAAGTGGTATGTTCTAGTTAATTTCATTTTAACTTAGAAATTAGTATTTTTATGATTATGCTGGTGAATTAAGATAGTATATATATGAACTTTTTAAAATCTGGGTGTGAGTAGATATTGTGCAATTCAGGATTAGTATAAATTTAGTGGGAGGTTTGTACATTGAACAGAGTAGGCTATGATAAATATAGTCAGGCTCTGTATTTTTGCACAGACATTTATCTGAAGAGTACCAACTCTAAGAATATATAAACCTTACTGAAGTTTTAAATCTGAGGTTAGGTGACTCCCAGGAACTTAGTTGTGAATTATATTACTATTTTATAAATGGTATGAAATTCTATTAACCAATGAATGTAGAAGGAAAATAAATATGTAGAATACTGCATATTAGTTTTATCCATTTAAGTAAATTAAAAACAATAATAGAACTGAGAAATAAAGTACTAGATTTGAGACTATCATAGTAATAAGTTGCAAGGAGGAACCTAGCAATTATTACAAACTATCACTTACAGTGTTTAAGAAAAGGAGGACTTATGAAATATAAACATAAATTCATTAGAGATGAAATAAGTCCTTTAAAAATATTACAGAGTTAGGTAGGTTAATGATTTACATCATAATGATTACACAATTCATAACCCAACTGGGTATAATTAAATTATACAAAGGAAGAACATTATCTCATGAAATATAGATTGGAAAATATCTCTGTAACTATACAAGGTTAATATATCAGAAAACTCAAAAGTAGGTTACTGGACCAACCTGAAGAGAAGAAATTCCATCATTATGATGGAATAGAAAAGTATAGTACTAGTTTGCAAATCCATTATTATGTAAATAGTACCTTCATGTGAAATAAACTATGAATTAGTCAAAGAATATAAGTATAATGGGAAATAAGGATAGATTTAAAAATCCATAAGGGTAATTAATTACCTTAGGGATATATGTCCAATATCCACCTGTAATAATGAGAAGAGAATGTGATAGTGCAGATAAGGGTGTAAATTATATCCTAAACATCAAACAATTAATTTATAATTGCTAAATAAAAAACTCAAAATATTATAATTAGACTTTCAACTTAAGAATAATGGAATCATTCCTATACGAGGTGAAGGAAAATTAAAATTCCTGACAGAAGTTGAAACGTCGTTCTAAAATGAATAAACGTATGGACCAATGATTGAAATGATGAGGAGAAACCATTTTAGCAATAAAACCGAAGTAAATACGAATCCAAAGAGTGTTATACAGAACGTGCTGGGTCCCGAGAGGGAAACTAAGATTCCTATGTAAGGAGAGAATGAAATCTCCGACCGAGAAAATCCAAGTATGGATTCCAAACCGAACACCAAAAATCTAAAAATTTGTTAAGAGAAATCGTTGTCTAGATTCAGCAAGGAAAACCCAATTCATAAGAAGGCTATGAAAAACATGTGATGGTAAAATAAATCAACGAGTTAAAAGAGGGAAAATTGTAATACAAATTTACCTATACTTTGAAGATGGCTCTTGGATGACAACTTGAAGACCATATGGATTCTTCCCGATTGTCCATATACGTTTCACAAAAAAGTTGTTAGGGTAGGGATGCTTAAAGGTGTTCCATGTGTAATTAAATAGAATACAAACACAATTTTTTGAAATAGTAAGAAGTATATCAAACACAAAAAAGACGTTCAAATCCCGAAGTGAACATAGATAGGAGAGGTTTGAGAAAGACTTCCATACTATATATCTTCGTAGGGATCTCCCAATTAAAATATAGTGAAAATCTGAATCATGTAAACCACTATTGAAAACTCTAAGAGCCAAATTCTCAACTACAAGATTGCAAACAAAATTTTAGATTGACAGTATGACCAGATATAGTTGGATAATTACAAATAACTACAACCAAACCTCTCGAGATAAAATCATATATTACAACAAACCAGTGGTTGCGTAAATTTTGTAGAGGAGGCCACAGACAATACTTATTCACTAAAAGACAAAGGAGTATATAATTGAGAGTTTACCTTGGATTGTGAAGAGTTGATAAACCTCGCTTACAGGAAACCCACATAGTGGAAGAACGACACTATATTTCATATGTCTGGCCAAAGACATGAAATATATTAGAGGAAAACTAAAATTCTAGAATAGTAAACTCAACTAAAAATTAATGAATATAAATTCCAGAGGAATTTCGAAACCAGGATGTCTTACCTTGAAAAGGTGCAGAGGTAGTCTCTGTGTTCAAAGCGAATCCTTTTCCTCAGTTTTTCGGAACTAGTCTTATTGCGAGTGAACGCAAGAATAACAGAGAATCATATGCATTAATAGTGAAGGAAACACAGGCTGAAGCAGAACGGAAGGTGTTCAACAGAGGTGGGGAGTGAAAAATAAGCATGAGTCAAAAACAAAATCCTTTATGGAAGTTCAACCCTAACCTTGATTTGATCCTATCCATCCATGTGGTAATAGATCTAGTGTCTGGAGAATTTCCCTCGGATTAACGTCTTAAATCGATGACCATATAGCCATGTGACATTGTACCTCAAAGTTAATGTCGAGATATCCTAACAAAACTCAAGTTTAAAGATTTGGTGTACTCTCATATGGAGGGACCGTTCAATATTTAAACCATGGCAATCAGTATGCCTCCAAGTTCACATGACGAAATTAGGTCTGAAAATGTAGTTAATACATAACATGAGTTAATATAGGTGAATGAAATATAACGTTAAAACTTATATGGTATACCATTATAATTGTCATATATGGATAAATAATGACCAAGTAAACTTTGGAAAGGTCAAGTAAATCAGTGGAAAGAGAAATTCACATAGGTTCAGACGTTATTTATATCACTTCAATGAATGGCACATATACATAGGGGAATGGAATAATGTATAAGGTGAGTAGTATAAACTCCTACCATGAAATGTGAATTCATATAGAAGGGTTCATATTAAGGGTTCTTAAACTTTACGAATATTAATAACCTTTAGAAAAGAGCCATACCAAAGTGAGCTTGATTATGAGTAAGTATATATATGTGTCAGAAAAATATATTGGAAATAAATTTTAAGGTAAAGTTAAAATGATAGACATATGGTTGAGGGGGAGTTATGTTTAGAGAATGTCTAGGTTAGTAGCATGAAAAGGGAATTTTTTTATTAATAGTTAAGAGTGGGAATTTAACTATTTCTATACCAAGTTCCATGTAAAATAAAATAGGGATGATATCGTAAACTTAGAGTCTCATTGAGATTTTATAATTGGAGTATTAGTCCCAACTAGTATATGAATAGGTTTGCAAGATGTAACTATACATCAAAGAAAATTGTTGATGGCATATGTACATCAGAATGTGACAAACAATAATCTTTCCATAGGATGAAATTAGTGTTATCACTATACAGAAAAAGAAAAAGAAAATGTCGAAATGGAGATGTTACAAGGTTGATGTTTGTTTTCATGCAATTGGTTAATTGTATTGTTGTCCCTTTTTCATTTTATTTCACAATAATTATTCTCTTGTTAGGGAAATTTTTTCCTCATTCATGATGTTTTGTTTTCTTGTATTTTCTAATAGAAATAAAAAGTGAAGTTCCCCTATACATACTGTAAGGTTAAAATTTTATATTATTTATTGACAAATGTAATGAAATAATTTTGTATCCTTTGTGATTCATATGTTTTTTGTTTTTCCTTTGTAGTAGAGAAGGCATCTTCTCCTTCGTTCCCAGCAAATTTTGTTTCTTTTAGTATGGATCCGACTATTTGGAAATTTCTCCCATTAGAAATTATGGATCCTGTATTTCGTTGGCTTCCTATATCACTCTTGATGAGATTTAAGTTGGTTTGTAGGAAATTGTTTCTTCTTTTTCAAAACCCTTTTTTCCTCAACATTTGAACTCGATTTCTTTCGAAAGAGTTAGGTTTTATTATTTCATGGTTATTTTTCCCTTGTATTTCTTCATGGTTTCTGACTTTAATGATAATGGTTTCGTTTATATGATTATTTTCCCTTTTCTTCATTCTTGATACAAAATTCAATGTATAATGGGATCAATCATTTTTTTCAATGCGCCTAGATTGGCAACTTTTGTCATTTTAGTTTTGGATCTCTCTCTCTCTCTCTAATCTCTCTCTCACTATTGGAATCTTAGAGATAGCCATGATGTGATTGGTTCTCTTGAATTTGGTTGAACTGGATTATCGGATGGTTTAAAAACATAGTGAGGTTGTCTCCCAAAGAAAAATAACACGGCCTAGGAATCCATGCACTAGAGAAGGTGGGATTGAATTAAATAATTATTTTTTCCTCGGTAGGCCTAAAAATATTCTATTGGTGAATCACGGGATATATGGTAAATCCTAAAGGTTTCTTCCCTCGATTAGGCCTAGGAATCCTTGACTTGTGAATGATGGGATATATAGTAAATCCTAGAAGGTGGAGTCTCAATTAGGCATATGAATCCTCGATCAATGAAAGATGGGATATATGGTAAATTGTAGGAACTAGGAGGTTGGAAAATTCCTCACGGTGTAGGTGGAGAAATCTAGCGGCATGCATTCTTGTTTAAGGCCTAGTGATCCCATGGGGATTTAAATTTTTGTCACTAGGTCGGAATAAGATGGGTTATTTCAACCATAAACCCAGCATAAATATTTCAAACCAACTTTAACTGGAAGTTATCCCTTCCATTCTGAGAGGGCTCTCTCAAATTACCGATAAGATTGTCAGTATAAAACTGTAATCTTCAGAAGGTTAATTCTATAATTTTCATGTGATTTTTTGAACATGGAATATTCTAATGAGAACCACCATTGGGCATGGAGTCAGTTAACTAAATTCAATTTCAAACAAACTTTATTCATGGAAACCATGGCAAATTGGGTTAAAAATTAACTCTAACAACATAAACACAACAAATGAACGAAGTTGGAGCATTTAATCATTAATGCCGAGTAATCATATTGCTATGAAACTGATAACAATATAAAAAACAAGGATATGAAAAACACATAAACCAAGGAGAATCTAAGGTTAGAAAATAATCTGTGGTAAACTGTATATTAGCTCATGAAGAAAATATTACAAAAGTTGTTGTTTCATTTTTCATCAACTCCTTCAAAGTGAAAAAGTCCCTCCTTTATATAGCGATACCTCTTTTACAATAGTATCCCACTTGGTCTAGACTCGATGCACATTAAAAAGTCCTATTTGTAATTGATTTACAAAATAGTGGAGTGTTTTTAGGGATATTTCAGTTTAAAAATAGTTTGAATACAAAAAATATTTTGTAGTATCCCTATTTTTACTACTCTTATTAGATAGTTGAACAATCCTAAAGGTCAAGTGTAACCAAAAGAAAAAAAATATTAAGGAAATAGTTTATTATTTTAAATTGAATAAAATTGGGAATTCAATTATTGTGCAAAGACTAGAGTATAATTAGAGATCACGAATTCAAATTCATGAGGACGAAAAAGATTCCAAAGACTTTCCCAGACTCTCGAAAAATCCTTGGAGAAAATAAAATAAAAATTCAATATTAGATTGGGGATAAAAATCTAAAAATTATATCTCACTAAAGTGGAAAGTTACTCAAAAGAGGTGGAATAAAACTAGAAAGAGGAAAAAGCTAGTTTTAAAGTACTTCTGTGGAACAAACAAAAGGAAAGCTTAGGAAAAAAGGAAAACAACATCATCATTAACTGGACGCAGTTATCGAAACATGTTGATGGGAAATAAGGCTTAAGTAAACCGTTCATGGGTATATAAGAGGTTGTCTACACCTTGGAGGAATTGGTCTCTAATCATGGGAAGTTGTGGAGAGAAAGCTAAAGGTTGGGTGGAAAATAGTCTTACAAGAAATGGTATGCACAATTACTTTAATTCTGGATTATGATTATGTTTTAATGATTTGAACGATATTTTAGAGAAATGATATTTTATGTAGATATATAAGTGGGAAATTATATGTTGTGATTCTAATTATTATAATGGAATTATGTTAGCTTTAAATTGTAGAGTCAGAACATAACTATAGTGAATATAGTTTAATTATGTATAGTTACATAAACAAATTAAATTAGTAAACGAAAAAATAAAAGGTGTAAACCCAATTAGGAGGGTTTAAATTTGTTGTTAGGTTATAAGAATTTATATGTTGAACTCATAAAATACATCATAAGAGGTAGAAAAGTTGTTAAAAGAAATATTTAACATAATTTTTCTATAAATCAAAATGAAACAGAAATCTAGATACAGAGGGAGCTAATTGTCAAACTAGAAAGAAACATGATTGTAGAAACAAAAATATAAATATCCCTATTCTACTTTAGTTACAAACATTGAATATATCTATTCATGCTTATGGACAAATAGGAAATTATATATCAGATATATATTGAAGTACTAGAAGATAGTACAATAACTATAAGTAGAATTCATGGTTAAAAACAATAGTGACTTGAATTACTACAAATAACTGGAAAATCATATATATTAAATTCTTATAAATATGAATTCTTATCATCATAATAAGAACATAAATTTGGTAGAAATAATTGAAAAAATACATCATTATACCCTGTCAAAAGTACATTGACTGAAGTCAAAGGTTATGTCTATTAAGTACAAAAATAATTCATGAATAATTATTCTTGAATTCAGTGGATTGACTTCTAGCATGTTATCAACCAACCTGTACATATAATGAGTAAAAGAAATTGCCAAGGTTTGTGAAAAGAATGCACATATTGACGAGAAGTAAGTTGTGAAAGGTGAAATACCTGTACCACAAACCAATATGAAAAAATATTAGAATTCAATTATTAGGATAATTAAATTCATTACATTAAATCTGAGAAAGGAACAACTAAACTTTTAATATAAATTTACCTTATGACTAAATTTGTCACGTCTCCCAGACCCATTTTTTTTTTCATATCATGTCTAGACACATCACCCCGATTGGGGGAAGACATTTTAACCTGTGATGAGTGCTACACATATAACATAACTCAAATATTCTTTACAAATGCAAACTGTTATCCGGGGTTTAGATTCTTCTCAGTACTTATAGACAGCCATGGAATACAAGAATTTCCATGAGAATTTTTGAGCTTGACCTCCCCTCTTCTCAGTCCCTATAGTAGACTTATATATCTATATATATTACTTTTTATTTCTCAGGTTTTCTGTTCAGAGTTGTGTCCAACTCTAGATGATCACTAGGCCCTTACTCAAACTTCCCAGTTTGCAAGCCTGATAAAATTTTCAACATTTTAGAGTTTCAGCATCGAGGTATAGATGTATGCCTCCTCGTATACATCTATCTCTACTCAGTTAACCTCCATTGCTCCAACTACTATCCCAGTAGTTTTTCTATGGATGGTAAACAGATGCTCTGTTCATAGTATTATTACACATGCTTACAATCTTTCCTCACACAAAATTTTATCACACCATAGATTTTGCACTAGGCTTTCCCCCCTTACTTTTCTGTTACAACCATTCAACATGGGTGACACTATGGTACAAATTCCACTATTCCATGGGAAAACTAGGAAACAGATCCTCTTGCTTCACTCAAATGGAGGTAGAGAATACTGAACTGGATAGTTTAGGATCCCTAGTGTTAGATCCTCGTCCTTAGTTAGGATACAACTTCTACTTCCATATGTGTACAATTACATTTAATAAAATAATGTAAATTCTAAATTTTACAATTCTTTCCATTGTAACACAGTTGACATACTGAATCCCATACAGCTATCACAGGGTTATTGTTCCCTACTTCCTGTTATTGATTTCAGTGAATTCTGTGCCATCAGTATTGTTATGATAGATTTAGTTGTTTGGTACTTGCTGTTCATGGTTACTGTTTTGTTAACATTTTCTGTTTATACACACATAAATTAAATATTTCTTTAAGAGATAGCAAGCTATACCTATACATGGTTATTAAATTTGCTGTTCAATTGCTCTATCATCTCTAACCTCACTACTAACAGATACTCATCCATACAACCAAACCATTTGTCTCTGCTATCAATAGCTTTGGTTTGCAATTACATGAATTACTTAACAATTAATCAATCTATCATTTGCATAATGCACCATAACATGACAACTCATAAACTGCATAATGAACCCCTAACATCACAATTTCATAAAAACATGGATATGTTTAATACAGACTTACAAAAATCTGCCAATTTATGCATGCACCCCACTTCCATGACCAGTCCACCCAACCTTAGAGTTCGTTTGTCTCCAGAACTCACCCCCGAGCTGAGATCCTCCAAGAACAGACTAACCTCAATCTGTTCTGGAGCAGCTTATTTAAGCTGTGCTTTCCCCAAAGCCTGTTTCCAATTCTGCGTCCAGAATTTCAGGATGCTTTATTCCTGTTTAGCCTAGGCTTCCCATTTTGGGAATCTTTAAAGCTGTTTTAAGCTTTTTCTCACCTCTTCCCAACTACTCCTCTTCATTGGGGAAATTTAGATTTTTCCTCAAAAATCTAAATTAGAAATAATTTCTTTCAAGGATTTTTGAAAGATTTTGGGGAAAGTCCTTTTTCCTTTTCCATTACCTCATGGATTAGGCATATGATCTCATTTTCTCATCTGGTCATAGTGCATACATAATATTTTATTTATTTTTCATAAATAAATAGTTAACCACATCCACACAATAATTATCCATTGGGGTCCACTCCCCTTTGGATGTATGTTCAAATGTCGCATTTGAAAAGCATAGAACTTGGGGAGTGTTACATATTCCCCCTCTGAAAATAAACACCGTCTTCGGTGTTGACAACTATATACTTAGTTTATTTTGAACATAATTATGAACGATGTTCCATCATCTTAGCTTCTCTGTTCCATGTAGCTTTTCAGCAGTAAAGTGCTCCACTGTACCTTTACTCTAGCTACTGTTTGATTTCGCAATTCCCATTTCTTCCCGCTTTCATCTTTGAAGCAACTCTGGAAAGAAATTCTTTTTCTGGTTCCACCTGGACCACATCAAAATCGGTTCTACCTGGACCACATTCCAATAAATCATGTGAGAATCATCATGTACAAAATTTTATATTTTTTTTTCAACAAGGAGACATGAAACTCATCATAAATTTTAGTATGCAAGGGGGAGGCTATTTTTCCCCCTTTTTCAACACCTTCCTTGGTGTTACACTTTAACATGGATTTTTTTTTTTTCCACTTTGACAAAGATTTCTTCTTCGTCTTTGATTAGTTTCCAGCAGAGTACTCTTCTGCTTCCACTCTATTTACTGATGCTTTATGCAGTTGGTTTTCTTCCTACTTCTTTGCAAGAAGTCTGTCTGGAAGATCTTTTATTCCGTTTTCTCTATCCACAATTCATACAACTGTAAGTAATGTCAGATACATACAATTGATAATTCACAACAACATTCTGCATCTCAATAAACTTAAGAAATTCAGTTATTAGTCAAACCGTTCAGGTTCATAATAGTTTAGTGCACTTTTAGTACACTACTTATCCTTTCTTGTTTTTCAGTGAGATTCAGTTCTTTCCTCCCGCAACTTGGTCCAGTTTAGCTTTTCTTGAGGTGATTTATCTTCACCTTGTTTTCTCCTTGGTTCCAGAGTGTACACTTTCCTGTTACACACTTGGCTAGACAATTTTACACTTTTCATTAGTACTCAGAAGTGAAAGAAAACAATTGTATCATATGCATGTTTATGCTTATCCTTTCTCAGTTCATAGTCGTACTTCCAGTATTTTATCATTGTTTTCTTTTGTAAGTAAATAAATTTAATTGGTAATAACTAGACTTGTTAATTCAATTCAATGCTTACTTCCCACATGAAATTTTTTTTTTTTTTTTTTTTTTTTTTCCTCTAACCTCTTTTAGGAATTGTATCCACTAATTCAAAACTTACGTGAATAAACTTGGAGCTGATGGGTTTCTCCCACACCCACGTCCAATTGTATCTCATCCTCTTTTCTTTTAGTTGGTAGTTGTGTGATTTCACGCTACTTCCAGTCTTTGAATTTACGGTTCAGGAAAATTAAATCAAATAAAATTTACCTCAACAAAATTTTATAGTGTGAATACATGTATTCACTATTATTCATCACATTCACCAGTTTTTCTACTTGAAAATGTCAAAATTGTATTTGACACAATTTCCCCTTTTTCAAAGTATTTCCATAATTTGGGTTTATAACCCATACTTAAGTTTACCACTTCACTTTTTCCATGTATATGAGCTAAAATATGTTTATCACAAAATACTTTAGTCATGACTTAATATACTTGTCTTGAACCTCATCTTGGTAATTTTTCCAATCCAAAATATATATATATATATATATATATATATTTTTTTTTTTTTAATTTTTTTTTTTCCCACCTTATACTTTTACCACTTAATCTATAACATTACGACCATATGGTGAAATATGTCCTTCCACTTTAGTTGCAACTTTTAAGGTAACTTCACTTTTACTATTCCCTAGTGAATTTTTCCTTCTCCCTTACTCCCGTGGGTATAAAGTTGGAAGTTTACTAACTGAACTAAATGATCATGTATGAAGATATTATATTCATACAACTCAATAAAGTTAACATTATAACATATAACAAGATCAGCTATATTTATAATGTTACTTGTGAATTTAACTTAGGTCCCACGTGCAATTTGTTTCCTTTTAATCTATCATTTCTCATGATAATTGTTATTATTTTATATATATATATATATATTTACTGGTTAATTAAGAATTTACCACTTATATTTAACACACCTCTATTAAATATAAGTTGTCATTTTCCTTTTGTTCCACATAGTACTATATAACATATTAGGAGCATATATCACACCTCCCAAATTTTTTCTCAGGATCCCAATTTACTGTATCCACTTTGATCTCTATGTGTGATAATACCACTTACACATCTTGAATTTTAATCCAATTTTTCACCTAGATATATATATATATATATATATATATATATATATATGAGTGTTGTCCTACTCACTCCAACCAATTATGGGAATTTATTAGTCCACTTAATTAATAATTTTGTAACACCTCCAAAATTTTTTTTTTTTTTTTTTTTTTGAATACCCTGGGGTGTTCCCCCTCTATTCACATAACTATTGGAACAAGGGATTTCATATTCTTACTCTATTGTTTGTTGACACAATCTACTCTAATACTTTCCCTCTTCATACAATATTGAGCACTCCATCTATAGGCCTTCCAACCGTGTATATATATATATATATATACCTTTCGATAATAATAAGGGAGGAGATTTTTTTTTTCTACTATAACCATAGTGTAGGTGGATGTACATAACTTTCACAATCCTCTCCTAACACTTTATACTTTCCACTCATATCTTGTTGAGTCCCCTATATAGTTTACACCTCTATCTATGTATTCTCATACATAGAAAACTAATAACATTAATACACATGTATGGGTAAGTGTAAAGGCCATTATCTATATACATATTATTTAGCTCAAGAACCATCCATATAACTATCGCATCCATATATATATATGTGTGGTAAGTCCGTTCAAACCCTATGATATAATTTATAAGCGGCGATCCCATGTATCGCGTGAAATCAAAATACCCCACTTAAAGTTTGCATTGGTCTCGTACGCTTATATATATAACGATTTTCTACATATACGTTTATGCATGCGTTGCTGAAACCCTTCCGAGCGGCCGTAGGTTGATGCACGTTCTGACATCATCATCCGGCACGATTTCCTTTCCCCCGACTTTAGCCATGAGGCGCTATGTTAATTCATCGCGGCGCCTGTAATACTTATCACCGAGTCACTTCGACGGTAACCTATACACAGATCAGCGTGGACTGTCAGCTGTATGGTTACGGGGTTGCATTATGAAACTTTGTTATGGTTAAAACGTGACTAACCAAATCGAATTTAGGTATTTTTATTCAACAGATCAGTCACGACTGGGCGCATGTTCCACAGATATAAGTTGTAGCAGGAGGCTTGACAGCGTGTCAACTCTGACCAGGCTACCGGACAATGGAATGATACCACTTTGGAACCCGGCTACAACGCGTCGTGGTTTCATTCGGGAGTACACAATAGATACATTGGTTATGTTTTCTTGTAAGCTGCCGAGTACAAGGCCCAGTGCTAGGGATTGGCGTGTAACATTATTTGGTGTTTGTTTGCAGGAGTAGTGACTCCCAATGGAGCGAGAAATTTTGTCAGAGGCGGCGTACGCTGCCCTCCGTCCATGAAAACTCGACATATGGATTTGAATGAACAGTTCCGACGGCTCCAGTCCGGAGAGCGCTGCACTCCCATTATTGCAGTCGTTAACCTTAGGGTTAACTCGATACCTCAAGCGTATGACTCCATACCTTCTCGGCGCAGCTGAATATTACCTGGTACCATTCTATTGATACACTGCATCTGCTAAATCCCCCTCGGGATTTGCTGAAGTTATTGGGCAGTCCGATTAGGGTTTTCGGTGGTGCCTTATATTTCTTACGCATGAGGATTTTCCATTTCTTCCTACTGTTCTTGTGGTTGTTTTTATTTTTCTACAGTGTTGACTCTGCTATTGTAGAGGGCGCAGAGAGGCTGTAGCAGTCGGGTTACTCCAGGACAGAGCTCTAGCCGGTATTCATTTTCCGTGCTCGAATCATCTCTGATCTCGGTTCAGTTCGTTTGCTTTCCTTCAGCTACCCTCTCAGCGTTTCATACATTTCGATGTGGCCACTGTTAGAGCGTCTGCAGAGGAGGTAAACTCTACTCTCAATCCTCTGTTTGACCTCAGCAAGTTGGGCGTTGAGTTTCTTCTTTATCTATTTGCAGTATTCTGAATGTGTCAGCCGAGGGTAGGGCACCGAGGGTATTATATCGGTCGTCCCCCTGTTTGGAACACTACCTCAACGCCGTTCTTTAAATGAAATTTTTGTTTTTCTGTTACATATGTTGGGTACAGTCCAGCCTAACCAAAATCAGCCGAAATCCTGCTGTCGACCAGCACTGTGGTTGGGTTGTTTAATGGTTTGGCTTCTGTATATATCTTAATGAGGTGATGCCGCGGCTTGAATGGCGTTGGCTTGACGATAATAATTTTTTCTTTTATTTGATATCCTTCATCTGTAACAATAAATCAATTATGACCCCGTCAACAAAAAAGATTCGGCTATCAGTTTTCTCTGAAACGAATTTAACTGGAGCTACTATTCTTTTTGTTCTATTTTCGTATCTCTGCGCATTGTAACAGGCTCACGATGAGCTAGGGTTAGCTCTCGGCATTCGTTGCCCGGAGTACCTCTCACCGCGCGACCGTAGGTTGAATCCTATGTTAAAATCAATTTGGCAATAGAGATCAGTAATATACCTCGTGTTAGCGTAGTTGGTTCTGGTTTATATTTCTTTGATTTCTTCCATACTGACTCCGCCCATATACAACCCGCAGTTATTACTTTTGTTGACCTTTTCTAAATTACCTCTATACATATATTGAAAAGCAGGTAGGACGAATTATATTTCAGTTCTCGGCGCCTTCCTGTTTTTTTTTTTTTTAAACTTGTTATCTTTTATGATTTGTATATTCGTGAGGTTTCAGTGATAATTAACCCTCTGATCTTCTTTCAAATCGCATCAAAGTTTGGTTATGATATATATCTATACTCTCGCCCGTTCTTTGTTTATAATGGTTTATAATTGTTGCCACGATTCTTAGTTAGCAGCGCGCATTTTTTTTTTTTTTTTTCTCTGTTGATAGCTCATGCAGAAGGTAACGGTACATATAATTTTAGTACTATGGCTCACGGCCTTTGTAAATATTTTGGATGTATATGAATGTTCCATTGCCATCACGCCCTATATTTATATGCTAGCTTTACATATTAACTGTAATACTAACATTTAAAAGTAGATATTCAATTTTTTTATACGCCGTGTATATGCTATGAGTGGTATAACCTTTTTATATAGATTTGATATTCTTTTGGGAATAGACCATGTCGCTCTTCAAAATCTAACATTTCGGTTTTTGAGACAGTTCTAATAGCTGCTATTCGAGCCATGACGCTCGACGAAGAAAGCCGCTTTTTTTTTTTTTTTTTTTTTAAGAAAGCAGCTTTTCTTATAATTTTTTTTTTCCTTTTCGAACTGCTTACATATCCAATGTAGCATTAACGCATCTTACTATAGTTTTACTCTCCGCTGGTGTAGTTAGTTGTAAAAATCATACCCAGCAGCGAACATGCATGTTCATCATTAGCCGACCTCTTCGGTATTAAATTGTCAACACCTCTTTTGTTTACAGGCCGCGGCTATAACGGAGGTACCCTCTCATCTTACGCAGTGATGAGGTACCCTATCTAGCTGTTGTTGGCCGGGCTGAGGAGGTGCCTAACTGTTTATTGCAGTGATAACTGGTAATGATTTCTCTGTATGGTGTTAACTTAGGCGGTTATCCCTTACAATTCAACAGAATAGCAGAGCGGTACCTTGACATAGTTCCAAATCATTGCCCGTCGTTGGATGTAAAGTGGAATGCACGAGTTCCACTATGGATAAAGTCTGGATATTAACTGGTCCATACAGCATGGATGCGCAATAATTTGTTTTATTGTTTTGTTATATCTTACTACAGTAATGATAGTTTTACACAGTGATACATTAATTGTTTTGTGAAACGATATCATAACAATAGGGTATGCATAAGTCAATTTCATCCCGTCGCACGTATCACCCCGATAGACATATATATATATATATATATATATATAATGCCGAACGATCATTGCCCTCGCATGTTTCTTTTATATGTAGTTGGAATATAATACCGAATGATCATCGCTCTTGCGAGGTTCATTTATATTATGGTTGTAGTTGGAATATATTAATACGTTTCTCAACATTTCAATACTCTTGTAAATAGGGTTAATTTATATGTACTTATAAAGTAATACACTCTAGGCATGGTCTTTTATGATAGTGACATCAGTATATTTCTTACCCTATTCCATAGATACAGAATTCTTATCTATACATCTGATTTCCTTGGTTACTTTAATACAATAATATTAAATTTTCTTTTCCTCTATGTTTATGTATAGTGTTAAATGATGGTATAAGGTAGTAGCAACTTTTCATTTCTTCATAAAATTTCTATTGACATAGATGTCTATATACTTGAACCAATCATGGTTTAAAATTTGTATACCCTTCTATTTGACCTATGTGTCCTTTTCGTCATGCAAAATAGAAAAGAACCACCTCATGGTATTCCTCCCGGTTACAAGTAGAACTAATAGAAATCACTTAATAATCTTTCAACTCTACATGCACTTTCATCTTTACATGTGAGCATATATTCTTATTTTTGGTATACATACAAGTGACACAATTTAAATACCTGAAAGTATATCCAAGATAATTGTATACTTGAAGTAATATTTTTAATATTCATAAAATCTATAACAGTTTACTAGTTCTTGGCGAGCACCTATCTTGCCCAATTTTTGAACTTTGCTCCGATACCATTTGTCACGTCTCCCAGACCCATTTTTTTTTTTCATATCATGTCTAGACACATCACCCCGATTGGGGGAAGACATTTGAACCTGTGATGAGTGCTACACATATAACATAACTCAAATATTCTTTACAAATGCAAACTGTTATCCGGGGTTTAGATTCTTCTCAGTACTTATAGATAGCCATGGAATACAAGAATTTCCATGAGAATTTTTGAGCTTGACCTCCCCTCTTCTCAGTCCCTATAGTAGACTTATATATCTATATATATTACTTTGTATTTCTCAGGTTTTCTATTCAGAGTTGTGTCCAACTCTAGATGATCACTAGGCCCTTACTCAAACTTCCCAGTTTGCAGGCCTGATAAAATTTTCAACATTTTAGAGTTTCAGCATCGAGGTATAGATGTATGCCTCCTCGCATACATCTATCTCTACTCAGTTAACCTCCATTGCTCCAACTACTATCCCAGTAGTTTTTCTATGGATGGTAAACAGATGCTCTGTTCATAGTATTATTACACATGCTTACAATATTTCCTCACACAAACTTTTATCACACCATAGATTTTGCACTAGGCTTTCCCCCCTTACTTTTCTGTTACAACCATTCAACATGGGTGACACTATGGTACAGATTCCACTATTCCATGGGAAAACTAGGAAACAGATCCTCTTGCTTCACTCAAATGGAGGTAGAGAATACTGAACTGGATAGTTTAGGATCCCTAGTGTTAGATCCTCGTCCTTAGTTAGGATACAACTTCTACTTCCATATGTGTACAATTACATTTAATAAAATAATGTAAATTCTAAATTTTACAATTCTTTCCATTGTAACACAGTTGACATACTGAATCCCATACAGCTATCATAGGGTTATTGTTCCCTACTTCCTGTTATTGATTTCAGTGAATTCTGTGCCATCAGTATTGTTATGATAGATTTAGTTGTTTGGTACTTGCTGTTCATGGTTACTGTTTTGTTAACATTTTCTGTTTATACACACATAAATGAAATATTTCTTTAAGAGATAGCAAGCTATACCTATACATGGTTATTAAATTTGCTGTTCAATTGCTCTATCATCTCTAACCTCACTACTACCAGATACTCATCCATACAACCCAACCATTTGTCTCTGCTATCAATAGCTTTGGTTTGCAATTACATGAATTACTTAACAATTAATCAATCTATCATTTGCATAATGCACCATAACATGACAACTCATAAACTGCATAATGAACCCCTAACATCACAATTTCATAAAAACATGGATATGTTTAATACAGACTTACAAAAATCTGCCAATTTATGCATGCACCCCACTTCCATGACCAGTCCACCCAACCTTAGAGTTCGTTTGTCTCCAGAACTCACCCCCGAGCTGAGATCCTCCAAGAACAGACTAACCTCAATCTGTTCTGGAGCAGCTTATTTAAGCTGTGCTTTCCCCAAAGCCTGTTTCCAATTCTGCGTCCAGAATTTCAGGATGCTTTATTCCTGTTTAGCCTAGGCTTCCCATTTGGGACTCTTTAAAGCTGCTTTAAGCTTTTCCTCAGCTTTTCCAGCTTTTTTCTCACCTCTTCCCAACTACTCCTCTTCATTGGGGAAATTTAGATTTTTCCTCAAAAATCTAAATTAGAAATAATTTCTTTCAAGGATTTTTGAAAGATTTTGGGGAAAGTCTTTTTTCCTTTTCCATTACCTCGTGGATTAGGCATATGATCTCATTTTCTCATCTGGTCATAGTGCATACATAATATTTTATTTATTTTTCATAAATAAATAGTTAACCACATCCACACAATAATTATCCATTGGGGTCCAGTCCCCTTTGGATGTATGTTCAAATGTCGCATTTGAAAAGCATAGAACTTGGGGGGTGTTACAGAATTTTCCAAAATCATTTCTACATACAAACAATAAAATAAATTAATTTACAAGGATAGAATGATAAAGATAAAAATACTGTAAAGGAATACTAGTATTAAAGAAAATAAAAAAGAAATACATGTATTATGACAAATTAAACACATAATGCAAATTCACGACTAGTTTCAGAACAAGAATAAGAGGGCATGTAAAATAAATCATTATATTAGTTGAGGCAACTAATAAAATGCTAAGTACTTCTTGAAGAAAGATCTAGAATATATTTACAAAATTTGTTTTCAATGATTCTTAATACTTATGCAAACAATTATAGAAATTGAGAATAAGTAGAAGATACATGCATAATTCATGCCTTAAATTTTATAAATATACTTCTACAATTGACGACAAAGTAATAAAAATTACATCTTTGTATGAAATCATGTAAATGAACCTTAAGTACCATTAATTTATAGCTGTTTGGGAAAACGAGGGTTTCCATTAATACATCGTTGAGAAGAAAACCAAAATATTTTTAAATGAATGTATTTGAAAATGAGGGTGGAGAAACATAAATTGAGTGATGATAAACTACCAAGTCATTTCGGACTTCGTAGGTAATAAAATCAAATTTCAAGGTAATTTCAATACAAGAGAGTATTATGACATTTAATTCGAAATCTATTCGAAATCGAATATCCTGTAAAGGAAATAAAAATTCATACATGTAGAAGTAAATAAGTACTAAGTAAACCCAGTACGTATTCTAAGAGTGTAAAAATAAAACCGATGAGAACAATGCGAATTTCATACTTCGATTATATTACAAACAATGAGAATCCAAATCGAAAGGCTAACATCATTTCATATGGTGTTATCATAAAATGAGAACAATTAAAATGTATAAATCTAATTTCTGATGATAGAATCCAAAACTAAGAAATAATAGATAGTAGATTTATACATACTACAACTCAAAATCTTCTCAATTTACCAAATATGGATAAAATTCATATTAAGAGAAAGAACAAAGAAGTATTGGCCTTAAAAAATATTAACATCGAACTCAAAAACCAAACAGGGGTAAGTGTAAATAATTCTCATCTTAGTAGATACAATTCAAGTGCAAATAATAGGGGAAACCATTTTTCAAAGACCAAACACCCTATAAAAATTTATCTCTGGTATGAAAAGTTCAAAACTACGGAAGATTTGGGGATTCGTAAACCAAACACGCAGAATAAAATTGGGTTTAGAATAATTTCTTAAATGAAATATACTTACCTGGAGAATGTTGGAAAGAAATGGAGAAAGACCCCAATTCGAAATCCATTGAACCTGCAAGAAATATCAAACACATTAATGGTAGAGAGATACAAGTTAAAAAATTAATTAACTAAAATGTGGACTTAGAGGAAGGAAAGTTCTAAAATTAAAGGGTAGATGGTAATTTAACTTGAATGATGCATACCCTTACCTTTACTAGAGACAAAGTCTCATGAAATGAAAAGAAAAAGTCCATGACAGAGTTGCCTTCATGTATATATTCCATCTGTGTAAACCTTTGAAACATCATTTTCAAACTAAGGCTTCATCAAGCAAGCTGAGTTGCAGAACCGGAGGCAGAAATTATGAAATGAAAAATGAAAAAGAAACTTAGGGTTTGATAGAAGTAAATTCCATCATAAAATACAAATTGATCCAAATCGTCCATGTGGATTTCATCAAAAGGGAGAAGCCGAGGAGCCATGTGAAGGCAGTAAATGTAAATTTATAGGAAATAGAGGAATCATGAGGTTATAAATGCAAATCCTAGTACAAAATATGAAACATAAATCCCAAACAAAAATCTTGTATACGATTTACTCAAACATTAATAAGTGACAGGAATAACATTAAATGAGAATTTGAAGTGTTGAGTCACAAAATCCAAATCCATGTCATAAAATATAGCTCGAATATTGAACCAATCAAATATAGTGGTTGATGCATATAAATTTGTGATATGTAAATGAGGGTTGAAACATATAAACCTCTCTTATATATTCATAAGTAAGGATTAATGAAATTCCAATTAATTTCACATAGAATACAAACCAAAGTTTACGAAATTAGAGTTCATATTTCATTAATGGCATAGTATATTAGGATAAGGAGAAGAACTCCTTGGAATAGGTTAAACATACCTTTGGAATTAGGAACACAAGCATTTTAATAAATTAGAATTATAATAAGATACTTAAGGTAAAATAAATGTAATAGTGAGGTATTACTATTACAATATTTATTCACAATTAAGGTTATAAAGAGGGTAATATGGACCTAACCTAGGTTATGAAAATTAAAATACAATGAAGAAATGATAATATAGAATTAGGTCAAGTAGAAGTGGTTCAGTAAATATATGACCTTGGATTCATAAAGTACAAAAAGTTAAAAAAGATATTTGTCTAAAATTGATGAAATATGGAGGAAGGAATAATGACAGATGTCGTCAAATAGTGACGAAGAAAGATATTGGTGAACACAAAGTAAGCAGCTATACTATAAATTGAAAAACAAAATTTTGGTAAGTGGAGTTGTTACAGATGGTATCAAAGACCACGTTGAAAAATTGGGGCTATATGTGTTCTCACACTAAAAATAAAAAATCCAAGATTTATGCTGCTGCAAATTGTTTTTTAATTAAAAAAATTTACATTAATTTCGTATCTATGTATAGTGAATTAGTGAAGAAAAGTACAACTGAAATTATGAATGAAGGGGAAGAGTTGTACGTAGATTTGGGTGGTGCGGAAAATCCACCAGATAAAAATGCTCCATTGTTGGCCATGCTATAGGAAATGAAACGAGAAAGTATTCAGCGGAAACCAGTAATGAAAGATTGTTACAAGCCATCGAAGAGATAGAAAGGTTCATCAAAGAATTAACCTCTAGGTCTAGTCATGAAGGTGAAGGCTCTAAAAAGAGAGAAAGGAAGCTAAAACCAACTAAAAAGGATCTAAGGAAGGAGAAGCCTCTGGACATCAATCCAGAAA
Source organism: Pinus albicaulis (assembly GCA_034641835.2). Taxonomy (NCBI): domain Eukaryota; kingdom Viridiplantae; phylum Streptophyta; class Pinopsida; order Pinales; family Pinaceae; genus Pinus; species Pinus albicaulis. The sequence continues at coordinate 1,271,196,265 of CM076581.1, forward strand.
GAAAAAGGGATTGCAAGGAGAATTTTGAAAAATTAAACCTCCCACTTATGATGGTGAAAAGGAGGAAGAAGCTGAAGCTTGGCTTCTAAACATGGTCAAATAATTTCAGTTTTATGAATATGGAAGTAACCTGAAAGCCATATTGGCTATTTACCAACTACAAAGTAATGCTACTTTGTGGTGGGAAGAAACCAAAATGGTACATGTGCTAGATGAAAAAACCGTTACTAGGGAAGACTTACAAACTAAATTTAAATCGAGATATCTAAGTGAAAAACATTATGCTGACAGGAGTTTCATGAGCTGAGATTGGAACATATCACAACAGATGAGTTTGTTACCAAATTCATAAATATGCTTCGTTATGTATCTTATATTAGAGAAGAGAAGGCTAAGGTATGATGATTTTTAAATTTCCTACCTATTATCTACAAGGAGAGAATAGAATTTGATAATCCGAAGACAATGGATGAAGTTGTGTGCAAAGAAAGACTATGTTATCAGTATTTCAAAGGCAGAAACGATCAACTAAAAATTTGGCAGAAAAATGAAAAAGGGAAAGGTGAATATAGTGGGAAAAGAGTGAAACTAGCATAATTGAAAAAAATTGGGAAAAATAATCAAAGGAAGAAGTTTAACAAACTGGAGAAAACCAGCCAACCCAATCACAAACTGGATCTAAATTGATGGATGTAAGCAGTAAGAAATACGGAACTGTAAAAATGAAGGAACCATTAAATTTTTGGGGTTGTGAAAAACCTCATCTATTATGGGATTTTCCTCATGGAACAGTTCAAAATATTCAACTATTGAGAGATGCAACTATTGTAAATGATGTTTCTAGAAGCATTCCAAGAATCAGTGCTGCCCTAGAAGATCGCCAAGATGAACATTAATCAACCATGGTAGATATAGAAGGTATGATTGTTGAACAACCTGGTTCTATTTTTATATATCCATGAGAGAAATTAAGCTATATAAGTCATTAGATGGTGGAAAAGTGCAAATTAAGATCAGAAAAATTTCAGCAATCATGGTTGGTTTAGTTAGCTATGGGAACAAAAAGAAAAGTGACCCATAAATTACCCAAGTTTGTTGTAAATCTAAATGGGTATGAAACTGAATTGAATTTAAATATTTTACCTTTAGGTTCCTATGATGTGTTAATGGGAATGGACTGGTTAGAAAAACATAAAGAAATAGTCAATTGCTTAGATAAAACAATCATTGTATAAATGGTGAGGGAAAACCGGTGATAGTAAAAGGAAAACGAAGAACCATAACAATCAGACAAATTTCAGCACTAAACTTAAAAATGACAATAAGAAAAGGATGTCAAGTATATGTTGTACAAGTGAAGGAATTGGGACAGCAAAGTGAAAAAGGATCTGTAGAAAATTTACCAATAATCAGATAATTGGAAGATGCGTTTCCAGATGAAATTCCTCAACTACCCCCTAAAAGAGAAATTGAGTTTTCAATTGAATTAATACCTAGAGCTACACCTGTCTCTAGAGCACCATATAAAATGAGTACCCTAGAGTTTTTAGAATGAAAACTACAACTACAAGGGTTGTTGGACTAAGGTTATATCCGGCCAAGTGTGTCTCCATGGGGAGTACCTATATTGTTTGTTAAAAATAAATATGGCACATTCATAATGTGTATAGACTACATACAACTAAATAAATTGACTATGAATAATAGATATCATCTACCCCGAATAGATGATTTATTTGATCAAGTGAGAGAAGCCACTATCTTTTCAAAGATTGATTTAAGGATGGGCTATCATCCACTGACAATTAAGGATGAAAACATAAATAAGACTGCATCTAGAACTAGATACAGACACCAAGAGTTTGGAGTTCTACCTTTTGGGCTGACTAATGCACTTGCTACATTTATGTGTCTAATGAACAGTGTGTTAAGTATCTAGACAAATTTGTTCTAGTTTTTATTGATGACATTCTAATATATTCTAAGAATGAAGCAGAACATAAATAACATCTCAAAAATGTATTACAAACACTTAGAGAGCATAATTTGTATGCCAAACTTAGCAAATGTGAATTTTATAAAGATAAAATTCAGTATTTGGGTCATGTAATTTCAAAACAAGGATGGGAAATAGACCTAGGAAATATACAAGTTATCATGGATTGGCCTATTCCTACTGATGTTCTATTTATAACATTATTCATGGGAATTGTGGGATACTACAAGAGATTTGAAGAAGGATTTTTAGCCTTAACATATCCTATTATCTATCTACAGAAGAAAGGAGTGAAGTTTGAGTGGACAAAAAAATGTCAACATAGTTTTGAAAATTTAAAACTTAAACTAACAACTGCTCCTATTTTGAAGAGTGTTGATACAAACAAAGAATTTGTAGTATGTAGAGACGCTTGTGTAGAAGGATTAGGAGGGGTTATTACAAGGAAACTAAGCCATAGCATATGAGTCAAGAAAATTAAAGAAACATGAAGATAATTACATTGTGTATGACTTAGAGGTAGCTTCTGTAATACACGGTTTGAAGATGTGGAAACATTATCTGTTAGGAAAGAAGTTTTTATTAATGACAGATCATATAAGTTTGAAATAATTCTTCACACAACGTGATTTAAATACTAGACAAGATATGTGGCTATCTTTCCTTAGTGAGTTTGACATAGAAGTCAAACATATTAAAGGAAATGAAAATAATATTGTAGATGCTTTAAGTATGAATTCTCATCAAAATTTAAATTGTGTTTAGAGTAGTGAGAATTTTGACATTGAAGGATTGATACAAGAAGTAATGAGTTAAGAATCAAACTATGAAAAACTTCAAGAAAATTTATAGAATACTAAGATATTGGGATCTTCTTAAAACCAAAAAGGATTGATTTGTTATAAAAATAGATTGTACATTCCCAATGTGAGCTCATTAAAATGTGAAATTTTAGATAAGTATCATGAACGACCCTATGTAGGACATCCTGGTTATCAGAAATTCATTTCAGCCTTGAGGAAGAATTTGTTTTCACCAGGTATGAAAAAATATGTGGCTAATTATTTAGCTAGATGTTTGGAATATCAACAAGTAAAAGTAGAGCATCAACATCGAGTAGGATTTTTGAATCCTTTACCTATCCTGGAATGGAAGTGAGAAATAGTTTCCATATATTTTATAACTGGTTTTTCGAGAACAAATATGAATATGATTCTATAATGGTAGTTGTATATACATTGACTAAAACTACACACTTCTTACCAATACAATCTAATTTTGGTACAACTCAAGTAGCTAATGTATTTATGAAAGAGATTGTAAAGTTACATGGTATTCCTAAAATGATTATATCAGACAAAGATGCAATGTTGACTTCAACATTTTGGAAGACCCTATTTGGGGGAATGGGTACCAATTTGAACTTTAGTACCGCACACCATCACCAAACTATAACATACCTCGATAACCTCGCAGAAAAATGCATGGAGTTAGGAAATTTTTTCAACATTTACGAATGTGTAACCTTATAAATTACTTTTTATATTTCTGCATTAACAATTTGAATAACCATCACCACTTAGATAAATATTTAGTAAAAATCATAGTGTGTTACACAACCATTAATTTTCCTTGTTGTAGCATATTAACTTAATTTCCTTGCTATAGTTATGCATCAATCCCATGATGATTTTAAATCAACTATTAAATCACCTAATTGATAATATAAACATCAAATCATGAAATAAATTAACATCATGAAAATGACATAATGAAAAATCACATCATTAGACACTGATATACCCTGGAAACCCCATAGGGTGAAGATAGTCGTCGGTGGGGTCATTTCACATATAACTAAAGTTCAGAACACCATCCTTGTATGGTAGATATGATTGGTTTTTGGTGGGTTTTATTCTCTATAGTGGAATATACGTAAATAGGTGGCCATATTCTTGGAATTCTTAGAATTAGAAGGGGATCTATTCACAATCTATTGATTTCGTATATACTCTATCTTATAAGGATATATTATTTGGAAATTTTGAGGGATTGTGATATGTCTATATAGACATAGATTTAGGCATATTATGTATATAAATCCTTTCTATTAACTTTATATATTTTAACAAAATTCCATAGCGTTTTACTTATTCCTTCCAATTTTTCTTCTTCCTAAAATTCATTGGGATAATATAATATACATCAAATATGTAATAAATAAATAAAATAGGGTAAAATCATAATCAATAGAGCATAATTCCATGAAATCAAGGTGAATTCAAGGAATATTATGGTGTTCTCACTATATATATATATATATATATATAATGTGTGATGTTAAAAAATTCAATGAGATTTAATTTTTAAATCATTGAATATTTTCCCATGGGTGAAATGTCACCTCTAAAATTATCTTTCAATAGAAATGTGCTATATTTGTTTGTGCACATGAATGCATGAGTGTTCCTAGGAATGTGCATGTCTTATTGGGCAAAAAATATTGGTAAACCGCACATCACCAATGAGAGCACCAACTAGGATGTCGAGTAAGCATGTCCTAGAAGTGAACATTTATTACTAGGAATATGCACATGTTAATGGAAATGTGCACATGCCCATGATGAATAATACTTAGTAATGCACATGTGCTCCAAACACATATTTTTTTATACACCTGGAATAATTTTCTCTTCATTTTGGACTACATGAAGAACACGTGTTAATTATTGGTAGCAGTTTGGATGTGTTCCTTAAAAAAAGCAGGTGCATGTTTTACAAAACACATACGTTTTATTCATTATAAAAATAACATACCTTCCTCCCTTCCCCTTTACATCTATGGTGGTCCTTTTTAGTAGCATAGAGACTTTTTGAAACATGGGCATTCTTTTGTGATAGTACTTCCCTCCACTCTCTCTACCACTTCTCTTCATTATCTCCTCTCTCTCTCTCTCTCTCTCTCTCTCTCTCTCTCTCTCTCTCTCTCTATTGACCCCCATAGGTAATACTTCAAACTTATATGATCCTAGACATAGGAATTTTTATCCATAAGAAATATCCTTAATAAAAAAAAATTATTAGATAAATTAATGATATATTTATAAAACTTAATACCTTACCTTTCCTGACTTGAAATGTTTGTCCATTATGTTATATAACTCCTCCATCATCATCATATTTTCAAAATCCTCAGTTAACATTTTGTTACTAATTATATCTTCCATGGTTTATCTCTTCCCTTAAAGTTTGAAATAATCAAATATTGTTCATTAAATAATATGGTGTAATTAAAATTACCCTCAAAGTTAATTTCCTAATTTTTTAGCTCTATCTATTGTTTTTTTTCATATAAATTTATCATTGAGTTTCTACATTAAAAAAATGAAAATTATCATTTAAAAACATGTCTTAATGATTGCAAAGACATGTGTTATTTTCTAACAAAAAGAAAATCCATTCCTTAGACTAATGTCCACCTGCCATCCTCCATCTAACTTTTCACATGTGGAGGACCTTGGAAATACCATATACATGGTGGAATGTCAAATATTTGTGAAATTACTTCTCCCATATCTCTCTATCCACTTCTCTCCAATCACTTTTATCTCTCTCTATTCTTCACCCCACCACCACTATTACTATTCCTGTAAGACAACATTATCCTAGACATAAGAATTCTTTTCCATAAGAAATTTCATCAATAAAAGGATATAATTAAATTAATGAATGGAATATTTTTTATGATTAATACCCTACCTTGTTTAGAATGAAATTTTTGTTCATTATGCCATATAATTCCTATCTAAGCACTATCTTTTCAATTTTTGTAGTCATCATATTTTACCAATTATTTTTTCCATGATATGTTCAACCATAATTGTGATTTTCATTCTTTTTTTGTTTCTTTACACCACTTCCATCATCTCTCTTGAAAACCAAAATAATCAAATATAGGTCAAGATGTAATAGTGTGAAATTGAAATGATCCTTAAACCAACCATCATAATTTTGGATCTCTTTGTAGAATGTGTGTGAATCAAATCTAGCATTGAATATCTACTCCAATAACGACAAAAGTAGCATTGAAAAAAATGTTCTGATTATTTCTATAAGTGTTCATGCATTCCTAATAAAAACTTATTGATCTTTCTGATACTAACATTCACTTACCTTCCTTCCTCTCCATTTCCACATGTGGTTAAACATGGCAGGAATCCATGCATTCTATAATCCATGAAATATTTTTCAACATTATTTCTCTCCCATCTCTGTGCACCCTTGTATCCCACCACCCCCTCCTCACTCTCTATGTCATCCTCTCTCCCTAACCCCCTCCATACCATATCTAGTCCTCAAAACCTAGATGATCCTATACATAGATATCTGTATCCATAAGAAATTCCCTTGTTAAAATAATATATTTAGAGTAAGAAATGAAATGATTCTAAAAATTAGTACCTTACCTTTTCCGACATGAAACTTTGATTCATTCTGTCCTATAATTCCTATCTAAGAATTTTATTTTCAAATCCTTAGTAACCATTTTTTATACATAATTTATGTGTAAATTTATTCATTCATAGTTGTCCTTTCTAGCCTCCATTCAATTTTCTATACCACTCCAATAATTTCTCCTAGAAACCCAAATAATTTGGCATATTTCAAGAAATAATATGGTGCAAATTAAATAATACTCGAACCAAACATTTTAATTTTGTAGGTCTATCTAGAACAAGAGCTCGAATCAAATTTAGCATTCAAGGTCTACATATAAACAAACAACTCTTATCATTGAGGATAATGTGTTAATGATTGGAAAAAATGGCCATGCATTCCTGTTAAAAATTTACATGCATTGATGAGACTAACAATCACCTACTTTCCTCTCTCACTCTTTTCACATGTGGTGGACTAAAAATTTTCAAAATCTATCCCATTCCAATAATTTTGTATCAATATTTACTAAGTCAAAACATATATCTAAAGCTCCTAAAATAAATATTTTTTTTTACTTGTGGAATCATAGAATGGTTTTTTACTTAGTCATAAAATAAATTTTCAAATAGTACAACATAAGTGATGGTCTTCCCATCAAAGTATGTGTTTTAATTTTATGGATAATTACATCTCGCTTCATGGAGACATTTAGGAACATATGGTGAATTTTTTGAAAGCATATGAAAATGAATATGAGAATAAAAAAATAGTTTCACAATGTTTGGGAAGTCTATAAGGCAAAGGCCCATGCAAACACACTACTTAAAATTACTTAAGCTGTTCTTATGGAAAATCCACCCACTTGTGTAACACTTGAATTTGTATTTAATAAACAAAACCCTAGCAATGAATATCCTCAAATAAATATTTTTATAGAATATGGAATCCTAGGAGGGGGTTTTATATAACTTTAGCATAGTGCTAGGAGTATAACATTATAGATTATTTTCCCTTCTAAATTCTAGTTTGAATTTTATGGAAAATTGTGACTTCCTTCCTAGAGCCATTTATGGATATATTGTGAATCTTCTATGGGATTATAAAAACAAAATATAGATAAAAAATATTTTCGTAAGCTCCAGCACATGCATTTTTCCAACGCCGAAGTGTGCAAAATCACCAAAATCACTTATGCTATTTTTTGCAAAAAATAAACCCCTTGTGAAAAAATTGCATTAGTCATTACTAAGAGGAACCTTAGATTTCAATATCCTCAAATTAATGTTTTTTACCTATGGAGTGTTAGGAGGGTGGTATGACTAGTTTTAACTTGGTATGATGATTCCAAGGGAATTAACAGTTCACCCATTAATATTTTTGTTTATCTTTATGCCTGGCCATATATTTATTCCGAGAGCCATTCATTGACAGATGATGAATTTGGTATAGAGGTATAAAAAAGAAATCGAGTAGAAAAAATGAGTTCTATAAGAATTGTAAAGTGTTTTTTTCTAGACCACATGTTATGAGTCTACCCATAATCTCCTGAGACAATATTTTAAAAAATATACTACTTTATGCAAAATTTACATTAGTCATTTTGGAACAAAAATATATTTCTAAAATTCCTTGGTGGGGAGTTCCACTAGTTGTAAATAGATGCTAGAGTCCGATGAATTTTATGGTTTTACCAGCCAATTCTTGACTTTAATTCTATGGAAAGTTGCAACTCTCTTCCTCAAATGATTCAAGGACATACTATGATTATTTTAAAAGGACATAAACACCAAACTCACTAGTATAAATATATCTTGTAAGCATTAGAAACTATGTTTTTCCAAGGCCTATGTGAACACACTATTTAGATACCTTGAGATATTGCATTGGGAAATCCACCCACTTATGCAAAATTTGAATTGGTATTACTGAAATAACGCTAGATCTCAATCTTCTCAAATAATTCATTTTCTAGCCTGTGTAATTAGAGGAGGGTTTCACTCCTACTTGTGATCCATTACCAAGTATTTAATGGGATAAAATATTTTCCTATCCAATTCATAATTTTAATTCAATGGTGATAATGTTTTTAAAAGTAAATATCCTTGTGCAAAAATTATGTTGGCCTTTATTGAACAAACACCATCTTCGAAGATCATAAAATAAACCATTTTTGGCCTATGTAATCCTAGTAAGTGGGTTGTCTCTAGCTATAACCCTTTGCTAGGTGTCCAATATAATCAATTATTTTTTGAGCCAGGTCCTAGTTTGAATTTTATGGTGAGTTGCATATCACTTCATGGAGCGATTCAAAGACACATTGTGAGCTTTGTCTGTGAGTATAAATATAAAAAATTACAATCAAAAGAAAATAAATGTAATTTAAATACATGACTGGCATTCTACAAATAAGCTAATGTGGATTTTAAAGGCCCTATGAAAAGTTTAATAAATAAACTAATAATTAATGAAAATGATGCATAATAGATCTAAATAATGCCTAAAATTGAAACAAGTATTCATCATTTCTCTTTAGGGATCTCTTCTTTGTTATTTGGATTTAAAAATATATTTTTTCTTCTTCATTTATATTTTAACATCCATTACTTGATTCAAAAATATATCAAGGAGTAACTAAACAAATATTTGTAAAACCATGTATGTAGGACTTTCAATCAACATTTTTATAGTTGTAATTATGAATTCTATTTTTCATACAGATAGTTTGTGGGATAAAAGTTAAAATAAGTGCAGATATTTTTTAAAAGGGTAGAAAAGAACATTTTCATATGAATTGCACAATGCTATTCGAAAACCTCATTTTTCCCTAAGAGGTCAACGAATTATTTCTATTTATGCATTTTCCTTGGGATGTTTATTTTCTCATATGACAGGTATGAACTAATGAAATATTATATCGATGGAATAGTTTTTATACTAATGTGAATACTTTGTAACGAACAAATCATAATATACTCAGATGTTAATGTTAAAAGGGAAATTAAAAAACAAAAGGTTAAAAGAAATAAATTTAAAAAAAATACAATTTGTTAAGTGAATCTTTGGAAACGAAAAAGGATGTCCAAAAATTAGGAGTGTAAAAAGTTTTAAAAATGGTAAAAAATAAAAATAACATTTTTTTTGGTTTTTTTGTCAAGTAGTTTTTGATCCTATAAGCTCGACCTTGGGCTTGAGGAGTTGTGACCTAGTGGCATCTAATCCGTCAAGACCACCAAGGATTCGTAGCCGACCTATTTTTAGCATGTCTCCTCTGACTAACACAAGGCACAACCACCCACCTTGAGGTTTCATCCTGGGCAGCATTGCTAACGAGCCTCATCCTCAACTAGTTCTACTAGTAGGACTTGAAAAAAAATAAAATTTAAAAGGTGAATAACAGATAAAAATTAAACCAAAAAATAAAAAATAAAAAATATATTATATCATAATAACACTAATTAATAAATAAATATAATAAAATATTTTTTCTAAACAATAAAGGTTATTGATTAATATAATGAATAATGGATCCTTTGCATGTAGGGTAGCATGAGAACATTGATTCTATGTTTCAAATGGTATTAACTCCACCACTGTAGTTAACATGTGGCAGTTATACAAGATTTCAATGTTTATACCTTTCCTCTAATATTGAATTCATTACAACACCTCCAATCCATAGGAGGGTCATACACTCTTTTATTACGTGATTATAAGGTATCGAGGTATTCAAGGTAGAATCATACTCAGGAAACTATGCTAGGCAGTAGAAACGATAATGACATCTGGAAGGATTTGGTGTGGCATGAGGTAAATCAATTAAATATCCCACTCACTCTCCATGATAATGTTGTATGATATTTTAAAATTCAGGTGACTTATGGAGGATATTTGGGACAATATCCTTATTCAACCTCCCAATTTCCCTACTACTTAGTGGATTCTATGGTTTTGTTTTAAATACATTTCTTTAGTTGTAATTTAGATGTGGTCGTAAGGCTCAATGTCTGAGATCTTGGCCCACATAGTAAAATATCCTTTCAATTCAAGCCTCCTCCAAACTACGCATTAGTTCCATCTCAACAGGTCTATATAGTGATGTTTAATCAATAGAGAAAAATGTCCATGGTTCATAGGGTCTTTTGAAGAAAGGTCAAATTTGGGAGAAATGATGTCTTTCATCATGGTTCTTCACTATATTATAACTAATGAAACCAAACATCATTGTTTGATACATTTATACTATCTCAAAGAAATATTCATGGCTCAAGATTTCATGTCACAAAAAAAGGAAGGATAGGAAATGTGTGAGTTCCTAGAGATTACTGAGAATTAGAACCATTTCTTGACCACATTTGTTTCATGGATAGTTAGGAAGCATGGAGCTAAAATATTAGTGGAACAATAGATATCTTCTAAGAATATCTACATGTGCTTCATTTTTCATTGTAGGAGGAAATTCAGACTGCTCCACTTCAACTTTTGAATTTTAAGTTATTTTGTTTGATATGCAATCTACTACTCTAGATTACAATAGTCAATAAACCTATGGATATTTTAGGCCTATTTTCCATCATTTTAGGCTCTTAGGAGCTATGTGAATTTTCCTTTCATAATTGTTATCCTTGCTTCAGTTCATGGTTTGGTCTAGCCACTGTTCTTTGTAGAACTAGATTCCCTTCATAGGTAGGCCTCTGTGAAGATCTACATGTATAATCACATCCTTCTATGGTTTATTTTTAGTCTGTCTTGTTAGGAATTCTAAACCATTTTTGGAAAATCAGCTAATAGGAGTAGAAAATGATCATTATGCACTTTGTACGAATATTACAAAGAAATATAAGACTTACTAACAAAAAATATATATAATATATAGTGAGTTTCCAATATTAGTTAAGTTAACTCCTAAATACCTAAATAATGCGAAGACTAAAATCCTTTCATTTTAAATTCTTTTTTTGAAAAATACATGAGCTAAAGAGCTCTTAACTCATATCACTAGTATCCCCATTGCAATAATTTTAAACATCCTATAAGTATTGCATTTCCATTTAAATATTTACACTTTGATAATAATATTTAATCATATACCAACCACTGACACAAAGCATTACAGTAAAGAAAAATATGACAATGGTTTCAACCCTTCCATAAAACATAATTATGTTGATAGGAGTGTAATAAGTTTTCCATAATTTTAGTTTAATTATGAATAATTATTAGGTGAACCTCCATCAAATATGCCAAAATATTCATAGTAGTATTTATGGACCAAGGATTAGTATTTTTCTCCAAATTAGTTATGTTTTTATTTACTTATTTATTTATTTAAGAAAATGTCAAATCAACTTATATTGTGCACGTGGTATGATAAGCCATGGTATTGGCCCACGGTATTGCAACAAAAGCTATTTAAAAGTTAAATTTTTTCATGATAAAATAGGGGGTCAATCTCCATGCTTAAGAATATTGTTACAATTTTTCAAAATAGATACATGTTTAACTAATATATTAATTCCTTTTATAACTCATAATAACAATAAATAAAAATAAATTATAATTTAGATAACTTTCATGATTTTTTTTTCTTTTAATTTGAACAATAAAAAATATATCACAAACTAAATGTTTTGATACATGCACTGATGCCTATCTTATTTTCTCAATAATTTAATTTATAAACTAAATTAGTAAAATAGAATATTAAAAATAATATATCACTTAATAACCATTTAAAATAGAATTTAAATATCCATGGACCACATAGTCAAAAACTTGTGAGAATAAGATATATTAATGGCACAATTTTTCCTAAAAAAAACTCTAAGTGAAAAGAACTTTAAACCTATGAGTTAAGATTTTAGAATAAAACAACTTGAAAATAATGAGAAATGTTGCAAAACTAAAAACTGTATAAAAACAAAAATATATTATAAATTAATTCATACTTCCATTAAAATTGTATATATGAAAATTGAATTAAAAAAACATAAACATTCCTCAAAAATATAAAACATAATTGCATAAACATAATTGCATCTACTACCATCTATAGTGTTAGGTAAATTTTTAAGAATAAAAGTAACCCAAAAGAAACTCCATTTTTTATTTTGATAATAGAGATATCATACTCTGATAATAACATGGCTGACTGATATTTATTGAGACTCTACCTACAGGAGAAAGTGACAAAATGCAAAGAACAATGACTCGTATTCTGTGTCTGGGGAGAACTAAATGGAGAGATGCGAAGAGGCAGATGTTGTTAGATTAAACATGCAGAATAGGACGAGTATGATGGGGAGGTTGACCGGGACCGGGAGGGCAGGTAGAACCAGGGGGTACAGGGTACCCTGGTCTGTGGCACCCTGATGCAGCCTTAGCGTTTCCCGACCAACCAAGCAACCCTCGTCGCGCGCAGCCTTCATTCGCAGCTTTGGCGTCCGTTATCAGAATCGTGGATGTTAGCAACATTATTGCTATTATTGAAATCCCCAGCATTTCCATATTCTTGGACTTCATGGCCATCTCGTTAATTCACAAGCAAAAACTAAATCTATTTCGAAATATTACTTCTCCTTCTTCCAAATTTGGAAATCGATTTGCAGGACGTGTTCTTCTGAATTCGATCGTGTGATGGACCTTATTTATAGCCAACGTATAAGTTGCATGTAGAGTGGAAGTGTTGGTGGCACATATTTATGGTTCCAGAGAAGTATGCGGATCCACGAAATTCAAGAAACTCAACTTCAAATCGTGTCAAGGAGAAACCCACCTTTGTCACTAACTGGTTACCTTCAACATTAGGGAATGTTGACACCTCTTCTTTTACAACTCAGTCATCTCTGCAATCTGTTACGCCTGCATTTATTTCAACCTCACTACGTCGACACCTATTTCTCACATTTAAGTCGTCCCTCCAATCGGTTGCTTCAACCTCGTCAGTGCGTTTGTGTAGACACCTGTGTTTTTGCAACGTGATCTCTCCAACCTCTTATGCTTCCTTTTCCCTATCACACGACCATACCTATGATTTGATTTCAGCTTCTTTCTGCGTCATTCTCTTTGACTTTCAAAGGTATAGTATTCGATTTCAACTTACCGTATTCCGAACCTCCGCAATCGTCGATACATATTCATATATTTATGTGTAACATTTAAATATTTATTACTATATCATCAGCTATTATATTTTTAACTATTATGATATTGTTAATGATTAAAATATTTTTAAAAAACAATATAAAATTTTTATTAGAATATATAATTTTTTTAAAAAAATAACAAAATTTCTTAAAAATTAAAATAAAAATTAAATATTCTAATTGAACTGCAGTCTTTAAAATGTTCATGATGTATATCTATATTAACATTAAATTTTAATCCCACAAATGACAAAATATATGAGAATTTAAACTATCATCTTGATCACATAGATAATTGAGGAAACGTGTATAGAGAAATAGAGTTGTTCCATATGTTATGTATTATAATACATATGTATTTAATACTAAATTGGATTTAATATATTTTCGGAAAGTATTTTTTTTAAATGCGATTTTTTATAATTAGTAGTATTAGCAATGTTATTGTAAAGTCTCTTTCCACTATAAAATGATATGAATTTCATAATTAAGAATACTATTACATTACATTGTTTTTAAAATGTATATATATTTATTTTTTATATTAATTTTTCTAATAATTGATAACAATACCTATAATAATTTAAAATAAAGTTATAGCATGGTTCATTTTATTTATTTATTTATAAACAATTTATATACATTTTTCTCGACCTAATTCACTCTATTAATTGAGAATAGGTCGATCCTATTAGAAGGAAAATTCACAACTGAACAAGGACAATGAGAAGGAAGATGTGTTCAGAAGGAGTGTATCTAAACACTTAGGATTTCTAGATTTTAGAAATATTGCAGAATTAATGGACAAGAGCCAAGTTAAATAACTAACGTAGCTCCTATCCATCAAATTTTGAGATATTTTTAGAATCTATAATTATCAAAATTCTGACACAATGATCTTGGACTTGTCGATCCTTGTGGAAATTCTGTATCCACGCTTTTAAACACACCATCATTGACACTCTAAAACACAATTTCATCAACATTGTTCTTAGAATCGTCGACGTTAACAATACTCAAACACACTTTCATTCCAATTGTTCGTAGAATCTTCGATGTTAACAATACTCAAACACATTTTCATTCACATTTTTAATAGAATCGTCGATCTTAAAAATAATATTTTTATTACTAAAATCTGGCATAGCCCCACCATTTCCATTTTTTTTAATTTTATGGCCATTTGATTAGTTTAGAATTTAAAAGGAAAAATATAAATATATATTGATTGTAGTGTTTTGTTCTATGAGCAATGACATCATATAAAGACAATGTTGTAGGGACGAAGGGTTTGGAAAGGTATAAGGAATCCAAACCGAGGGTGTCACGGCCTCAAGCTAGGCAAGCTCCCCTGACGACCACCAGTAGACAGGAGAGTCAAAAAGTCGACGGTGCCAGTATGGTTGTGGTCGAGTTGTGCGATGGATGTGTGGACGTAGTGGTGGACACGTTGTAGCGATGAGCACCCATGTTTAGTGAAAAATGACTCATGTTCGGTTATATGCATTGAAGTAAGTGTGACGGGCATTGGGCGACTAGGCGGTGTGATGGGTGGGAGCATGTTGAGTTATGGGTAGGTCGACTAGGTGTGCATATGGTTTGATCGACCAGTGAGGAAAATCAACAAACATATCTATTAGTGTTTCATTGGATGAATGAGTGAATAAATAGAAGGGAATTTCCATTCTTTTAGGCATCTTTTAATTCGGCCAAGCTACTTCATAGTAGAGGAAAGCAAAGGAGAATCGAAGGATATGGGCCAGCAGGGTGGGAAAACTAAGTAAACGACCTCGAGTCCTGTGTGCCGTGAAAATTTGAGAATTAGATTATGTGAATCACTAAGGTCATGTGTTCATACTTGGGTCAGGTTGTGTCAGGAAAAAGGAAGTTTTGGTGTGTAGGACAGATCGTGTTAACGATTTTCTTTTCAGGTCGTGTGTGCAACTTTGACGCCTTGTCATGTTTTTTACTGAGGTTGGGTCGTGCATGTAATGTTAAGGCCGAGTTATGTGTGCAGAACTTGGTTGAAGGAGAAAAACACGTGTTGTGCATAACCAATTTGCTAAGGACGTATGCAGTTGGGTCGTTCAAGTCACTAAGAGTTAGGTCGTTTGCGTTCTGATTAACCGGGTCATGTACAATTGGGTGAACTTGGTCATGTGCAATTGATTGAATTGTGTTGTCAATATCGTGCAATATTTCAGGTCATTCGGGTCATGTTGGAGTTCAAGTCCATTCAGATCGAGTAGAGGCTAGGGCCGTGCAGGATCAGGTAGGTTCAACGACTACTGAAATGTTTTTTTGCAAATATGAAACTTGGGGTTTCTCATAGTGTAGACAATAGGTGTGGATGGCAAGGAAGTAATAGTGTGACAGGCATGTGATGCACGACTGTGGAATGAAATTGGAAAATTTTGGTATGCTTGTCAAGAATTTTTTCAAGAGTTGTAAAATACTTGTACTTGTAAACTAACATGCAGACTTTTATAAGTATATTGTGCAGACTTATTCGAGCACTGCTCCTCCCTTCATAATCTTGTGTACACTGTCATATTATTTTTTTGGATGAATTCTTATATTTTATGAAGTAGATATTATTTTATAATAAATGAATTTTTTTCTGTCGCATTATTAAAGAAATTAAAACACTTAACTAATAATAATCGAAGCATTGGTGATAGGCGTAGTTTGTGAACCTTATTAGTGTTGAAAAGAAAAGTTTGGGCAGTGCTGAACCATGGCCAAAAGTGGAATTTAAGTGATGATTAGTGTAGGGTCGTGATAGATGGTATTAGAGCTAGGTTTTTCAGAAAGTGGGATTTGAAAAAGTTTTGAACCTGCGATACATCTGTGACTGCGTGACTGGTGGTATCAAGATTGGTTCAAGGTGAGTGGATTTGATTTGAATTTGATCAGGGGAAAGAAAATATTCAGGGTTGAATTTCGATTATGGAACAATGTTTTGAGAGACCTGTGAAGACTTTGCACAGGCTGAAACACATGAAAGAAAAATTACCAAGAATTCGAGATGAACTTGAGGTCTCGGAAGAGAATTTTAGAAGATAGTTCGTTCAACTTGGTTTGGCAATGGAGTAGTATGAAGCTAGTAATTGCGGTGAACTGGAGGAAGCTACATGTGGAGAAGAAGATGTTTTAGTTGTGCCAATAGAGGAGGAGGAATTCAGGGTGATTGAACTAGCTCGAGTTGAACCAGATCCATGCACATTACACACATTGGTGATAGGAGGCACTGACATGGAGAGACCTAATGAAGATGTAAGTATTGAAGTGACTTGTATTTCTTTGGAAATTTTGGAATATGAGCCATCTGAAGGGATGTGAAAAGGGAGACTTTATTTATTGATTTGATGGAAATTATTTCCTTGGAAGATTATGATGAGACCTTTTTCATTTGGGTAGAAAGGAATATTATTTGTTGCAGGACTTGTTTGGAAATTATGCAACCTTAGAGAAGAATTTTCATATTTCCATGACAATGGTGGAACGTGATGAGATTTCTGATGGTTGAGTCATGCTTTTCCAAGTGGATATTTGGCTAAGTTTCTCACATGCATCATGGAAATAATGAAGGGCATATCATAGTGAAGATGATATGATACATGGGTAGACTTCTTCATGACCGAGGCCAAGAGGAAGTCTTGGTGAACCTTTAGTGGGGGAGACATTGATGAAGGAAGGAACCATGAGGGAAAAGAAAAGGTAGAGTGCCTATGGTCACTAGCCTAGATGAAGGACATGGATGTGATTTCTATTGTTGTGTTGGGTCTACTAGAGTGGAGAAGGTGGGAAGCTCAAGCCATGAGCATCAAGTTGGAGATATGGGAACATGGAAGACTTCATGAATGGAAATTATGCTAGAGAAATTAGAGAGATGTAATATGTGGATATTAAGGAGAAGTTCCATGGAAAGGATGTTGGGAAAAATTCACTTATTGGTGTTACATGTAGACATTATTTAGATGGACTGATGGGTATCTTGTACACTTCGGAAAACAGTTCCACGGTTTTTCTTATGGAGATATGAGCAGCCTATGAGAGTATTCATATGACAAAGAGGGCCAAGGCAACTTACGATGCCATTTGTGACCAAATCAAGTGAAATTGTCGAAGTGTTAATGGAGATGCTTCGTAGGAACTCATTGTGATTTAAATAAAGCTACAACGGATGGAGGCTTCCTATTATGGTGGTCCTGGAGTATCTGGTCCATTGAGGAGATGAGGTCAAAGTGGTACTTGACTTTAATGTAGTAAGGGGCGCATGCCATGGGACATAGTATGGGTTGTGTTCATGAGGATCGACTTGATGGAAACAATAGATACGAGACACTTTGGAGCTGGATGGAGTTGCAATGGTGCAGATGCCATGGTTGGTGCACTTGGGCATCAATTGTGTTGATGAGACTTAGACATTTTTTACAAACTGGGTTGCTATTTGGTTTAAAACCATGGGGAGTACATGGGAAAAAGTATGAGGCAAGGTTATTCTTTCCACTTTGAAACATTTATGGGAAGAATATTGTAGATGGGCTGGTGTTTCTTCATTGACCTGGATATAGCACAATGAGCATTGGATTGATGGAGAGAGCTCTTGATCAAATTGAGGACGTGACAGAATGTTGGAGAAACAAGTGATGAATGCATGAGGAGGTGCATTCTAATTATTTTGATGTGATGGTTAGACTGATCACCCGACTAGTTTGAGTCATGATCGCTAGCAGTTTGTTGAGTTGTGTTTTAATTGAAATGGAGTATCATAAAAAACACTTCACATAATCATGATACATGTTGGATTAAAATGATATGACCTTCGATCATAACATGGAGTTGAATTGGAGAGTATAGCCTTCCACACGATGGGGTAGTATGGAGGATTTTGAGGATTTTGGTTAATGACCATAGATTGATAATTCTTTCCCATACATGGAGTCATGAGACTTGATGGAGATTCATGTGATGGAGAGCACAAATTTCATGCAACATGAGCATTTTATGTCAGAGTTGGTGAGAATTTGTGAATTTTTTTGTCTTGGCAATGGAGTTTTCTGAGATGGTATTGTTGAGGGAGATAAAATTTCTATCATGGGGGAGTACGTGAGGGCCTCCAGTTTGGTGAGCACCTGCGATGACCATCAACAGACGAGAGTATTGAAGAATCAACAATGCGGGTATGGGCATACCTGAGTTGTGTGATGGGTGTACAAACATAGTGGCGGGCGTGTTGTAGTGACGAGTGCTTGCGTTCTATTAAATGTGTTGTGTTGTTGTACAAGAAGGTGGTGCGAGAAGAAGGCATGTGTGGATAAACGAGGGTTCACACCCAAATAAACGAAGGTTTCCCATGACTTAGTGAAATTAGTAAGGGTCGCATCTAGAGTTGTGGATAGGTTGGTAGGGCCTGCAGATGGGTAGTCTGACCCATGAGGAAAACAAATGGAAATTTCTCCTCACATTTCATTGGATGGATGAGCATATAAATATAATTTAGGTTCCATTCATTTGGGCATCATCAATTTCGGATAAGTTACTTCAGATATAAGAAAAGTGAAGGAGAACCGAAGAGTATGAGCCCACAGGGTAGGAAAGCTAATTAAACAGAACTCGAGACATGTGGACTCAGGCAAGCTAAAAACCGAGTCTTCTGGTATGTTCAGGTTGTGTTTGTAGATTGGAATCGAGTTCTTTCGGGTAAAACGAAGTTTGTGTCTGAAGCCGGGGTCATGTAAACCTTGGTTTGGTCGGTTCATGTTTGCAACATTTAGGTTGGTTCATGCCGTGTACTTGGTTTGATTCGTGTGTGAAACGTTCACGCTGAGGCATGTGTGGAGAATTCGAGTAAATTTTCAGATCTCATGTTTTGCCGAACCGGTTTGTTCAAGATGTGTGCACTCGGGTCGTTTTAGTTGTTTACAGTCGGGTCATGTGCATTTGGATGACGTGGATCATGTGTAATCAGGTGAACTAGGTCGTGTGAAGTAATGAAAACTGGGTCGTTTAGGTCGTGAAACATTGTGGGCCATCTGGGTCATGCATGAATTCATGTCGATTTGGGTTGGGAAAAGACTTAGTTTGTAGAGGATTAGACAGGTTGAACGACTGCTGAACTATGTGTTTGCAAAGTCGAAACATAGGGTGTCTCCTTGTGTGGTCAATAAAGAAGCAAGAATGCGATAGGTAGGTGTTGCATGATTGTGGCATGAAGTTCAAAAAGTTGGGAAGGCTAGTTAAGAAGGTTGTCGAAGGTTATAACATACTTTTACTTGTGAAATAACTTGCCAATTTTATAAGTATATTGAGTAGAATTATTTGAGATTTGCCCATCCCTTCATAATCTTGTGTACACTCTAATATTGTTTTTTTGAATGAAGTCATACATGTTATGAAGTAGATTTTAATGAAATCTAGATGAATGTATTTCGTTGCATTATTGAAGAAATTAAAACACTTAACAAAAAATAATATAATTTTTTTTTATAGGCATAGTTCATGAACCAGCATAGTTTTGAAGCGAAAAGGGTGGGAGCTTGTGAATCATGCCCACAAGTCGAATTTAAATCATCACTAGTGTGGTCCCATGATAGGGGGGCATCAGTCTCACGAAAAGTGACTTTTTTTCTGATAGGAATATATATAAATTAATGGCAGAATGAGGTGTCTTGACTTTTGATTTTTGTTAATAATGGACGAGAAAGAGTTAATGAGGAGTGAATATGTGAGGTATATTCTTTGTCTTAGTGATTGAACCAAGGTTCAAGGGGAGGGGCGAGTAAATTTATGATGTCAAAAAAGTAAATAAGTAAATTTGAGTGTAGTCTAAAGAGCAAACAAATTAGTGAGAAAAATAATGGAAATTCCTCTAAGATTGTGATAAAATTCGACAAAAATTTTTGAAAATATTTGTTACAATGGTCAAAATTGATGAATTTATGAGGCCAAGGGGTTATTGATGGTGCTGAATCCATATTCAACATAGAAAGTGATTCAAACACTCCAGGATTTTGATTTTTTGAAAAAACAATTACCAGATTTCGGCAAGATCTCTGTGATCTGGGAAAATTGCGGTTTGCATAAACAACACCATAAATTTTTTTTAAAATTATCTACTAATCAGACACATCAAAAGATTGAATTTTAAAAAGACATACAAAGAGGTGTGGTAGCCGGATAAATCTGCATCTTAATTGAGAAGAAACCATCAACTGATATTAACAAACCATAGATAAATGATAGTTGAGCAAAAACTATACATTAATGTTAACTATTAATAGAACATAAATTGTAAAGCACAAAGGTGAATTAAATCAATTATTAAAGACCTAAATTAAGGAACTAATACAATTGAAAATTATTAAAATAATAATTTTAAAATTGTGTGTAAATAATACTAATAAAATAATTAAAATAATACTAAATTATTAAGTAACTAAAACAACTGAAAATTAATAATCAATAGGGATGATGGTTGGAAATTGTGTAAGAGTTGGGTTCCTGTCTTTTCTTTGTATTATATATATATATATGATGATGATGATGATTAACGTCCATTAAGACCAATGTGGCCTATCGGACCTCAAGAAAGGAAAAATAATCTAAGTTCGATTCTTCAAAATATTGTTTCGAGGATCAAAGAGAAGAGAAATAAGTGCTCCAAGATCACTATAGAAGGGGTGGATTTATATGTCAAGAAGAGTGGAAGAGTGACAGATGTTAGGGAATTGAGAGCAGATGTGAGTAAGAGTGGGGCAGTCTAAAAGAAAGTGTGTTTCATCTTCCACCTGCATAGTATCACAAATCTGACAGATTCTATCGCTACAAGGAGTCTTGGGAATAGTCTACCACCTGGTCTCACTATGAAACTCATGAGAATTAGTTCTTATCCTTAATTTTTTTTCTTATTGTTCAGTCAACATAGAGAGATAAGTCTCATTATCATTTAATAATTGTTTTGAATTATTTCTACTTTAATAATTTCTTATGACTAAATTAGTTTTTCAAAATCTAACTACTAATGTTAATTTTGATTAAACATTATTTAATATTAATAATATACTAAGTACTAATTAATATAAAATTTCTAATAATTTCTTACCATTTACTATATTAGTTATAATTTCTTAACTAAAACGTTGTCATTAAAGTTAGCTTTTATTAAATAATATTATAGACATAACAACTAATTTTGGAACTTGACATTTATTTAATCACAAGAATTGATCTGTTTTTTTGACCTTGGTCCTAAAGATGAACCTTATTTGTAAGTTTTAAACTTGACATAAAATTATTTTATGGGAAAGATATTCTCAAGTACTCATTATCGATCAGAAATGTCAAAGTTAAAAAAACTATTATTTTAATTTTTACACTAGTTAATTAAATAATAAATTATAAAATGATACTTTAATTAATTAAATGATTAATAGTTAATAATGATATTGATATGTTAATTAATTAATAATTAAATATTTCGTTAAGCAATAATTAATAATAAGAAGTATTATGAGCAATTGTCCTACTCTACTGGAAATGGAAAGGGAAAACCGTCAATACTTGACAAGTTTAGCTACATTGTCAAATAATTTAGCAAACGTTTCTTCAGTCCACAAAGGGTTATGCTAACTACAAAAATTGAGCCAATAATGTATTTTCAACAATACATTAATAATTGATAGAATCACCATTTTTTGAAGTGTATGACAACCAATATTACTCGTACAGATTAATCTTTCAAGCATTTTGTAGATAAATTAATTACATTTTCATATATGCAGCATATTTTACAAATGCTTTACAAATTCATATTTTATGGTTAACCACATATATGTTTTGAAAATAAATTGAAGCTTGTAGCTCTCGAGCCTCTTTGACTTATTTTCTGAAAAATCTTTCTCACGTAAAGAAAATTCGAAAGTCTTCTAAACATCACAAAAAATTTACCTAATTTAAAATTTCCATGTATAACAAATCGCAGACAAAACCTCGCAACTTCTTTTCCACCCGTCAAAACCTTCTCCAACTTTAATATTAAAACACAAATCCCCGAAACATTCCAAATATTTCAATATCCAACGATAACTTTCCGAATTGATACACTGTTCCTACGCTTCAGATTGTTCCAACGTTTCGAAAACGTGACTTGAATTTTATATTGGTATGTGAATCTTTATTTTTAATTTTCATGCATATTTGGTTTCCAATTTTACAACTTTAAACACCACTTTAGAACCATTTAATATTGTATCTATCATGTGTTTAGAGGGATCAAGTCTCTTTAGGTGCAAACTTTATTCTTGGTGTGTAGAACTTGAGGAAAGGTTTTCACCTAGAGGGATTTGATCCCTTTGGTGCATGATAGATTAAGTATTACATGGATCTAAGCTCGTTCTAGTTGAGAGAAACAATCTCACATTTTAAGATTATTATTATTATATATATGTTTTTGATAAAAGTCGAAATTCACATTATATTTTCTTTTCTTGGCATGACCATATCAATCTCTTCTTTATTTTGGTGTGTTGCTTTCCTTGAATGGTTTGTAAGTCTGTGTTTGGATGTTTTGAGTGGTTTGTGTGTTATGTTTTGAGTGGTCTGTTTGTTTATGTGTTTGGATCTAGATGGTAATGTTTGTGAATGTTACGGTTGATGTGTTACATTTTTTTTTTGTACACGCAATTTTTTATTATTCATTAGTTGATGATGAAGAAGGGAGACAATGTTGTCAATAGTTTGCACGAAGATTAATATTGCACATCCTTTTCATTTGGGTTTAGGTATCACAAATTTTGACAAATAAGTAATTCAAAACAGTGTTCCTCCAAATATTACAAAATATATCTTCAAGAGTAGTTTATCAAGACTACTCTTGAAATAATTTGTTTCTTTGTTTATGTTTGAAATAACTTATTTCCTTCAAGAATATTTTCATGATTTGTTTTTATCTATAGTCTATTTTGAAAAGTCATGAAATAATGCATTTTTTATTTTTATTTTTAATGAGTGGCAATATTTGTAAAATATTTCCATTATTTGTTTCTCCAAACAATTATCACATCTCCTTGAATAATAGTTTTATTTTTTTTATGTTTATATATATAGATTTTCCTCTTATAAATATTTTGAATACTGCCAAGTTTATGTTGTACATGTGGAAGAAATGGGACAGAAAACTGAAAAACAACAAGTAGAAAACTAACGATTCATCCAAGAGTTTAAGGATGTATTTCCAGATGAAATTCCTCAATTACCCCCTAAAAGAGAAATTGATTTGTCAATTGAATTAGTACTAGGAGCTACCCCAGCCTCTAGAGCCCCATACAGAATGAGTACCCCAGAATTAATGGAGTTAAAACTGCAGCTACAAGAGTTGCTGGATAGAGGCTATATAAGACCAAGTGTATCCCCATGGTGAGCATCGGTACTGTTTGTCAAAACTAAAGATGGTACATTTAGAATCTGCATAGACTACCAACAACTAAATAAACTTACAATCAAGAATAGATATCCTCTACCCAGGATAGAGGATCTATTTGATCAAGTTAGAGGAGTCATAGTCCTTTTGAAAATTGATTTAAGGACAGGCTATCATCAATTGAGAATTACAGATGAATATATAAGTAAAATTGCATTCAAAACAAGATACAGACATATGAGCTTGTATTCCTACCTTTTTGGTTGAATAATGTACCTGCTACATTTATGTGCGTAATGAAGAGCATCTTAAGTAAATATTTGGACAAATTTGTTCTAGTATTTATTGATGACATTCTGATATATCCTAAGAATGAAGCTGAACATAAATAACATCTCAAAATTGTCTTACAAACAAATAGAGAACATAATCTGTATGCTAAAATTAGTAAATGTGAATTTTACAAGGGTAAAATTCAAAACTTGGTTCATATAATTTCAGAGAAAGGATTACCAGTGGACCTAGAAAAGATACAGGATATAATGGATTGGCTTGTACCTACTAATGTTTCCACTATAATATCTTTCATAGGAATTGGAGGATATTATGGGAGATTTGTAGAAATATTTTTAGCCTTACCATATCCTATCACATCTCTACAAAGGAAAGGAAGTTTGAGTGGATAGAAAAATGTCAACATAGTTTTGAATGGTTAAAACTTAAACTCACAAATGTGCCTATTCTAAAGATTGCTGATCCAAATCAGGAATTTGTAGTTTCTACAAATGCTTATGGAGAGGGATTATGAGGAGTCTTACTACAATAAAACTCAAGCATAGCATATGAGTCAAGAAAACTAAAGAAACATGAACATAATTATAGTGTGTATGACTTAGAGTTAGTTTCTATAATACATGCTTTGAAGATGTGGAGACATTATCTGTTAGGGAAAAAGTTTATATTAATGATAGATCACATCAGTTTGAAGTATTTTTTCACACAACCTGATTTAAATGCTAGACAGGATAGATGGCTGCCCTTCCTTAGTGAATTTGACATGGAGATCAAACATATCAAGGGGAAGGAAAATAATATTGCAGATGCTTTAAGTAGAAAATCTTGTCAAAGTGTTAATAGTGTTGGGAGTAGTGCAAGCTTTGATATTGAAGGATTTATCCAAGAAGTAATGAGACAAGACCGAAGCTATGGAAAAATACAAGAAAAAATTTCAAAAACAAGAGATGGTGGGGTATACTCAAAACCAGAGGGGATTGATTTGTTATAATGACAGATTATGCATCCTGAATGTGAACTCATTAAAAAGTGAAATTTTAGATGAGTATAATAAAAGACTCTATGCAGGACATTCAATGTATCAAATATTAATTTTAGCTTTAATAAAGAACATGTTCTAGCCAGATATGAAAAAGGATGTGGCTAATTATTTAGCTAGATGTTTTGAATGTCAACAGGTAAAGGTAGAGCATTAGCATCCAACATGATTGTTGAATGCTTTAACCATCCCATAATGGATGTGGGAAATAGTTTCCATAGACTTTATGACTTTATTACCAAGAACTAAATACCAAAATGACTCTATCATGGTAGTAGTTGAAACATTGACTAAAACTGCACACTTCTTACTCGTACAATCTACTTTTGGTACAACTCAAGTAACTAATGTATTTATGAAAGAGGTTGTAAAGTTACATGGTATTCCTAAAATGATCATATCAGACAGAGATACAAAGTTTACTACAAGTTTTTTGAGAAGTCCATTTAGGGGAATGGGTAACAAATTGAACTTTAGTACTGCATACCATCCCCAAACTAATGGGAAAACTAAAATAACAAACTAGATTTTAGAAGACATGTTAAGAATGTATGTGATGGAAAAACCAACAAAGTGGGAGGACTTTCTACATTTAGTAGAGTTTGCCTACAACAATAGTTATCAAGCCTCAATCAAGATGAGTCCTTTTCAAGCATTATATGGAAGAAAGTTCCATACACCTCTAAGTTGGATTCAACCAGAGGATAAGTTAATACTTCGAACTGATGCATTGCAAGAGATGGAAAGGACTGTAAAGAAAATTCACCAAAAAATCAAGACAACAAAAGACATGCAGAAAAGCTATGCAAATAAAAAGAGAATTCATAGAGAAATCAGTGTGGGTGATCATGTCTACCAAAGGATTAAGCCCAAAATGAGTACTTTGTACATTGGTAGTCGTGCAAAACTAGCACCATGCTACTGCAGACCTTTTCAAGTGCTGGAAAGAGTGGGATCAGTAACATACAGGTTGGCTTTACCTAATCACACTAAGGTTCACGATGTTTAACATGTTTCATTATTAAAAAAATATGTGGATGATCCTACTCATGTTATTTGTTGGAATGTGATACAGGTGAAACCAGAAGGGGATGTCCTTATAGAGCCACTTCGCATCCTAGCACGAGAAGAAATTTAGCTCTGAAATAGAATAGTGGCTAGGGTGAAAGAGTAGTGGAGGAACTTTGCACCCAAAGAAGCTACTTGGGAGTGAGAGGAAGATATGAAGGAAAAATATCCATCTCTATTTGAAAAGTGAATCTTATATTTTTGTCTTTGCAACACCGAGGACGATGTTTATTTTTAGAGGGGGAATATGTAATGTCCCCAGTTTCTATGCTTTTATTATACATTTGAACAATCCTAAAGGGTAAAGTGGACCCTAAAGGAAAACAATTATTGTGGATTTATTTTAATATTTTAATTTAATAACATAAAAATGGAATTAATTGTGCAAATACTAGATTATGATTAGAGATCAGGAAACCAAAACCATGAGGATGGATAAGGTTCATAAGAATTTCCCAATTCTCCAAAAATCCTTGAAGAAAATAAATTAAATATTAAAGTTTAGTTTGGAGATAAAAATACAAAAATCTACCCCAGTAAAGAGGAAAGTTACTAGGAAGAGGTGGAATAAAACTAGAAAGAGGAAAAGCTAATTTTAAAGTACTTTTGTGGAAGAAACAAAAGGAAAGCCTAGGAAAAAAGGAAAATAACATCCTGATTAACTGGATGCAGTTAAGGAAACAATCTAATGGGAAAGCGGGCTTAAATAAGAAGATTCAGGATATACAAGGGGTTGTCTATTGCTGGAAGATTTGGTCTCTACTCGGGGGAGTTGTGGAGAAAGTGCTCAAAGGTTTGGTGGAAACTAGTCTACCTTAAATGGTATGCACCAGTTAATTCATTTTAACTTCGAATTTTATTATTATTATTCTTATTATGGTGAAGTAAATTAATAGTAATGAATGTGATTAAATATGTTCAAGAGTATATGTTGTATATAAAAGAAATGTAAAAAGACTAAGCGTTAGTAAATTGATAGGTCTGTACATTTAACAAAGTAGTCTATAATAAATATAACCTGCTTCTGTATGGTTGCACAGATAATGATCTGAAGAGAACCAACTCTCAGAATTTGTAAACCTTTTTGAAGGTTTAAATCTGATGTTAGGTGACTCTCAGAATTTATTATTGAATAATATTACTGTCTTAGAATTATCAAGAAATCATATAAACAATATAATGTAGAATGAAAATAAATATGCATGATAGTTCATATGGAATTAGCACATTCAAGTAAATTACAGACTATATTAGAATTGAGTAATATCATAGTAGCATTTAGACATTATCGTAATAAGTTGCAAGGAGGAAGTTATCAATTATTACTAGAACTGAAATACAACTTTTAAGAAAAGTATTACATCGGAACTACAAACATAACTTCATTAAAGAAGAAAGAAGTTCTTCAAACATATTACTAAGTTATGAAAATTTAAGGATATAAATCCCTATAATTACATAGTTCAAAATCCAACTTGGTATAATTAAATTATACAAATTGAGAACTCTGTCCCATATACAATAAACTATATACTCTCTTTGGAAAATATGTAGAGATAACCTATCAGAAATATCCAAGTGAGTTACTGGATGAACCTGAAGATGGAAAACCACATAGTTATGATGGAATATGGAAGAATATAAACAGTAAGAAAACCATGTGTGATGTCAAGTGTAGCTATACAAGGTAGAGACTAGAAGTTAGTTCTGGTTCATGTATATAACCATAAAAGTAAATATATAAATTAAACCCAATAGGATAAGAAATTACTTGAGGAATAGAGATAGAAAATCCAACCTGTAATTAACATGAGGAAAGCTAGTTATTACAGGGAATGAGGACTTCTGTACAAATTACCAAATATTTTAGGTACTAACTAAGTAAACGAAATAAATTCAAATATAAAAAGTTGTAATACCTAACTAAGAGAGGATTTAAATAGTAGGAATTCAATATAAAAAAAATGTATAATCATAATTACTATACTATTATGGGAAAATGAAGGCAATACAACCCTAAGAGAATGACAAAAGAGAAATCGAAAATTCTCAAGTTAATATGATAATAAAAATGGTATTCTAGACAAAATGTGAATACATGCCAAACCATATTTAACAGAAAAAGTTAACACAGAGAAATTATATCTCTATGAATATGGTTGACAAGGAATGTGAAACTTCTACATATGGAATAATCCCCAAAATTGCATTCAGGAAAAAGGAAATACTTTCTCAATTAATATGGAAAAATGCCACCATAGAAATTGGTAAAGGTCACTAAATATATATAAAAATTGTAAGGATATCAAAAAGGCTGAGTTGAGGAAGCCCTACCCGAGTATAAAATCAACAAGTATAAAGGGCGAGAGAATAGAGAAAATACATGGAAATTACCTCTGGAAAATGATGAAACTGAAATGCAAAAAATCGGTTGAGCCGAACAGAAAACGTGAAGGAAGTTCATGACTCCAAATTGTTGTATGGCAGAAAGGAATGGTAATAAAAATCCATAGGATTAAAACAATAAATGAAATTGTTTTGGACTGTAAGATATATAATTCTAGAGAAACTCTATGGATTGAAAGGTTCAATCATCCTCTGAACAAGCCATGTGACCAGGTACAATCAAATTAATGTAAAGAGATCTCGAGGAAAATTTCATGCAGAGATTTGGTGAACATTTATACTGAGGAACTCTTAAAATTAAACCATAGTAATTACAAATCCTTGCAAACCCACTAACGATCTTAATTACAATGACATGGTTAATATATAAGAAGGATTTCCATACGTAAACATGATTTACTGGTTAATATCATGTTATAGGTACTACAATTGATACGTACAAGGTCAAACATCCATTAAAACTTGAAAAGTGGGTGCTTAGTTTTAAATAAATTCCATGTGATACATCAATGGAGTATAAATTTGATGGTCATACTTATAGGTAAGTCTACTATGGGTTAATGAGATTAATGAAATCTACACCCAGGTTAATACCATACTTTCGAAATGTGAAGGTCAATGAATCAAATAAAGAGGATAATTAATATCCATTATAAATATGTTATGATAATCTATATATTTATAGTTCAAATGAATTATAGAGATAGTTCATAAAGTTTAACGATGGTTATGTTAATTTCCATATGGTTGAGGAAATAGAATTAGAAGAGTTATTGAATAACTAACAATTAACATGGAAAATGAATTGGGTGGATAATAGTTAAAAGTGGGATATCACTATTTACCTATAGTTTCCATGTAATAAAAGATGAGATTGTTGTATAGACATAGGGCCTCCCTGGAATTTATAAATTGGAATTTTAGTTTTCAAGAACATATCTTCATAGGATGACAGAGGTATGCGTATATGTAATCATGTTCAAGTAATTATAATTGACAATAAGTGTTAAAAGAGAAATGGATAACTAAACTGATTAAAAGTTCAGCAAATAAAAAGGATTTCAGATGCTATTTTTTTTAATGTGACGAACAGTTGTTAATTATTGCGTGTGATTTGTATTAGTGCTATAAATAGAAAAAAAAACTAAAAAATTATTTGTGGAACCAGAGATGTTACATAGAGGAGAAGGTCAAGATTGAGGACTCAACATTCAAATCACAACAAAGAAGATTTTTATGCATTACAAGTGTGATGGAAGCTTCATCAAGTGATGGTTCTCATCAATCTTCCTTAGCAAGACTCTTTGATGAAGATTTGCTGTAGAAGGTATTCATCATAAGAGATATGGTGGAAAATATGTTTGAAGATAAGAGCAGTTGATGGCCATGAAGGAGGAGAAGAAATAACTTATTGAAAAGATGCATGATATGGAGACTCAGCTCAATATTGCAAATGAAAACCCAACAAATATGCATCATATGGAGATTCAACTCCATTATGCCAAGGAAACCCTAGACAAGTATGTGCATGAAAATGACGTATTCAAATGTAGTTTATCTTGAATTTCCTCTCAAGATGAATGTTTTGGTGTATTTGAAAGACACACAAGAGGAATAGGGTCCAAATTGTTAAAAAAAAGGGCTATGAAGGTAAAGGGTTAGGAAAACATACACAAGGAATTATAAACTCTATTGTTGTTAAGGGAAGGTCTAAGTACATGGATCTAGGTTTTCGTGAGCAAGACGACGAAGAATGCTCCAAATCCAAGGAGGCACATGAAGGTGTTCTAAGAAATGCTTTCAATACATGTTCATTACCTCAAACTTGTGAAGTGTGTGTTTTTTATCACTCCACCGGGTCTCTGAGGTTGAGAAGAGACCAACAAAGGTAGCCATAGACCAATATTTTACCAAGTAGCTAGCCCTACTAAGCAGGAGATGGCTCTCTCCATAAGATGACAACAAATATGACTGGATAAAAAGGATTTTAGGCTAGTTATAGTATCACTAGGGTTTGGTTGATTGATTTTGAGGTGTTGGAAGGTGAATAAGTCAGGGAAGAACTAGGTCAGGGAAAACAAGGATCAGAATTGTAGAGATTTGATGGGGAAAGGTAGATAAGCACTATAATAGATGAAGGTAACTTTATTTAGTGGTTTAGATTGCTAGGGTTTTAGCAAATAGAATTGGAAACATGAATTATTTTCAATTAGAATAAGATGAAACAAAACTGTCACTATTCCTCCAAAAAAGACCATAAGCTAATGAATTTTGTCTTTCTGACTTAGGAATTAATTACATTAGGAGATGGAATTAATATGAAATCACAATAGATTGAATAATTTGCAAACATAGGAAGAAACAATGTTAAAATAATATTACCACGAGAATCCCTTCAAAATAGCTACAACTCAATCTATTATTTCCTGCCAAAACACTGATTACACTAGTGTTCAATGATCAAATTCTACAACATCAAATCCATGCAATGAGAAAGGACATGAAAGATATAGGTGAAAAAATACTTCTCCCACTCTCAGGGGTTGAATCCCTGACTTGTGAAGTTGATCCCCAAAATGCTCAACTAGAATCCTAATGACTAGGGAGGTGAACAAACTCATCCCTATCATTGATGAAATTGATTCACTTTGAGAAAAAATTACATATTTACCTGATATATCTACCCCTAGTAACTATTTATTGCATAATTACATTTAAATTACACAATTACCTCAGTAAATATCCATGGAATCCATCAATCATCTGAGAAAACTGGAAAATTCTACAAAAATCAGTCAACTGTAAAACATGCAGCATGCCTTGTGAAAAGTGTAGTGTGGGCCTTTAAACTGATTTTTGAGTTACTTCCCGAAGTCAAAATTGGTACCAAGATAGCTCATTAGAAATATATTCTAGTATATTTGTCAAAAATTTGGTCAAACTTTGAAAATGGTTTAGTGAAGCTCGTCAAAAATTAAATCTCCCTAGACTAGTAAAAAAGCACAATGAAGGACTCAAAAGGAGGCAGAAAGGTGTTTTTTGAGTGGTTTTTTGCCTTTTCAACTTGTCGAAACCTCTGTTTCTTGAATGTCAGTAGCAAAAAGTTGATGTATACATCACTCTGAATCCAAATCTACAAACATTTTCTCATTTGAAGGCCTCCATAGAAAGCGCATCATGGACCACGCTGCAGGTTGACTCTGCAAAAATTCTATCAGAATTTACAAAAATGCTCAAAAATTTGAAAAAATACCAAAAAATATTTAAAACTGGTAGATGAAGTGTTGATGACGTATCTCAAGAAATCAAGGAGGCATAAATAATTAACTCAACCTTTTCGTCCACCTTTTTCTTGATTAGGTTTTGCTTGAGTTTATCCTTTAACTGTTGGATTCTGATGCTGCAAAGATTGTCTCTAGTGGTTTGTCTATAAGCCATGAGTATGATCATCACATTATTCTCGGTGGCCTTATGGAGGAGCTTCTCAAGGTCTATGTTAACTTTGTCAAGACACACTTCTCTGTCATCATTAATTTCCTTTGTTATTCTTTCCTTAAAACTAAGTTGCTCTGGCTCATTTTTCTCCTACTCTAGTGCTCTCTTAAGACCTATTGTTTTTGGTATTTTATTGATGGTTTGACTCTCATCATGGTTGGCCACATCAAGTTTTGTCACTACTTTTCCTTTGGTGTCTTGCCTCTTGGCCTTCAAAACCTCTAATTCCAAGAGTACTTGTTTGTCTTTCAGCCGCTTGTTTTCTTGTTCAAGAAAAGATATGACAAATTGTGATCTGCCCATATTGTCCCGAAACTCTTTGATTGTGGCATGTTTCTCTTTGAGGATCATATTTGAGGCTTCATGATCATCTTGGACATCCATGTCCACTAGGTCAAACTCTATTTCTTCCTCATGAAGGTCTTCCTCCTCTTTAATAACTTCATCTTTTTGCTTTTTATTTTCCTGTTTTGTTGATGAAGAAGGAAAGGCCCCTTCCACAAATTGTGGCAAAAACACTTTCCTATGTCCCCTTTGGTAGGTTTTAAACACTTTTACCTCTTTAACCCCTTTATCCTTTTTTTTTTTTTTTTTTTCACTCTGACCCTGCTAGATCATCAAAGTGGAAATTCCTCCTGTACATGACAAAAATAAAATGTTAAGCACATGAATGTAAAAGAGACTAAATAAATTTGAATATTATAATTAATTATAAAGCAGAGATAAGAAATTAATTACCTGTGAGGATGGTTGTAATGTTGTACAATGGACCTTGACATAGTTGTGGAAACTATGCAAATAATGAAAAATGGGGTTTTCCAGGATTATAGATAGAAGAAAAGATTATAATTATTAATTATAATAAAAATTTCGACTTTGATAAAATCTAACTGATTTGAGTGTAAAAGGAAATTATATTCTAAGAGTTAACAAAAACTAAATTCAATTCAAAATAATATCCTTTTATAATAATTCAAATTTGAGTATATCAATTGAACTGTAGATACGAAAACAAAAATAAGACTCTATCTATTTATATAGAGTTATCTTATACAAGTATTGAAACTAAGAAAATTTCAGAGCTTTGCTATATACATCGTAAAAATGGGAAATTATAGGAACTCGAGTTCCAATTAAATTAGTAAATATACTTGTCATACCTCTGTCAAGCTATGTAAAACCAAAATTGAAATAAATAAATTCGAAATCAATAGACAAAGTACAATATTATGAAATTAATTAGATCTTACCAATATGAAGGAGGGAAAATGTGGGTGGAGAACAAAATAGAGTTAAGCTCGTATCATCAAACCTTCTTTGCTAATGCAAAGTAAATTCGAACGTATATATATGTATAGAAAAATTGTAAAAGAGAAGTAAAATACATTACAATAAGGAGATACTGTAAATCCTAAATGTTCAACCGTATCTTCCTACACTTATTACACAGAGAAAAATATATAATTCATTGAAATCGATACACAGTCATTCTAAAACCTTACATGCTGTGAGAAAAATTGGTTTATAGTCAATGGTAAACGTTGAGTTGGAGAAATCGAAGTTTGGGGAAGATTTTGTAGTCCATAAAATGTTAATGGAAAAATGGTTTTAACCTTTAGAAAACCATTAATAAGTTTACTATGGGACCGCTACAAATTGAAAATTTCCTAATTTGAAATCCAAAAAAAACATTGTGATAAAATTTACACAGAGAAATTTGTTTTTTCATGGGTTGAATTAAATCGATTTGGGGAAAAATTGTTTCCATTCATACAAAGGAGAAATCGATAAACAAACAACATGAATTGATAAACCAATTTCACCATTAAATACTAAGAAATGAAATTATAGGTATTATCAAAAAGGAATAACACAAATAGCCAAGACTATCAATCTAAAAAGATTGACATCCTATATTGTCAAGACGTAGTGAAGATTTTTAGTAATAGCGTATTGAGTGAAAATAGTACCTCTGTTATGAACGTAAAGAACGCCACAGAAGCGAAGGGAATTTTAATAAAAATAAAGAGTGTAAAACCTACAAACGACGAGGAAAATCATTAATAAAACTATCAAATATGTAATACATATTAATCAGAACAAGTTACGAATCTTTACAGCATAAATAAACTTGTTTTACATAGGAATTGATATCAATCAATTCGGAAATAAAAAAATGACGTGAATTATCTGAGGAGCTACGAGAAGTAGACTCAATAGTGGCCTGATAGACTTAAAGAAAGGAATAGGATTTATACAATGTCCTCCATTGTCAAGAAATTTCAGAAAATAGAGAAGACATTCTCTCTGCCATTTTCACCCAAATGCAAAACTAGCAAACGAACAAAGACAACGAGGAATAAACCCTAACCATATTCAATTTATGCCTAGAGGGAATACGAACTAATCTCAGTTGTTGTCTAAATTGTATATCAACCATAAAGGTGTCTCAAATCATAAATGAGCCCATGTGACATTCAAGTGCTGAGAGGAAAAACATTAAGAGAGTTGGGAATTTGTAAAGATCAGGCGTAAATACATATAGGCGTTCGTTCACTCGAATTCAATGCACATGGATAATCTGAAAACCACTTTAATGAAACCTAAACTATGTTAATAGAAATGTTTGACATGGAAATGTTAATGCAAACCATATTTCTCAAGAATATTTTTCGAATACATTGAAATTGTTATAATATATGTACCATTCCAATAGTTTAATGTGTATCTGGATATGTACATAAGGTGAAGGTAATATATATGTTTATAGGTGTATATAGTGGAATGATAAATATATATATGGGGTAAGATATATATATATATATATATATATATATATATATATATATATATATATATATAAAATACTGTTACTAATGAAATAGGTAACCGCATTGTTACCTACTTTTTTTTGGTAGCATAAAAAGCACCTGATTTTGAAAAGCGGTGATGTAGAATCATCTTTTTATTTTTTAGCACATTTTTGACACTCTAATATTTTTATTTATGAGGTATGAATATTTGTTTTAAAATGTTAGTGATCTTCATGCTAATTTTGAAACGTATTGATGCAGCATCAACTTTTTTTTTCTAGAGCGGTGATTTTCACGCTAATTTTGAAACGTATTGATGCAACATCAACCTTTTTTTTTAGATTGGTGATTTCCATGTTGGTAATAAAACAAAAAACTTAGATAAAAAAATATTTATATAAACAATAAAAAAAACCAATAAAAATGTAAAAAAAAAAAATTAACTCATAAAAATAAAAAAATTTAAACAAAAATAAATTAAAAAAAAAAAAAAACAAAACAAAAATATTTGAAAATTATATCAAAACAAATGACAAAATTTGAAAAAAAACACATAATTTAAAGAAAAAAACAAAAATTAACCAAAAAAAATAAAAATAAAAATTTAAATAGAAAATTTAAAAATAATTTAAATCACAAAATTAAAATTTAGATAAAAAAAATAAAATACAAAAAAGAAAAAATTAAATTTAAAAATTAAAATTAAAATAATAATAATAATAGGAAAACAAAAATACAAATTTTAAAATTAACAAAAAAAACAACTTAAAAAAAAATTTGAAAATTGAAAAAGAAAATTAAAATAAAAGAATTAAAATAAAAAAAACTATCATCAAAAAACAAAAAAAATGAAAAAACCACGTGCAAATAATTAAAAAACAAATATCCATAAATTTACTGGTCTTTTTTAAATGAAACAATTTATAAATTTTAAAAATGAAAAACTAAATAAACTAAAAGATTAAAAAAAAATTAAATTAAATTAAAATTTAATAAATAAATTTTAAATTTTAAAAAATAATTAATCTAAAATATTAAATTTAAAAACAAAATTAAAAAAAAAACAAAACAAATTAAAACAAACTAAATTTAAAATAAAAAATTTGAATTAAAAAAAAAAAATCAAATTAAAAAATATATATATATTAAAAATTTTAAAAAATTAAAAAAAAAACAATTTTTTGATCGTGGTGGTGCCACCAATCGGCCTTCCGCCCCTACCTGGGCGAGAGGCCGATTCCGGGAATCGCCCTCCATCGGCGAGAGGCCGATTCCGGGAATCTCCCTCCAGCGGCGAGAGGCCGATTCCGGGAATCGCCCTCCCCCCGCGGGCGACCGGTTACGGGAATCGCCCTCCCGCCGTCGGAGTCTGATTCCGGGAATCGCCCTGAGGCCGATTCTGGGAATCTCCCTCCCGCGACGGGAGGTCGATTATGGGAATCGTCCTCCCGTGGCAGGAGGCCGATTCTGAGAATCACCCTCCAGCGGCGGGAGGCCGATTCTGGGAATCGCCCTGAGGCTGATTCCGGGAATCACCCTCCCGCCGCAGGAGGCCGATTCCGGGAATCGCCCTCCCACCACAGGAGGCCAATTTCGGGAATCGCTTTCCCGCGGCGGTAGGTCGATTCTGGGAATCGCCCTCCCACAATGGGAGGCCGATTTTGAGAATCTCCCTCCCGCCGCGGGAGGCTGATTCTGGGAATCGCCCTCCCGCGGCAGGAGGTCGATTCTGGGAATCGCCCTCCCATGTCGCGGAATGGTGATTCCCGAAATTGGCCTCTCGCCGCCGGAGGGTGATTCTCGGAATCGACCTCCCGCCCAGCGGCTAGCCTCTCGCCGCCGGAGGGTGATTCTCGGAATCGACCTCCAGCCCAGCAGCTAGCCTCCGCCACCATCGGGCGGGAGGTCGATTGGCGGCACCACCACAATAAAAAAATTCTTTTTATTTTATTTTTATTTTTTTAATTTTTAATATTTTTTTTTTAATTTGATTTTTTAAATTTTTTTTTTAATTCAAAAAATTTAAATTTTTTTTTTAATTTAATTTTTATATTTGAAATTTAATTTCTTTTAATTTTTAATTTTTATTTTTTAATTTTTTATCTATATATATATATATATATATATATATATATATATATATATATATATATATATATATATATATATATATATATATATTATTTTTTATACTTTAAATTTAATTTATTTTTTAAAATCTATTTGTTTTTTTAATATATATTTTTTTAAATTTAATATTTTTATTGTATTTTATTTTTCATTTTTTATTTTTAATTAATTTTCATTTTTTTACTTTTAATTTCAATAATGTTTTTTTTTTTAATTTTTATTTTAAAGTTTTAAATTTATTAAAATTTAATATATTTCTTTAAATTTAATTTTTGATTTTAAAATTTATTTATTTATTTTTAAATTTAATAAACATTTTCTTTTTCTTTTTTAAATTTGATTTCTATATTTTATTTTTTTAAATTTTAATATTTGAATTTACTTTTTATATTTTGTTTTTTATTTTTTTCTTAAATTTTAGGTTTTTTTTAATGTTTGAGTTAAAAAATTTATTTAGTTTTTATTTTTATTTTTTATTCCTATATATTTTTAAATTTTGAGCTTTAAAATGTTTTTATTTTTTAAATTTATTTTTTTTTCTTAAATTTTAGGATTTTTTTAACATTTGAATTTTAAAAATTAAAAAATGTTATTTCTATTTTTAAAAATGTCTAAAATATGACACAAATTTTTTTTTTTTATTCTAGCATCAATTGGTTTTGTTTTGAGGGTGTTTTTGCAATCCTTTTTTCAAGAAACAATTTTGTTTTTAGCATAATTTTATAAAATGTTGAAATTTGACCTTCAAGAAAAACCAAGTGCATTCTGGAATACACTTTTTTTGTTTTTGGGGTGTTTTTTCATGTTTTTTGAGTCTTTTTGGGCTAGAGTTCCCGTTTTGAGGTCAGGTTACCTATTTCATCGGTAACAATGTTATATATATATATATAACTGTGTGTGTGTATTCAGAAGGATGGAATATAATATATGGGAATAAGGCATTTATGAGGGTGATATGATATTTCAACCATGTTAATGACAATTATATTCATGTATATAAGTATAAGTGTTAGTGACTATAGATATGGTAGAGGTCGTATCCATATCTCATATAATCCTAACCTAACATATGTTAAGAAGTATAAGTAATAAACTATCACTTAAATAAAATTTTAATATACTGGGATAAGAATTTTACTTATGAATTGGATGTGATAATTGATAAATCATCCTAGGGTTTTAACTAGGAAAATTTGTGCCTTCTAAATTAAAATTAAAAGCCATAGGAGCTAGGATTAAAAATTAAATACATAAGGTATTATGTATGTTAGTTAAAATAACAAGATCCCTTAATATATCAATAGATGTACCTATTAATAAGCCAAAGTGGTAAATGTATGTAGAACACAAATAAGAGATTTTAAAATAGAACTTGAAGTTAAAATGAAGACAACTTATAGTTGCACTAATAATGTAAAAATATGTCATTACGAACATGGTGGAAAACGTGACCAGAATTACTATAATTAGAAAAAAAAATTGTGTAAGTTTCAGATGTTACAAATGGTATCAGATCCCATGTTGAAAACTTTAGGCTTATGGGTCGCAACACACAGAGAATTTTCTACTCTAAAATTCATGTTAAAATTTTTATTTATGATTACTAATTTATGTGTAGAGAGATTAGTCCAGGAATCAATGCAGAAAAAGTATAGTTGTCGTTATGAATGACATAGAAAATTTTTAAGTAGAGTTGGGAAGGGTAGGGGCCCTACTAGATCTAAATGCTTAAATATTAAAAAAATAACAATGCAACAAGAAATAGTCTAGTTAAAGACTGACTATCAATTAATTGAGAAAAAGAGGTTGGTAAATAAATTTCCTCCAATTTTAGTTTCAAATGAAACAGAACCCAATACAGAGAGGTCTGAGAGTGGGGAAAAATCTTCTTAAAAAGCATAAGAAAATGGAGTTGCACGGAGAATTTTGAGTTTAAATTAATTATCTAGCCCTTAAATAAGAAAAGGAAAGGGATGCAGAAACCTAACTCATAAACAAGATTACTTCCAGGTATATGAATACGGAAGGAATCTGAAAATAATAGCTGTGGGTTACGAGTGGCAAGGAAAAGTCAGACTTTGGTGAAAGAAACCAAAAGTTTACATTTGAATTCACGAAAAAATAATAATTTATGAGAATAATTTCAAGACAAATTCAAGTCTCCATACCTGAGTAAGAGGTATTATGACAGTAGAGAAAAGAAAAAAAAAGGTATGAGCTTGCATGCGACAACTCACTATAGATGATTTGCGATGAAGTTCACAAATTTTCTTCGATATGTGCCTTACATCATGGGAGAAAAGACCAAATTAAAGTGAATTATGAACTGTACAAACCACATCTAAAAATATATAATTGAAAGTTACCATTCTATACAACTATTCTAAAAACACGGCTATGTTACTAGCCATTAAAAGATCGGATTAGTCAGTTGAAAAGTCTAGCAGGAGCAAGATACAGACAAATGGATTATCAATTAGAAATGATTGAAATTGCGGGTACACATTCTGATCAATATTTGGTTTGGTTTTTACTTGTTTCGTTAACAAAATTTAAATTGCATCAGCCTCAAGATAGTGGAGAATGGTAGTTTCAAAATAAGAAAAATGTAAATATTCTTGTGTGGTACACAAAATTTCAAAAACAAGGTAGAAGGTTACTGACAAACTAAGTAAATTATCTGAAAATGTAAGAGAAAATGATAGAGAATTTCAATATTGTTTCTATAGAGTGGTATGATATTCTAGTGGAAATGGAACCATAGAAAGCATTAGGGAATTTCTTGAAAAGTAGATACTTACACTACGGTAACAGAAAAATCTGTTACAACAAAAATAGATAGCAAGAACAAAATTTTCAATTATGCCGCCCAAGTTGGGGAATTGGGACAACCAACAGGAATAAGTTTGTGGGAGACTTATCTACAGTTATGAAAATTTAAATTTCGACAAAAAGTAATTCTAGGAAAAAAATTCAAGGATATATAGAGTGAATACTCATGAACAATAAGAACTGAAAGCTAAATTACAAGTGGTATAATTTAGACAGAAAAGGATTATATTAAAATACACACGTCTCTGGGGGTAGAGCGCTACGGTTTTTTTCCAAAATGAAGGATGACACCTTATAGATGTCTATATAATTATACCATTAAACCAATTAAATATCAAGAACTATTTAACTTTAAAAAATAAATTGATGAACTAATTGATGAAATGGGAAGAAAACATCCATAAGACAATCTTCTGAACTTGGAAAATACATTATAAGGTGGAAAAGCTAACCTTTGGACTTACAAAAACCATGTTAAAGTCCTACATACAGGTATTTAATGAACAATATGCTACTGAAACAATTGAAAAAGTTAGAATGAGTATTACAACAAGATGTTCTGATATACTCCAATAAAGGGGATAAGAATATCATAGCATATTGTTACCAACACTTAGAGAATAGTAACTACATGTCAAACTCAACCAATGTGAGTTTCACAAAAAACCCAATACATAATAATTGGACATGACAATTCTAAAGTGGGATTGTCTATCAATCAGAAACAGGTAATATCGAATTGACCTGAATACAATGAGATACTAAAAATACAATCAATAAGGAGTATTTCTGAAAAATGTGATAAA
The DNA here is from genome assembly GCA_034641835.2 of Pinus albicaulis. NCBI lineage: Eukaryota > Viridiplantae > Streptophyta > Pinopsida > Pinales > Pinaceae > Pinus > Pinus albicaulis. The sequence goes on from CM076581.1 coordinate 1,271,237,149, forward strand.
ATTGAAAAAGGATTTCAACATTGCAGAAAAAATAGAATATAAACTTGAGTGGAAAGACTAAGTGCCCAATTAGTTGGAACAATTAAAACATAAAATTAATACTACACTGAAAGTTGTTGATTCAACTAAGGAGTGGTATTGTATACTGAGAAATAGTCTAGAGAGACTAAGAGAAAGTTTGCTACAAAATAATTGTGAATTAGTGTATAAATATCGAAAGCTGAAATTATGAGAAACATGAATAAATTTATGAAGTCAAATTGGTTGATGTAATAATTACCTTAAAACATAGAAATAGTAGCCAAGGTGAAGTTAGTAATAACAGATCATAAATATTCCTTTATTCAAATGAATTGAAATGCAAGATAAACTAGGTAGAAAAAATTTCCTCAGTAAAAGTGATGGAAGGAAAAGAAAATTGAATTATTGATCTAGAAGTAGATAGATTCAACAGATTTTGACACATACAAGTATTAGAAAACAAAAATTGAAGTGGGAGAACAAATGCAAGGAGCATTGTTGGAGACAACCCTCCAGAGGTAAGATTTCAGTAAGATGAAATTGAATGATAGATAATAAATCAACCCAAAAGTAATTTTTACAAGTAAATAGTACAAAATTAAAAGGTGTCAATAATGAACCCCAACATAATAGATGAATACCTTCAGAAAGGTCGTCTATGTATACCAAGATAACAAAAATATTGAAAATAAATTATACTTTGAGAGGGATGAAAAATGAGGTAGAAAAAAAAATTCTTGGCACAGGGTTGATAAATCAACAAGGTAAATTAGAACTTAATGTCGTATTGTAATATTAAATTCCTCCTTTAATTTAAAATAGAAGAAAAATGTGGTAGAAATGGAATTTAATTCAGGACTACTAAGTAACAAGTCCAAGTACAACATGTAATTTTTTTTCGGAATAATGGAGACTCTAACGAAAACAATAAACTTCTATTTTTACAAATAGCACATCAGATGTGACCAAAAGATGAAGGAATGAACTCTTTAACTCCATAGAATCACACAAGGATCTCTCTGATAGAAATACCAAAAGTACATATACTTTTGGGAACATCAAGTGTCGAGGAAGGAGGGAAAAAGTTGAATTGGAGTACAGCTTATTATCCTCATACAGTTAGATAGAGAGAGAGATCAAAGAAAATATTAGGAGACATAAGGTATAAGTTTGAAATAGATAAAATATAACAATCGGGGAGAGTTTTTGTATTGCTAAAAACTGCATCGAAATACAAGTATTAGATATCCAATGATAAAATTCAATCAAAAACCTCATCTGCGAAAAGAAAAAGGGCCACACTCCACATAGTTAGAGTTATTAGAAGGACAAATTGACTCAATCATTACATGTACTATAATATGTGGAAACACACTGTAGAAAAAAGTCATCAAAATATTAAAGTAAATTCAGCCCGTGAGAAGAGTTCCACAAGGATTCACAGAGAATTAAAAAATGGATATCAAGAATATATAAGAATTTACTTCACATAGATTATATTTCATATCGACAATTATGTTTAGAAACACCTCAAAATTGTAGGACCATGAGGATTGGAGTGAGAGTATAAAATTTCTCTAATTTTTCGTATACAAAATTGGTTTCATGTTTCATTATTGAAAAATTTATGTGCATGAACATACTCACTTTCATATACATATAATTAAAAAAATATGCATTTTAGGACATTTTCGCTAAAAATAACACGTTAAATAAAATAAAGTTATGAAATTTTTGAATTAAAAAAAAGAAACAAATTTTATGAAATTTATATAAAAAATGAGGACATTCAGGAAAAAAATAAGGATTCACATAAAAATTTCTTTAAGTATTATAAAATAAAAAAATTTAAATAAACATACAATAAAAAAAGAAATCATAAACATAAACAATTTAAAAACAAAAAAGGTAATTAATTTATATATCTAAAAAATAAATCATTTAAAAAATAAATCAATTTAAAAAAGAATAAAAACATATCTAATTCTGTATAAGAAAAATAAAATTAATATTTTAATTATTAAATAAAAATTAAATAAAAACAATTCACCCTTAGTGCCATTGGGGAGGCTCAAAGTCGATTCTCAAAATCGGCTTTCATCCCAGTAGCCCAAGGTCGAGGCCACTAAGGCCACCCGACGGGCCGAAATCTGATTCTCAGAATTGGCTTTCAGCCCATTGGGTGCCCTGAGGGGCGTTCACCCTGGGCTGGCGATGCTACACATCTTCACCAACCCAAGGTGGAGGCCCCTCGGGCAACCCGCTGAGTCGAAAGCCACAACCAGGTTTCCCAAGGGGCCTCCGCCCTCGGTTAGCGGAGTTACGCAACTCTGCTAACTCCACAACTTGGTTCCTTGAAGGGCCTCCTCCCTGGGCTAGGAGAGTTGCACAAATATAAAAGCCTAGGGGAGAGGCCCCTACGGTGGTGGCCCCTTGTAATGGCATTTACCCTAGGGTGGAGGCCCTTTGAAATGGCCTTCAACAAGCTATGTGGCCTAAGGGGTCGTCGCCTTGGGCTGAGAATCGCTAGCTCATGGCGGAGGCCCCTTGGGCCACCCTATGAGCTAATGGTGATTCTGAGAATCGCCTTTAGCCCGCCGTGTGAACCAAGGGGCCTATGCTATAGGATAAGAATCACCAAGCCCAAAGTGGATGCCCCTCAGGCCACTCCCCGAGATGAAGGAGATTCTTAAATTTGCCTTCAACACACTGGGTGGAGGCAATTCTGAGAAACGCCTTAAGCTAAAGGTGATTTTCAGAATTATTCTCAGAATCGTCTCCACTCATAGGATATGCTGAAAATAACCTTCAACTCGAGGCGATTCTCAGCGTCAAGTGGAGGAAAGTCTGAGAATCACGTTAAGGTTGGAGGTGTTTCTAAGATTCACCTTTAATTGAAGGAGATTTTGAGAAGAGCCTCCACCGGCCGGCAATTCTGAGAATCACCTCCAACTGAAGGAGATTCTCATAATCACTGTCCGATGGAGGCGATTCTCACAATCGTCACCGGGTGGAGGCAGTTCTCAGAATTCCCTCCACCTCACAGCGATTCTGAGAATCACATTCATCTCTAGGCAATTATGAGCATTGCCTTCAGCTGAAGGCGATTCTGAGAATCACCTTCAGCTCGCCGGATGGCCTGAGGGGCATAATTTTTTTTTTTAATTTGTATTTTTAGTAATTTTTCATTTATATATATGTATGTATGTATGTATGTATGTATGTATGTGTTTTTCATTTTAATTTTATATGTTTTTATTAATTTTTTTTTAAGTTTTTTTTTTTTTTAATTTGTTTATTTGTTTATTATTGTTTTTCATTATTTAACTTTAATTTTTTTGAATGTGTTTTTATTATTATTAAAAAAAAAAAAATTGTTTTTCTATATATATATATATATATATATATATATATATATATATTAATTGTATTTTTTGTTTTTAAATTTTTAATGTTTATGATTTGTATTATTTTTTTTAATTTTTTGTTTTTTTTAATATTTGTTTTTTTTTAATTACTTAAAAAAAAAAATTTGATTGATTTTTTTATTTTTATTTTTGAATTTCCACATTTTTTTTTATAAAAAATCATAAAATTTATTATTTCTCTAACTTTTTTAGTCAAAATTTCCATAATTTTATTTTATTTGACGTATTACTTTTAGGTAAAATGTCCTAAAATACACACTTTTTCAATTATATCTATAATGAAAATGTATATTTTCTATCGAGTTTTTAAAAATATATAAGATCATAACCTCAAGATATTAATTTTATTATTATTTTTTAAATTTGGAAAAAAAAATTAAACTTTCATTCTAAGAAAACACTGCAAAGGGAAAAAAGTTAGAAATGTAAAAAAAATTGGCCCCTCAGGCCCCTGGGCGGGCTCAAGCCGATTATTCTCCTGTAAATTCTACCTAACCTTCCAAAGTTTCATAATAATAGATTCTTTTGTTGAGATGATTGATCAATAAATCGTTGAATTTTCTTGCTCCTTTAAACTAATTATTTCTTCTTTGTAGACACACTCTTTATCATAAAAAAATTGTAAGAGTTTTTGATAATATTTATTCTCAAGTGTGATCCTTTTAATCTTAGCTTCAAGGGTAGCCTTTTTTTTCTTTGCTTATTAGCTTCAGAAAATTTTGAACGTAATTTCTCGATTGGACAATCATCTACCTTTCCTCGTCAAGAATCAATTTCAAATAATTGATTATCATCCTCCATCTCAATATTCTCAAGTATGTTATCATCACTTTTAGTACCAGGAAAAGGGAATATATATGTATAATGGCCATGAGATCTAAAATTGAATAAAAATTCAATAGATGATATACCTTCATGGTTGTTATTAGCCTCCATGACTAGCAAAAAGAGGTGATTTTCTGGATCTGGAGTTTTTATTTCCTATTTTCTACCCTTCATTTCTGAGAAACCTTCTTCCTATTCTTGGCCATAGTTCTGTGATCTACCCTAGAGAAGTTAATTTTCACTAAATAGAACCAAATCTAATCCCACTAGTTGAAAATCTAGAAAACTATTGAGTGGGGGGGTGAATCAATAGCGATGGATCTTTCAGACCTATTTGCTAATTAATTATTTACTTAAAAGTTTATCATATATAACACATGAGGATATTTTAATACATCTGTTGGACACCTAATCCTCAACAAGTAGGTGTGGAAGCCAAACAGTCACAAATGGAGTCCAAGTGACCTTGGAATGCAGAATCTAAGGGTCACACCTGATGTACTATAAACACACATCTATGGTTAATAATAAATCATCTCACGCGTATCCTTTAGTTATGTATATGTGTGTTTATTATCATGTGTATTTACCATGTTTGTTTAACATGGTATCAGAGCCACTACGTTTCTAATCTGCTCATTGTTATGTAGTCACTTGTTTTGTGGCCTTTATGTATATTCTTCTCTCAAACCTGCATTGCTCAGAAATGCAATTTGAGTCAGTCTGATAGCATTGACATGTAAATTATTTTTCCATGAGTTTCTGTCAGTAATTAATGCTCCTCATTACTGCATAACTCTTCTTTTACATTACTGAACCTATGCCTGTCCACCCTCTCACATCGTACTGTAATACTCCCACTGGATCAAAAGATTGGTATCACCCCATGTTGCCCACTCTGAGAGTTCCTCCGCCTGGTTGCATCATCTACCTTCCTCCTCCTCACAATAGACCGGTGACTCCTCTGTGGTCTCTACCTTGATCCTCACACATACAGACACTTCCCACTCACACGGTCTCCCTAAATGCTCCGCCTTCCATACCACTACATATGGTCCTTCAACGTCATTTTCCTCCGTCATAGGTGGCAGCCTTGATATGTAAGGAAACATGGGCAATAAAAATGTTGCAGTCCTTCCGGATCCTATTTATTCAATACCAATAACATCCCTCTGCTGGAGGCCAAGAGGAATAGAAGCCATTTCGATAGGAGATGATTTTTTATAACCAACTTTATACACAACTTTGAATAGTTTCGAGTTTTTTCTCTGACCAGTTACAATCTACACACATACCAAATGTATCATATACATTTGTGGCTTCTTCTGGATTCTCCTCAATTCCCTGTTTAGTGCATATTTGTGCCCTCACAGAACACCCCTCGGCACAACTCCCTCCTCCGCCCTTCATCACATGGGAAGTAGCTGACAGAGGTGGCAGAGCCGCTACTTTTGGCTCACAGCAGAAGGCTCATTTTATTTATTACCTGCTACAATGGGTTCTCCTGCTCATTGTTAAGGTTTCTCTCCATGACAGGATCCCTCATGAGATGAGACGAGAGATGAAATTGGGCACGTAAAATGCTCTGGAAAAATAACATGTTTAACCCTTTGTGACAGAGATGTTGAAAGAATGTCATTGTTTACACTACCGGTCCATTTCTTGAACTGGGTATCTTTAAGAGACAAATCATTCATCCTCATCAGTGATCAAATTCACGAGATTCCTCAATTCCTTCTTCATCTCTGCAGATATTCTTAGTGTCATTGTGTCTTTCTGATCCAGAGATAAAATTGAGGCAACAATTAAGCCTAGAAGATCATCCATATGCAGCTTACGCTTCTTCCATTAAATATTGTAAATAATCTACCTCTGAATTGGGAGTGTGAAATGGTACTCTTGGTTTTGAATTTGAAGCTTCAGCGAGACTCCTCATTCTATCAAAACTACTTCTTGTCATAAAAGTTGTGGCTTTGAAGCTCTAATGGATATAAACCACTCCTTTTTATGGTCTCTTCTAATGTTGGGAATCATGGGTGGTGCTATAACACTATGAATGTATTACTTGGCATTGAATGTGTTGCATTGAGTCTTGAATATTGGTTCATGGTTCAATCACTACAAAGATTATGCGCAATATTTTTTAGGTTTGGATTTGACTATGGCACAGGTTTTGAAGGGAAATATCACTCCTGTGGTGGCCAAGGTTTTTTCATGTAGTCCATATAAAAGAGATCGTAAGTTGAGGTTTTTTTGTGGTAAATTCAAGAATTCAAAATAGAGTGTCTATGAATGTGTTGCAATTTCATTTACTTTCAGTCTTCATGTAACTATATTGGAACTTGAATGGTGCTCCCAGTACGTAGTAGGCAACGACATTGTTCTCTAGGACTATTTCTCTTTCGTCTTCTAAATTTGAAGCCCCTACTTCAGGATTCTTACAGTGGGTTGTATTTGGCTACCAAGATGTTTTGAAACCTGTAATTCATTGAAAAGGAAAAAGTGTGTGAATCATTTTTAACAACATATGTCTACTTCAAATGGCGCACTGTATGAGCATTTACATTGTTGAAATATTTTACATCAAATATATTGTATATGTGTGCTTGTTATTTCCAAGCCTTGTTTCAAACTTTGATAAAAGTTTGGATTTTATGGGTTTAAGTTTGTTTGAGTTTGCAGAAGTGGTATTATTCAAAATTGACATTAGCATTGTATCAGAGGAAGGTTGTTATTGAACTATTTTGACCTAGTTTGTTGAGAAACAATGGGTTTTTAATTGTTGGCGCTATTAAAATATAAATACTTTTGCCTATTTTTTTTAAAAATGGCCACACTTAATGGAGTCTTAGAGTTCCTAAATAATATATTATATTCAACTACTGACAACACAATCCAAATAAGCAAAAAATCTCTTTCAGAGATTCAAACTTGTCTGCAAAACACACAAGACAAGATTGATTTTCTGCAGCTTGAATCTCATCTAAATCAAGAGGAATTACAGAAACGGAGTAATCATTTCGAACCTATTTCTGTTCAGAAAATTGAGAGGGACTCCCATCAGTAGCAAGAATATAATGCAATAGTTGGTTCACATTCAGTGCCAAATAAAGCAACATATTTGCATGCAGAAAAAGAAATTCAGCCTGTGCCTCCCAAGCCCATCATTACATCTTGGGAAGAGCTTGTCCATAACAAGCATAGAACTAGTCTTGGATAGGAAAAGGAATTTTCCTCTCATTTTCCGGACTACTCCAATCCCATCAAATTTCAGAGTGTCAGATTTCTTTATGACAGTTCACCTTCAGTTGTTCCAGATACTACTCCTCTTCCATGGCAACAACCACAACAGACTGTAAAATACCAACACTGTGATCGCATTAGCCATATGAAATATCGTTGTTTTGATATTCACCCATGCAAGCACTGTGGTCAGCACACCCATTCTTCACACAGATGCTTCAGAAATAAGCCTCCTGCAAGAACAAAGTTTCATCTTAGATGGATCACTTCTTGGAAATGGGCATCAACAACCAAGAAGATGTTTAAGTCGCATGTCAGAACTTGTTCTTGAATATTGAACAACCTTGCAGTTGATTTTTTGATATCATATCACCTTGTACCTGACAGGGGGGGAAATGGTGATCATCTGCAAGCTTCAAAGCCACATCAAGTGAGCCCAAACCACAACTTTTCATTCTAGATTCAGAGTTGTCGCCAGAGACAAAGATGCCCATGAGCACTCCTTTGGTTGGTGGACAACATTAAAAAATCTATGTGAGGTTCATATTATTCCTCTTTAAAGAATTCGTAGCACTTCCTCTAGCAGAAGACTTCAGCTTCTTGCCAGCTTTGGTAGAGTTCTTGGAAATTCATTAGGCATTCCAGTGTTGATGGTCATCCTTAAACCATCACAGGTTGTAGACCTCCCTTCTTATAGGTTCAAGGTCTCCCTCTTCAAATGTGAGGGACACGTCCTGTAGCAAAAGCCCTCAGCTTCTTGCCAGATTCGGAAGAGTTCGAGGAACTGAAATAAGTATTTCATTCTAGTGTTGGTGGTCATCCTTAAACCACCTATTTATGCCAACATTTCAAAGAGTTGATTTAGCCTAAGTGCTTCCATGCATACTTTGCATATTTGTATTACAACTCTCTTCTTCGACTCTCACACACCCCTTCGGATTAGAGGGGGAAATGTTGGACACCTAATCCTCAACGGGTAGGTGTGGAAGCCAAACAGTCAGAAATTGAGTCCAAGTGACCTTGGAATGCAGAATCCAAGGGTCACACCTAATGTACTATAAAAACACATCTATGGTTAATATTAAATCATTTGACGCTTATCCTTCAGTTCTGTCTATGTGTTTTTATTTTCATGTGTATTTACCATGTGTGTTTAACAACATAAAAAAACAACACATAACCACACAAAAATAATCAACACATGAAACATCAATTCTTTTTGGTAGAAACATCGAAGGGAAAAAAACCACATGTTGTTATTGTGTTATTTCTCATTCTCTTCTCATTAATAAATCAAATCATTACATTTTTAGTTGGCCTCCACCATGTTGGAGGTGATACCCCTTTGAACAATAGTCTTGGCCACCACCAACTACGAAGTATATATTCATATGACTTTGCAGGTCACCACCTGCTAGAAGCCACCACTCCCAATAACTATCACCCAAGCAACACTCGATGGAACTACTAATACTTAAATAACTTTTCGATGGCCACCACCAGGAAGGAGAAAATACCCCTTTATTTTTCAGCCACTACATAAGAAAGGCCCCAACCTCCCCAAACTATGAAAGACATGATTTCATTCATTTTCAGATGAAACTTGAAGGTGAACTCACAACTCAACAACACATGTAAGTCCTCTTTGAAATATAATATTTTTTTCCAAGAATAAATTATGAATAAGAAACAACACTATGATGAATGCACTAGTAGCAATAATACACCAAATTATATTCAATAATTCCCTACTCTATCTCCTTTCTCTTTGCATAAGATGTTGACCAGAACACACATCTGATACCTTTTGCAAATTTTGCAAATTGCTTAAAATTTTGTGCAAAATTTTCCTCACATCTTGCACACTCCTCTCACACACTTCATCAAACATAAAATACATCTAACCCAACCTTTCATATAAATAATTTCCTAACATAAATAATTTTCTAAAGTGATTAAAACAATAACTACTAAAGAGTAGAAATCTCAACAACTCATTTCACACTCTTGAACTAGTATGGTGTTTTGAACATTTCTCCGTGTTAACTTTATCTTAATAGATCTTCATTGAATGAGGGAAATTTTAAAATTCAAAAATTTTCAAGATGAATTGTAATTTTTCATGACCTTTTTAAGAAAATAACATGCGTAAATATAATCGAAAATACTTATGTGGTTAGTTGAGTTCGTACACAATTCCAAAATTCAATGTACAATTATCTTCAATGGGACATAGCTCGACCTCATACAAGGTATTTTCTTTGACAATATGGGAATTCCCAACAGTGATATTTTTATATTTTCTCTATGCACACTTTCCTCCTAGAGAATATGCCTAACACATGGATTTTGCATATTTTTTTTTACGAAAGTTGCAACTTAGATTCAGGACATTAACATGTAGACTTATACATTGTTATAACCATAGAGTATCATACAAGAAACAAAATACAAATAATAAAATAAATTATTACAAGGAAAATAGTGCCAAGTGTTGACATAAATTCCAACACTAAAATGCCAACACCTATAGCCATTAAGTTACCATACAAAATACCTAAATTCAATGGAAATCCAAGGTATATCTCAACTACACACATTACCGCATATCACCATTGGTGTTAGTATGACTCTTTAGTGGAATATTTTATACAAATGTGCCTCTTCTAATGAACCATGACCAATGGCACTTAAAAATTGTACATCAAAATTGATCAAGCATCGTATCATTACTATGACACATTATTTTAGATGTTCCTAACCAATTATAGTTAAATTTATGATAATATATTGCTATTGATGTCCTATCTACATTTTGGGTGGAAACATCCACCCAAATTTCGGTTTACATTCATGAAAGGAGGTGACAGAAGTTGTTGATTAGGACCAATATTGCTAATGGACTAGTAAAATATCAACTGACCTAACTTTTGGTACCTCAAATTTCATAGGATGTCACATGTTAGGGATTATACTAAGGAGCATGCTATCATATTTTCCCAACATCTTTGTCTGATCTATTTTTAATTATGCACATTTTATGGAATCATCCTAAATAATCCTTAACCATCACATGATAAGCCTCATTCCAAATTAGGAACACATGTTGATGGCCTGATAGGTTTTGTCCCTGTAGACATTGTGAGCCAAGTAGTGACTTTGTTGGGCCAAATGATTATTACACCATAATCCACATCTTATATGCCTAATTTTATATAATTTATGTCTATTGAGAACACCATAAAGGTACATATCATGCATTTCATTAAATCAAATAGTCGTCATAAACCTGGAAGTCCAAAGAAGAAGAAGAAATAAGAAATTTTTTCTAAGAATGCTCAAGAGACACAACAAATGACAAGAAACAAAACCTAAAGTTTGGATTTTTATTGATTGTAATGGTTTTAATTACTCAATATCCCCCTCATATGGAATCTTTCTCCTTCTAGCATGGCTATTTCTTGAATTTTCTTAGGTAGCTTGTCCATAATTTGATACCTCCTAAGTGGTAAGTGACTGAAAAGTATTGAGTTGAGACCTTTGGATTTGTCATAGATGATAGTCGTGGGTGGGGTCATTTCACATATAACTCAATTTCAAAACAACATCCTTGTATGGTAGATATGATTGGTTTTTGGTAGGTTTTATTCTTTATGGGGGAATATACGTAAATAGGTGGCCATTTTCTTGGAATTCTTAGAATTAGAAGGGGATCTATTCATAATCTATTGATTTTGTATATACTCTATCCTAAAAGGATATATTATTTGGAAATTTAGAGGGATTGTGATATGTCTATATAGACATATATTTAGGCATATTAGGTGTATAAATCCTTTCTATTAACTTTATATATTTTAACAAAATTCCATAGCGTTTTACTTATTCCTTCCAAATTTTCTTCTTCCTAAAATTCATTGGGATCATATAATATACATCAAATATGTAATAAATAAATAAAACAGGGTAAAATCATAATCAATAGAGCATAATTTCAAGAAATTAAGGTGAATTCGAGGCATATTATTGTGTGCTCACTATATATATATATATATATTTAATTTTTAAATCATTGAATATTTTCCCATGGGTAAAATGTCACCTCTAAAATTATCTTTCAATAGAAAAGGGTGCTATATTAATAATGTTGAACTAAAAAGTAAAAATGCGGCCACAATGTTTGTTTTTGCACATGAATGCATGAGTGTTCCTAGGAATGTGCATGTCTTATTGGGCACAAAACATTGGTAAACCTCAGATCACCAATGAGAGCACCAACTAGGATGTCGAGTAAGCATGTCCTAGGAGCGAACATTTATTACTAGGAATATGCACATGTTCATGGAAATGTGCACATGGCTATGATGAATAATACTTAGTAATGCACATGTGCTCCAAACACATATTTTTTTTTATACACCTGCAATAATTTTCTCTTCATTTTGTACTATATGAAGAACATGTGTTAATTATTGGTAGCAATGTAGATTTTTTCCCAGAAAAAAGTAGGTGCATGTTTTACGAAACACATAAGTTTTCTTCAGCCTAAAAATCACATACCTTCCTCCCTTCCCCTTTACATCTATGGTGGTCATTTTTAGTAGCATAGAGAGTTTTTGAAACTTTGGCATTCTTTTGTGACAATACTTCCCTCCACTCTCTCTACCACTTCTCTTCATTATCTCCTTTCTCTCTCTCTCTCTCTCTCTCTCTCTCTCTCTCTCTCTCTCTCTCTCTCTCTCTCTCTCTCTCTCTCTCGCTCGACCCCCATAGGTAATACTTGAAACTTATATGACCCTAGACATAGGAATTTTTATCCATAAGAAATATCCTTAATAAAAAATTGTTATTAGATAAATTAATGATATATTTATAAAACTTAATACCTTACCTTTCATGACATGAAATGTTTGTCCATTATGTTATACAACTCATACATCATCATCACATTTTCAAAATCCTCAGTCAACATTTTGTTACTAATTATCTCTTCCATGGTTTATCTCTTCCCTTAAAGTCTAAAATAATAAAATATTGTTCATTAAATAATATGGTGTAATTAAAATTACCCTCAAAGTTAATTTCCTAATTTTTTAGCTCTATCTATAGTTTTCTTTCATATAAATTTATCATTGAGTTTCTACATTAAAAAAAATGAAACTTATCATTGAAAAACATGTCTTAATGATTGCAAAAACATGTATTATTTTCTAGCAAAAAACAAATCCATTCCTCAGACTAATGTCCACCTGCCATCCTGCATCTAACTTTTCACATGCGGAGGACCTTGGAAATACCATATACATGGTGGAATGTCAAATATTTGTGAAATTTTTTCTCCCATATCTCTCTACCCACTTCTCTGCAATCACTTTTATCTCTCTCGGTTCTTTGCCCCACCATGACTATTACTATTCCTGTAAGACAACATGATCCTAGACATAAGAATGCTTTTCCATAAGAAAATTGATCAATTAAAGGATATAATTAAATTAATGAATGGAATATTTTTTATGATTAATACCTTACCTTGTTCAGAATGAAAATTTTGTTCATTATGGCATATAATTGCTATTTAAGCACTATCTTTTCAATTTTTTTAGTCATCATGTTTTACCAATTATTGTTTCCATGATATGTTCAACCATAATTGTGATTTTCATTCTTTTTTTGTTTCTTTACACCCCTTCCATCATTTCCCTTGAAAACCAAAATAATCAAATATAGGTCAAGAAGTAATAGTGTGAAATTGAAATGATCCTTGAACCAACCATCATAATTTTGGACCTCTTTGTAGAATGTGTGTGAATCAAATCTATCATTGAAGATCTACTCCAATAAAGACAAAAGTAGCATTGAAAAAAATGTGCTAATTATTTCTATAAGTGTTCATGCATTCCAAATAAAAAATTATTGATCTTTCTGATACTAACATTTACTTACCTTCCTTCCTCTCCATTTCCACATGTGGTTAAACATGGCAGGACTCCATGCATTCTATAATCCATGCAATATTTTTCAACATTATTTGTCTCCCATCTCTGTGCACCCTTGTATCCCATCACCCCCTCCTTACTCTCTATTTAATCATCTCTCCCTAACCCCCTCCATCCCATCTCTAGTCCTCAAAACCTAGATGATCCTATACATAGGAATGTGTATCCATAAGAATTTCCCTTGTTAAAATAATATAATTAGAGTAAGCAATGAAATTATTGTAAAAATTAGTACCTTACCTTTTCCGACATGAAACTTTGATTCATTATGTCCTATAATTCCTATCTAAGAATTTTAATTTGAAATCCTTAGTAACCATTTTTTATATATCATTTATTTTTAAATTTATTTTTCCATAGTTGTCCTTCTAGACTCCTTTCAATTTTCTATACCACTCCAATAATTTCTCCTAGAAACCCAAATAATTTGACATATTTCAAGAAATAATATGTTGCAAATTAAATTATACTCGAAACAAACATTTTAATTTTGTAGGCCTATCTAGAACAAGAGATCGAATCAAATTTAGCATTCAAGGTCTACATACAAACATACAACTCTTATCATTGAGGATAATGTGTTAATGATTGGAAAATATGGCCCTGCATTCCTATTAAAAATTTACATGCATTGATGAGACTAACAATCACCTACTTTCCTCTCTCACTCTTTTCACATGCGGTGGACCACAAATTTGCAAAATCTATCCCATTGCGATAATTTTGTATCAATATTTACTAAGTCAAAACGTATATCTAAAGCTCCTAAAATAAATAATTTTTTTGACTTGTGGAATCATAGAATGGTTTTTTACCTAGTCGTAAACTAAATTTTCAAATAGTACAACATAAGTGATGGTCTTCCCATCAAAGTATGAGTTTTAATTTTATGGCTAATTACATCTCGTTTCATGGGGACATTTAGGAACATATGGTGAATTTTTTGAAAGCATATGAAAATTAAAATGAGAAGAAAAAAATATTTTCACAATGTTTGGGAAGTCTATTAGGCAAAGGCCCATGCAAACACACTACTTAAAATTACTTAAGTTGTTCTTATGGAAAATCCACCCCCTTGTGTAACACTTGAATTTGTATTTACTAAACAAAACCATAGTAATGAATATCTTCAAATAAATATTTTTATATAATATGGAATCCTAGAAGGGGGTTTTATATAACTTTAGCATAGTGCTAGGAGTCTAACATTATAGATTATTTTCCCTTCTAAGTTCTAGTTTGAATTTTATGGAAAATTGTGACTTCCTTCCTAGAGCCATTTATGGACATATTGTGAATCTTCTGTGGGATTATAAAAACAAAATATAGATAAAACATATTTTTGTAAGCTCCAACACATGCATTTTTCGAACGCCCAAGTGTGCACACTCACCAAAATCACTTATGCTAGTTTTTGCAAAAAATAAACCCATTGTGAAAAAATTGCATTAGTCTTTACTAAGAGGAACCTTAGATTTGAATATCCTCAAATTAATTTTTTTTACCTATGGAGTGCTAGGAGGGTGGTATGACTAGCTTTGAACTTGGTACGATGATTCCAATGGAATTAACAGTTCACCCATTTAATATTTTTGTTTATTTTTATGCCCGGACATATATTTATTCTGAGAGCCATTCATTGACATATGATGAATTTGTTATAGAGGTATAAAAAAAAAAATCGATTTGAAAAAATGAGTTCTATAAGAATTGTAAAGTGTTTTTTTCTAGACCACATGTTATGAGACTACCCCTAATCTCTTAAGACAATATTTTACAAAATATACTACCTTATGCAAAATTTACATTGGTCATTTTGGAAAAAAAATATAGTTCTAAAATTCCTTGGTGGGGAGTTCCACTAGTTGTAAATAGATGCTAGAGTCTAATGAATTTTATGGTTTTACCAGCCAATTCTTGACTTTAATTATATGGCAAGTTGCAACTTTGTTCCTTAAGTGATTCAACGACATACTATGATTGTTTTATAAGCACATAAACACCAAAATCACTAGTATAAATGTATCCTGTAAGCATTAGAAACTATGTTTTTCCAAGGCCTATGTGAGCACACTACTTAGATAACTTGAGATATTGCATTGGTAAATCCACCCACTTATGCAAAATTTTCATTGGTGTTACTGAAATAATGCTAGATATTAATCTTCTTAAATAATTCATTTTCTAGCCTATGTAATCAGAGGAGGGGTTCACTCCTACTTGTGATCCATTACCAAATATTTAATGGGATAAAATATTTTCCTATCCAATTCATAGTTTTAATTCAATGGTGATAATGTTTTTAAAAGTAAATATCCTTGTGCAAAAATTATGTTGGCCTTTATTGAACAAAACACCATCTTCGAAGATGTTGAAATAAACCATTTTTGGCTTATGTAAACCTATTAGGTGGGTTGTCTCTAGCTATAACCGATTGCTCGGTGTCCAATAGAATCAATTATTTTCCCAGCCAGGTCCTAGTTTGAATTTTATGGTGAGTTGCATATCACTTCATGGAGCCATTCAAAGACACATTGTGAGCTTTGTCTGTGAGTATAAATATAAAAAATTACAATCAAAAGAAAATAAATGTAATTTAAATACATGACTGACATTCTACAAATAAGCTAATGTGAATTTTAAAGGCCCTGTGAATAGTTTAATAAATAAACAAATAATTAATGAAAATGATGCATAATAGATCTAAATAATGCCTATAATTGAAACAATTATTCATCATTTCTCTTTAGGGATCTTTTCTTTGTTATTTGGATTTAAAAATATTTTTTTTTTCTTCATTTATATTTTAACATCCATTACTTGATTAAAAAATATATCAAGGAGTAACTAAACAAATATTTGCAAAACCATGTATGTAGGACTTTCAATAAACATTTTTATAGTCGTAATTATGAATTCTATTTTTATACAGATAGCTTCTGGGATAAAAGTTAAAATAAGTGTGGATATTTTTTAGAATGGTAGAAAAGAACATTTTCATATGAATTGCACAATGATATTCGAAAACCTCATCTTTCCCTAAGAGGTTAACAAATTATTTCTATTTATGTATTTTCCTTGGGATGGTACATTTTCTCATATGACAGGTATGAGCTAATGAAATATTATATCGATGGAATAGTTTTTATACTAATGTGAATTTTTTGTAATGAGAAAATCATAATATACTTAGACGTTAATGTTAAAAGGGAAATTAAAAAATAAAAGGTTGAAAGAAATAAATTTTAAAAGAATACAATTTGTTATGTGAATCTTTGGAAATGAAAAAAGATGTCCAAAAATTAGGAGTGTAAAAAGTGTTAAAAGTGTTAAAAAATAAAAATAACATTTTTTTGGTTTGTTTGTTAAGTTTCTTTTGATCTTATAAGCTCGATCTCGGGCTTGAGGAGTTGTGACCTAGTGGCATCTAATCCGTCAAGGCCACAAAGGATTCGTAGCCGTCCTATTTTTAGCATGTCTCCTCTGACGAGCACAAGGCACAATCACCCACCTTGAGGTTTCATCCTGGGCCGCCTTGCTAACGAGCCTCATCCTCAACTAGTTCTGCTAGTGGGACTTGAAAAAAAATAAAATTTAAAAGGTGAATAAAAGATAAAAATTAAACCAAAAAATAAAAAATAAAAAATTTATTACATAATAATAACACTAATTAATAAATAAATATAATAAAAAAAAAATTCTAAACAATAAAGTTTATTCATTAATATAATGAATAATGAGTCCTTTGCATGTAGGGTAGCATGAGAACATTGATTCTATGTTTCAAAGGGTAGTAACTCCACCACTCTAGTTAACATCTGCCAGTTATACAAGATTTAAATGTTTATACCTTTCCTCTAATAATGAATTCATTACAACACCTCCAATCCATAGGAGGGTCATACACTCTTTTATTACGTAATTATAAGGTATCGAGGTATTCAAGGTAGAATCATACTCAGGATACCATGCTAGGCACTAGAAACGTTAATGACATTTGGAAGGATTTGGTGTGGCATGAGGTAAATCAATTAAATATCCCACTCTCTCTCCATGATAATGTTGTATGATATTTTCAAATTTGGGTTACTTACAGAGGATATTTGGGACAATATCCTTATTCAACCTCCCAATTTCCCTACTACTTAGTGGATTCTATGGTTTTGTTTTCAATACATTTCTTTAGTTGTAATTAAATAAGGTATCGAGGTATTCAAGGTAGAATCATACTCATGAAACTATGCTAGGCACTAGAAACAATAATGACATCTGGAAGGATTTGGTGTGGCATGAGGTAAATCAATTAAATATCCCACTCTCTCTCCATGATAATGTTGTACGATATTTTCAAATTTGGGTTACTTATGGAGGATATTTGGGACAATATCCTTATTCAACCTCCCAATTTCCCTACTACTTAGTGGATTCTGTGGTTTTGCTTTCAATACATTTCATTAGTTGTAATTTGAATGTGGTCGTGAGGCTCAACGTTTGAGACCTTGGTCCACATAGTAAAATATCCTTTCAATTCAAGCCTCCTACAAACTGCACTAATGAATTGGTTCCATCTCAAGAGGTCTATATAGTGATGTTTAATAAATAGAGAAAAATGTCCATGGTTCATAGGGTCTTTTGAAGAAAGGCCAAATTTGGGAGAAATGATGTCTTTCATCATGGTTCTTCACTGTATTATAACTAATGAAACCAAACATCATTGTTTGATACATTTATACTAGCTCAAAGAAATCTTCATGGCTCAAGATTTCATGTCACAAGAAAATGAAGGATAGGAAATGTGTGAGTTCCTAGAGATCACTGAGAATTAGAACCATTACTTGACCACATTTGTTTCATGGATAGTTAGGAAGAATGGAGCTAAAATATTAGTGGAAAAATCAATATCTTCTAAGAATATCTCTATGGTGTTTCAGTTTTCATTGTAGGAGAAAATTCAAATTGCTCCATTTCAACGTTTGAATTTTAAGTTATTTTATTTGATATGCAATCTACTACTCTAGATTACAATAGTCAATAAACCTATGGATATTTTAGGCCTATTTTCCATCATTTTAGGTTCTTAGGAGCTATGTGAATTTTCCTTTTATATTTGTTATCCTTGCTTCAGTTCATGGTTTGGTCTAGCCACTGTTCTTTCTAGAACTAGATTCCCTTCGTAGGTAAGCCTCTGTCTAGATCTACATGTATAATCACATCCTTCTACGGTTTATTTTTAGTCTGTCTTGTTAGGAATTCTAGACCATTTTTAGAAAATCAGCTAATAGGAGTAGAAAATGATCATTATGCACTTTGTACGAGTATTACAAAGAAATATAAAACTTACTAACAAAATATATGTATAATATGCAGTGAGTTTCCAATATTAGTTAAGATAACTCCTAAATACCTAAATAATGGGAAGACTAAAATCCTTTCATTACAAATTCTTTGTTTGAAAAATACATGAACTAAAGAGCTCTTAACTCATATCACTAGTATCCCCATTGCAATAATTTGAAACATCCTATAAGTATTGCATTTCCATTTAAATCTTTACCCTTTGATAATAATATTTAATCATATACCAACCACTGACATAAAGCATTACAGTAAAGAAAAATATGGCAATGGTTTCAACCCTTCCATAAAACATAATTATGTTGATAGGAGTATAATAAGTTTTCCATAATTTTCGTTTAATTATCAATAATTATTAGGTGGAGGTTAGAGATTGAACCTCCATCAAATATGCCAAAATATTCATAGTAGTATTTATGAACCAAGGGTTTATATTTTTCTCCAAATTAATTATGTATGTTTTTTTTTTTTTTTTTTTTTTTTTAATAACTAAAATGTCAAATCAAATTACATTGTGCATGTGGTATGATAATCCATGGTATTGGCCCATGGTATTGCAACAAAAGTTAAATTTTTTCATGATAAAATAGGGCGTCAATCTCCATGCTTAAGAATATTGTTACATTTTTTCAAATACATACATGTTTAACTTATATATTTATTCCTTTTATAATTCATAATAACGATAAAAAAATTAAATTATAATTTAGTTAACTTTCATGATTTTTTTCTTTTAATTTGGACGATAAAAAATATATCACAAACTAAATATTTTGATACATGCACTGATGCCTCTCTTATTTTCTCAATAATTTAATTTATAAACTAAATTAGTAAAATAGAATATTAAAAATAATAAATCACTTAATAACCATTTAAAATAGAATTTAAATATCCATGGACCACATAGTCAAAAACTTGCAAGGATAAAATATATTAATGGCACAATTTTTCCTAAGAAACTCTAAGTGAAAAGAACTTTATAACTATGAGTTAAAATTTTAGAATAAAACAACTTGAAAACAATGAGAAATGAGAAATGTTGCAAAACTAAAATCTATATAAAAAATAAAAATATATTAAAAATTAATTCATACTTCCATTAAAACTATATATATGAAAATTGAATTAAAAAAACATAAGCATTCCTCAAAAATATAAAACATAATTGCATCTACTACCATCTATAGTGTTAGGTAAATTTTTAAGAATAAAAGTAACCCGGAAGAAACTCCATTTTTTATTTTGATAATAGAGATATCATACTCAATGATAATAACATGGCTGACTGATATTTATTGAGACTCTACCTACAGGAGAAAGTGACTAAATGTAAAGAACAATGACTCGTATTGTGTGTCTGGGGAGAACTAAATGGAGAGAGAAGCAGATGTTGTTAGATTAAACATGCAGAATAGGACGAGTATGATGGGGAGGTTGACCGGGACCGGGAGGGCAGGTAGAACCAGGGGGTACAGGGTACCCTGGTCTGTGGCACCCTGATGCAGCCTTAGCGTTTCCCGACCAACCAAGCAACCCTCGACGCGCGCAGCCTTCATTCGCAGCTTTGGCGTCTGTTATCAGAATCGTGGATGTTAGCAACATCATTGCTATTATTGAAATCCCCAGCATTTCCATGTGCTTGGACTTCATGGCCATCTCGTTAATTCACAAGGAAAACTAAATCTATTTCGAAATATTACTTCTCCTTCTTCCAAATTTGGAAATCTATTTGCAGGACGTGTTCTTCTGAATTCGATCGTGTGATGGACCTTATTTATAGCCAACGTATAGGTTGCATGTAGAGTGGAAGTGTTGGTGGCACATATTTATGGTTCCAGAGATGTATGCGGATCCACGAAATTCAAGAAACTCAACTTCAAATCGTGTCAAGGAGAAACCCACCTTTGTCACTAACTGGTTACCTTCAACATTAGGGAATGTTGACACCTCTTCTTTTACAATTCACTCATCTCTGCAATCTGTTACTCTTGCATTTATTTCAACCTCACTACGTCGACACCTATTTTTCACATTTAAGTCGTCCCTCCAATCGGTTGCTTCAACGTCGTTAGTGCGTTTGTGTAGACATCTGTGTTTTCGCAACGTGATCTCTCCAACCTCTTATGCTTCCTTTTCCCTATCACACGACCATACCTATGATTTGATTTCAGCTTCTTTCTGCGTCGTTCTCTTTGACTTTCAAAGCTATAATATTCTATTTCAACTTACCATATTCCGAACCTCCTCAATCGTGGATACATATTCATATATTTGTGTAGCATTTAAATATTTATTACTATATCATCAGCTATTATATTTTTAACTATTATGATATTATTACTGATTCAAATATTTTCTAAAAAGAATATAAAATTTTAAATAATAAAAAATAATTTATTAGAATACATAAAATTTAAAAAAAAATAACAAAATTTCTTAAAAATTAAACATTCTAATTGAACTGCAGTCTTTGAAATGTTCATGATGTATATCTATATTAACATTAAATTTTAATCCCACAAATGACAAAATATATGAGGTTTTAAACCATCATCTTGATCACATAGATAATTGAGGAAACGTGTATAGAGGAATAGATTTGTTGCATATGTTATGTATTATAATACAAATATGTAAAATATGAGAATATTTAATACGAAATTGGATTTAATATATTTTTAGAAAGTATTTTTTTTAAATGCGATTTTTTATAATTAGTAGTATTAGCAATGTTATTGTAAAGTCTCTTTCCACTATAAAATGATATGAATTTCATTGTTTTTAAAATGTATATATATTTAGTTTTTATATTAAATTTTCTAATAATTGATAACAATACTAATAATAATTTAAAATAAAGTTATAGCATGGTTCATTTTATTTATTTATTTATTTATAAACAATTTATATACATTTTGCCCGGCCTAAGTCACTCTATTAATTGAGAATAGGTTGATCTTATTAGAAGGAAAATTCACAACTGAACAAGGACAATGAGAAGGAAGATGTGTTCAGAAGAAGGAGTGTATCTAAACACTTCGGATTTATAGATTTTAGAAATATTGCGGAATTAATGGACAAGAGCCAAGTTAAATAACTAACGTAGCTCTTATCCATCAAATTTTGAAATATTTTTAGAATCTATAATTATCAAAATTCTGACACAATGATCTTGGACTTGTTGATCCTTGTGGAAATTCTCTATCCACGCTTTCAAACACACCATCATTGACACTCTAAAACACAATTTCATTCACATTGTTCTTAGAATCGTCGATGTTAACAATACTCAAACACACTTTCATTCCAATTGTTCTAGAATCTTCGATGTTAACAATAATCAAACACACTTTCATTCACATTTTTAATAGAATCGTCGACCTTAAAAATAATATTGTTATTACTAAAATCTGGCATAGCCCCACCATTTCCATTTTTTTTTATTTTATGGCCATCTGATTAGTTTAGAATTTAAAAGGAAAAATATAAATATATACTGAGTGTAGTGTTTTGTTCTATGAGCAATGACATCATATAAAGACAATGTTGTTGGGACAAAGGGTTCAGAAAGGTATAAGGAATTCAAATCGAGGGTCTCATGGCCTCAAGCTAGGTGAGCTCCCCTGACGACCACCAGTAGACAAGAGAGTCAAAAAATCGGCGGTGCCAGTATGGGTGTGCTTGAGTTGTGCGATGGACGCGTGAACGTAGTGGTGGACGCGTTGTAGCGATGAGCGCTCGTGTTTAGTAAAAAATGAGTCGTGTCTGGTTATATGCGTTCAAGTAAGTGTGAGGAGCGTTGGGCGACTAGGTGATGCGATGGGTGGGAGCATGTTGATTTGTGGGTAGGTTGATTGGGTCTGCATATGGTTTGGTTGATCAGTGAGGACAATCAACAAACGTATCTACTGGCGTTTCATTGGACGAATGAGCGAATAAATAGAATGGAATTTCCATTCTTTAGGACATCTTTTAATTCGGCCAAGCTACTTCATAGCAAAGGAAAGCAAAGGAGAATCGAAGGATATGGGCCAGCAAGGTGGGAAAACTAGGTAAACGAACTCAGGTAGTGTGTGTTGTGAAAATTTGAGAACTGGATTATGTGAATCACTAAGGTCATGTGTTCATACTTGGGTCAGGTTGTGTTAAGCAAAATGAAGTTTTTGTGTATAGGACAAGTCGTGTTAACGATTTTTTGGTCGGGTCGTGTGTGCAACTTTGACGCCTTGTCATGTTTTGTACTAAGGTTCGGTCGTTCATGTAAGGTTAAGGCTGATTTATGTGCGCAGAACTTGGTTGAAGGAGAAAAACACATTATGTGCAAAACCAATTCACTAAGGACATGTGCAGCTAGGTCGTTTGAGTCGCTGAGAGTAAGGTCGTTTGCGTTTTGATTAACCAGGTCATGTACAATTAGGTGATGATCCGGATTTATGCAGGAACGCAACAAAATAAACATATAACCATAAATACAGAGATGCAGCAGAAATAATACTTCATTTCATTAATATCAAAGAACTGAAATTTGCTTACAGATAGAATGGAAATAAAACTAGCTAGGGCGCTGGCAGCTATCTCTGAGAAGAGAGGTGGCGGCTACAGGCCTCTAAACTGAGTTACAATGAGGCTTGAGGGCCTATTTATTATTGAGAAACAATGGAGAACTCTGAAAATCCAAAAACCTTACCCTAGAAGATGAAGCGCCAAGACTATGGGCCCCGTTTGGGTAAATTGGTGTTTCAACTTCCCAGGGACGTAACTTTGCCATACTATCTCCATTTGATGCACATGGTACATCATTAGAAAGATCTATCCAAGGAATACAACTTTCAACATGAATATCCATTCCGGAATGAAATGATATTTGCTAGAGGCACGATGCCCAAAAAACGTCGTTTAGGGCCTCAAAACGGCTACAGAAGTTCAAGACTCCAAAAAATACTAAAAAATAGTAAGTTGTGCCGAAACTGAAAAACTGAAAGAGGAAATGGTGGGGCCCCAACTGGAATAGGCGGGTGGCCACCAATATCCACTTGGATCATTCCACCCCCCTTAAGAAGCAATGGTCCCCATTGCATTGAGTTCTTCCATGAGATGAAGAAACTTCTGCTGAACTTGGTCCCTGCTGAACCACTTGCCTTGGTGCAAGAGTTGGAAAGCTTTGACAACCCAATAGACTTGGATGTTCTGTCGGCGAGTGCTCTTTATTTTCATGTCCCTTGATACAATCTGTGGTGTTCTGTTCCATGCAGTCTAGGTTTAACTCTCTTGGTGTGAGTTTTTCTACAATGTGTGAGGTGTCCAGTAGAGGTGGGAAGGAAGGACGAAGGCGATCCACATTGAAGACTGCGTGTAGACCAAGGAATGGTGGAATAATGAGCTCGAAGTCATTGTTCCCTATAGCCTTGGTGATGGTGTATAGCCCGTATCGGAGCAGGTGAAGCTTGCGGTGAGGTCCAGTGAGGCGCTCCTTCTGCAAATGTAGCCATACTTTGTCGCCCACCTAGAAGTTGTGTGGAACCCAGTGTTGATCATGGCGTTGCTTGTACTTCGCATCCGCTCTATCCAATATATCATGAACCTGTTAGCAGATGTGTTGAATGCGCTCAATGAAGCTACTTGATTTTTCAAGTTCAGACTGGACATGAGCTGAATCGGCCTGAGTAGCTGCAAATGGTATGGCTATGTCAATAGGATAGAGTGGCTAGAATCCCAAGCCCACCTGAAAGGGGCTATGGCTAATTGAACTGTGGAGAGCCCGATTATAACTATGTTGTACATATGGGAGGCTCCGTCCCATGTGTGTGGATTCTTTGAATTGTACATGCGCAGAATGCATACAAGCATTATGTTGATGACCTCTGTCTGGCCATCTGTTTGGGGATGGAAAGTTGTGGACCGGTGAGCTTGGTATCCAACATTGACCAGAGGCTGGATCAAAATGTGCTAAGGAACCTGTTATCCCGATCTGATATGATAGACCGTGGGATCCCAAAGTGCACCCACACTCATTCAAAGAAGAGTTTAGTAGTGGCTTCTGCTGTGATATTCTTCTTGGAGGCCGCCATGATGGCCATCTTCGAGAATCTGTCGATGACCATGAAAAAATAGTCATTTCCCTGCTTAGTAGAAGGCAGGCCCAACATGTAATCCATGGAGATGGATTCCCAAGGTCGACTAGGGGTAGGTAGCAGAGTATATAGGCCTTGCTTCTTGATGGTCGGTTTGGTAATGGCATAAGCAGTGCAGGATCTTATGTGCTTCTCGACATCCTTTCGAAGGTTCGGCCAATAGAAATACTTCTACAAGATTGCTACTGTTTTCTCGACCCCGAAATGCCTAGCGACTCGACTGTAGTGTGCTTCCCATATCATCTTGGCACGCTCGCTTGAAAGAAGACAAAGGTGTCCCAATTCACATAAAAGTGCATCTTGGAAGTGAAAATTTGGAAATTGCATACCCCCCTAGAGTGCCTTGTAAGTGTGGCCGAATTCTGGGTCACTTTCATAGAGAAGCAGCCAATCAGAAGTCTCATGCCCACGAGAGTTGAGCATAGTGGTGAGCACCCCGATCGGTGGTCGACCGAGGCAGTCTGCAACACTATTGCTGCTACCCTTCTTGTACTTGATATTCAAATGAAGCTGTTGCAGATATGTGGACCACTTCTGATGGCGATCATACTTCAACTTCCCTTGTGTCTGTATGAACTGCAGGGACTGGTGGTCTGTGTGGATGATTGTTTCCTTCCCCAAAATGTAATGCTTCCATTGTCGACAAGCTTGCATAATGGAATACATTTCTTTGTCATAAGTGGGATACTTGCGAACTGTGTCAGACAATGTCTCACTGTGATATGCCACTGGATGTCCCTATTGAGTAAGAACGCCCCAATAGCAGGGCAGTCGCAGGTATCCGTCTCGATCTCAATGGTTGTTGAAAGTCCGGTAATGTAGAATCGGGGCAAAATGCAGGCGATTTTTCACCCCGTGAACGCCTTCTCGTTGAGGCTCACTTAAAAGAATTTTTCTCTCGCTCCTCCCTTGGTGACTTGACTCAAGGGCCAAGTGATATGAGAGAATCCCAACACGAATCTACTAAGATTTTTTCGTTATAGTGGTTGGGGCTGGCCAATCCCGAATGACTTGGATCTTGGCTGGATCCACATGCACACCCCTTTCATCAATAATGTATCCCAGATATTGAACCTGGGTCATGCCAAACGTGCACTTCTCCAAATTGGCACACAACTTGTGTTGCCGCAGTGTTTGGAGGATTTGTCGGATGTGGTGAAGGTGCTCTTCCCAAGTCTTGCTGAAGATCAGAATGTCATCCAAGTACACCACTACAAATGAGTTGGTGAATGGCCGCAAGATGTCGTCCATCATCCTCATGAAGGTTGCGGGAGCATTCGTCAACTCGAAAGGCATGAATAGCCATTCAAAAAGGCCTTCCTTGGCTTTGAAGGCAGTCTTCCACACATCAGAGGGTTCAATTGGTACCTGGTGATACCCAGACTTCAGGTCAATCTTGCTGAAATATTTTGCACCTTTGAGTTGGTCCATAAGGTCATCAATCCGTGGGATTGGGTACCTATTCCGGACAGTGATCTTGTTCAGCGCCCGATAGTCAATACAGAGTCTCCACGTCCCATCCTTCTTCTGTACCAACACGATCGGGCTCCCACAGGGCGATGAACTTGGTCCGATGTGACCTTTCTGCAACAGCTCCTGAATCTGCCTCTTGATTTCATCATTCTCTAGAACAGAGCGCCGATAGATCGGTCCATTAGGTAGCGGCGCACCGGGGGTCAGATCAATCGGGTGCTTGACCCGACAGTGCAGAGGAACCCCTGTGGGTGAGGTGAATATGTCCCCGTACTCCTCCACAACCTTATCCATTTGTTGTTGTTGTGCAGAGGAGCCCTGTCTGGAGGTCGTGGCCACATTCTTCTTCTTGCCCTGGGGGCGGATCATCAGGAAAACGAATTTCCTGGTTTGGGAAATGAGCTTACTGCATTGTTTTGCAGTAACCAAAGAGATAGCGGCAGGAGGTGGTACCTCTGGTATCCTGTACAACTTATTTCTCAAAGTAACAATAATAGCACGAGGTCGAGACTCATACACAACATGACGCTTCCACAAGTATGGTTGTCCTAATAATACATCAGAAACATCAATAGGAGCAACATCACATAATACCTCATCCGTGAAGGGCTTGATGCTATAGGGAAGGCGACACTGCTGGCTGACGCGGAGATCTCGTCCTTGGTGAAGCCACCCGATGGTGTATGGAGGTGGGTGAGCTGTGGTCGGCAAGCCCAACCGCTTCACGGCGTCTGCTGAAATGAGGTTCTTTTGGCTCCCATTGTCGACAATGAACTGTACAGGGGAGCCCTTTACCCACATCTGGGAGTGGAAGAGACGTTCCTCCTCCTCTGGATCTTCCGATTCCTCCTTCTGGACCTTTGTAGTGGCAACAGTGGTGTTGGGCTCCGCATCAATAATCTATTTCCATTTTTCATTCCCCTTTTCAGGTTTTGATTCAGAGTCGGAGCATGCATCTGACTCAGAAGCCCTCATCTCGGCCACTAGCGACTGCTTGGCCCGACACTCACTTGTGTTGTGAGTGGAGCTCTTATGGAACTCACACCACTTTCCCGTGTCCTTCTTTGGCTTTGCGGTGTTGTTATTTTCTTGTGGCTTCGACGGGTTGTCTTTAGCCACCATGCCTTGGCTCTGTCCTTTGTTCTACAGTTTGGAAGCACCTTTCCCTTGCTTTTGATTCGTAGATCCAAAGTCTCGCTTCTTCTGTTTGAATTTCTGCTCAATATTGGAAGCATAACGGTATGCCGTACCAAGCGAAGAGATGTCGAGGAACTCCATTTCCTCCTGAATGTATCTGTGCAGACAACTGCGATACTTTAGCACCAGATTTTTCTCTGAATCTTTGATACCCAGCATTTTGCCCAAGGTATGGAACAGATTCGTTAGCTCATGCACATATTGATCCCTTTGTTTTCGCAACGTGGTCCATTGTATGTACTTGTCCTCATAGCTCCCCACGGGATAGTACTATTCCTTGACAGCATCTCGAAAATAATTCCAAGCTGGTACGGCTGAGAACAGAGAGGGTTTTGTCTGGTCCTTGTTCTCACAGTAGGTTTCCCACTAGTCCTTAACATGGGGGGTAGCTTTGAGGAGTGCAAAAATATTCTTCTCGCAGTCTGAAAAGTCATCAACAAAGAAATATCCTTCTAATAGATTCAACCATATATCTATGGCATCTGCATCTATTTGACCCTCAAATATGGGAATGTCAAGATTTACTTATACCTTAAAAGGAGTCGCACCTCTAGAGTGGCTTCTGGATGCAAATGCACCACCGGTGGGTAGCCGTTGAAGGATCTGAGCAAAGTTATCCATCATCGCGTTCCTTTGTTTTTCGAGGGCCTCCTCGAGTAATATTTTGATAGGATTTCATGCTTCCTCATCTTTATTTTCGTTCCCCATGGGCGTCCATCAAGGTTTGTGAGGCTGATCTTGAAAAGGTTCCACCAGATCAAGCCCTAGCTCCTTATACCCAACCTCGTTTGGGACATGCAAATAAGGATCGAGAAAAAGAAAACCGCTCTGATACCACTGACCCAGATTTATGCAGGAATGCAACAGAATAAACATATAACCATAAATACAGAAATGCAGCGGAAACAACAGTTCATTTCATTAATATCAAAGAAATGAAATTTGCTTACAGACAGAATGGAAATAAAACTAGCTAGGGCGCTGGCAGCTATCTCTGAGAAGAGATGTGGCGGCTACAGGCCTCTGAACTGAGTTACAATGATGCTTGAGGGCCTATTTATTATTGAGAAACAATGGAGAACTCTAAACATCCAAAAACCTAACCGTAGAATATGAAGTGCCAAAACTATGGGCCCCGTTTGGGTAAATTGGTGTTTCAACTTCCCAGGGACGTAACTTTGGCATACTATCTCCGTTTGATGCACATGGTACATTATTAGAAAGATCTATCCAAGGACTACAAATTTCACCACGAATATCCATTCTAAAATGGAATGATATTAGCTAGAGGCGCGATGCCCAAAAAATGTTGTTTAGGGCCTCAAAATCGCTGTGGAAGTTCAGGACCCGAAAAACTGCTAAAAAATAGTAAGTTGTGCCAAAACTGAAAAACTGAAAGAGGCAATGGTGGGGCCCCAAGTGGAATAGGCGGGTGGCCACCAATATCCACCTAGATTAGGTGAACTTGGTCATGTGCAGTTGAGTGAATTGTGTTGTCAATGTCGTGCAATATTTCATGTCATTTAGGTCATGTTGGAGTTCAGGTCCATTCAAGTCGAGTAGAGGCTAGGGCCGTGCAGGATTAGGTAGATTCAACGACTACTTAAATGTGTTTTTGCAAATATGAAACTTGGGGTTTCTCACAGTGTAGACAATAGGTGTGGATGGGAAGGAAGTAATAGTGTGAGGGGAAAGTGATGCACGACTATGGAATGAAATTGGAAAATTTGGGTATGCTAGTCAAGAAGTTTTTCAAGAGTTGTAAAATACTTGTACTTGTAAAGTAACATGCAGACTTATTCGAGTGTTGCTCCTCCCTTCATAATCTTGCGTACACTGTCATATTTTTTTTTGGATGAAGTCATATATTTTATGAAGTAAATATTATTTTCTAATAAATGAATTTGTTTTTGTTGCATTATTGAAGAAATTAAAACACTTAGCTAGAAATAATCGAAGTGTTGGTGATAGGCATAGTTTGTGAACCTTAGTAGTGTTGAAAACAAAATTTTTTGGAGTGCCAAACCATGTAAAAAAGTGGAATTTAAGTGATGATTAGTGTAGGGTCATGACAGATGGTATTGGAGCTAGGTTTTGCAGAAAGTGGGCTTTGAAAAAGTTTTGAACCAGTGATACATCTATGACTGCATGACTGGTGCTATCAAGCTTGGTTGAAGGTCAGTGGAGTTGATTTGAAGTTGATCAGAGGAAAGAAAATAGTCAGGGTTGATTTTCAATTATGGAACAATGTTTTGAGAGACTTGTGAAAAATTTGCACAGGCCGAAACACATGAAAGAAAAAATACCACGAATTCGAGATGAACTTGAGGTCTTGGAAGAGAACGTTAAAAGATAATTCGTTCAACTTGGTTTGTAAATGGAGTAGTATGAAACTAGTGATTTCGATGAACCAGAGGAAGCTACATGTGGAGAAGAAGATGTTTAAGTTGTGCCAATAGAAGAGGAGGAATTCAGGGTGACTAAACTAGCTCGAGTTGAACCAGATTCATGCACATTACACACATTGGTGATATGAAGCACTGACATGGAGAGACCTAATGAAGATGTAAGTATTGAAGTGACTTGTATTTCTTTGGAAATTTTAGAATATGAGCCATCTGAAGGGATGTGAAAAGGGAGAGTTTATTTATTGATTTGATGGAAATTCTTTCCTTGGAAGATTATGATGAGACTTTTTTCATTTAGGTAGAAAGGAATATTATTTGTTGCAGGACTTGTTTGGAAATTATGCAACCTTAGATAAGAATTTTCATATTTCCATGACAATGGTGGAACATGATGAGATTTGTGATGGATGAGTCATGATTTTCCAAGTGGGTATTTGGCTAAGTTTCTCACATGCATCATGGAGATAATGAAGGGCATATCAGAGTGAAGATGATATGATACATGGGTAGATTTCTTCATCACGGAGGCCAAGAGGAAGTCTTGGTGAACCTTTAGTTGGGGAGACAATGATGAAGGAAGGAACTGTGAGGGAAAAGAAAAGGTAGAGTGCCTATGGTCACTAGCCTAGATGAAGGACATGGATGTGATTACTAATGTTGTGTTGGGTCTACTAGAGTGGAGAAGGTGGGAAGCTCAAGCCATGAGCATCAAGCTAGAGATATGGGAACATGGAAGACTTCATGAATGGACATTATGCTAGATAAATTAGAGAGATGTAATATGTGGAGATAAAGGAGAAGTGCCATGGAAAGTATGTTGGCAAAAATTTACTTATTGGTGCGACATGTGGACTATTTTTTTATGGACTGATGGGTATCTTGTGCACATTGGAAAACAGTTCCATGGTTTTTCTTATGGAGATATGAGTAGCCTATGAGAGTATTCATATGACAAAGAGGGCCGAGGCAACTTATGATGCCATTTGTGACCAACTCAAGTGAAATTGTCGAAGTGTTGATGGAGATGGTTCGTAGGAACTCATTGTGATTTAAATAAAGCTACAATGGATGGGGGCTTCCTATTATGGTGGCCTTGGATTATCTGGTTCATTGAGGAGATGAGGTCAAAGTGGTACTTGACTTTAATGTAGTAAGGCACGCATGCCATGGGACATAGTAAGGGTTGTGTTCATGAGGAGTGACTTGATGGAAACAATAGATACAAGACACTTTGGAGCTGGATGGAGTTGCAATGGTGCAAATTCCATGGTTGGTGCACCTGGGCATCAATTGTGTTGATGAGACTTAGAAATTCTTTATGAACTTGGTAGCTATTTGGTTTAAAACAATGGGGAGCACATGGGCAACATTATGAGGCAAGTTTATACTTTCCACTTTGAAACATTTATGGGAAGCATATTGTAGATGGGTTGGTGTTTCTTCATTGACCTGGATATGGCACAATGAGCATTGGATTGATGGAGAGAGCTCTTGATCAAATTGAGGACGTGAAAGAATGTTGAAGAAAAAAGTGATGAATGCATGAGGAGGTGCATTCTCGTTATTTAGACGTGATGGTTAGACTGATCACCCAACTAGTTTGAGTCATGATGGCTAGCAGTGTGTTGAGTTGTGTTTCAATTGAGATGGAGTATCATAAAAAACACTTAACATAATGATGATACATGTTGGATTAAAATGATATGACCTGCGATCATAACATGGACTTGAATTGGAGAGTATAGCCTTCCACACGATGGGGTAGTATGGAGGATTTTGAGGATTTTGGTTAATGGCCATGGATTGAGCATTATTTCCCATACATGGAGTCATGAGACTTGATGCAGATTCATGTGATGGAGAGCACAAAGTTCATGCAACATGAGCATTTTATGTCAGATTTGGTGAGAATTTGTGAATTTTTTGTCTTAGCAATGGAGTTTTCTGAGATGGTGTTGTTAAGCGAGATAAAATTTCTATCGTGGGGGAGTACGTGAGGGCCTCCAGTTTGATGAGCGCCTGCGACGACCATCAATGGATGAGAGTATTGAAGAATCAACAATGCGGGTATGGGCACACCTGAGTTCTGCAATGGGTTTACAGACGTAGTGGCGGGCATGATGTAGTGATGAGTGCTTGTGTTATATTAAATGTGTTGTGTTGTTGTGTGAGAAGGTGGTGCAAGAAGAAGGCATGTGTGGATAAGCGAAGGTTCACACCCAAATAAACAAATGTTTCCCATGACTTAGTGAAATTAGGAAGGGTCGCATCTAGAGTTGTGGGTAGGTTGGTAGGTTGGTAGGGCTTCAACTTGAGGTCTTGGAGGAGAACGTTAAAAGATAGTTCATTCAACTTGGTTTGGAAATGGAGT
This sequence comes from Pinus albicaulis, assembly GCA_034641835.2. Classification (NCBI taxonomy): domain Eukaryota; kingdom Viridiplantae; phylum Streptophyta; class Pinopsida; order Pinales; family Pinaceae; genus Pinus; species Pinus albicaulis. The sequence continues at coordinate 1,271,269,600 of CM076581.1, forward strand.
AGTATGAAACTAGTGATTATGACGAACTAGAGGAAGCTACATGTGGATAAGAAGATGTTTCAGTTGTGCCAATAGAAGAGGAGGAATTTAGGGTGATTGAACTAGCTCGAGTTGAACCAGATTCATGCACATTACACACATTGGTGATAGGAGGCACTGACATGGAGAGACCTAATGAAGATGTAAGTATTGAAGTGACATGTATTTCTTTGGAAATTTTGGAATATGAGCCTTCTGAAGGGATGTGAAAAGGGAGAGTTTATTTACTGATTTGATGGAAATTATTTCCTTGGAAGATTACGATGAGACCTTTTTCATTTGGGTAGAAAGGAATATTTTTTTTTGCAGGACTTGTTTGGAAATTATGCAACCTTAGAGAAGAATTTTCATATTTCCTTGAAAATGGTGGAACGTGATGAGATTTCTGATGGTTGAGTCATGCTTTTCCAAGTGGATATTTAGCTAAGTTTCTCACATGCATCATGGAAATAATAAAGGGAATATGAGAGTGAAGATGATATGATACATGGGTATACTTCTTCACGACCGAGGCCAAGAGGAAGTCTTGGTGAACCTTTAGTGGGGGAGACAATGATGAAGGAAGGAACCATGAGGGAAAAGCAAAGGTAGAGTGCCTATGGTCACTAGCCTAGATGAAGGACATGGATGTGATTTCTAATGTTACTAATGTTGTGCTGGGTCTACTTAGAGGAGAAGGGGGAAGCTCGTCATGTTACTGCTGGAGACAGGAACATGGAAGACTTCATGAATGGTATTATGTTATAGAATGAGAGACAATACAGATATTAAGGGGAACTGTTATGAAAGAATAAAATTTACTTATTGGTGTGACATGTAGACATTATTTAGATGGACTGATGAGTACCTTTTACACTTCAGAAAATAGTTCCATGGTTTTTCTTATGGAGATATGAGCAGCCTATGAGAGTATTCATATGAGAAAGAGGGCCGAGGCAACTTACGATGCCATTTGTGACCAACTCAAGTGAAATTGTCGAAGTGTTGATGGAGATGGTTCGTAGGAACTCATTGTGATTTAAATAAAGCTACAATGGATGGAGGCTTCCTATTATGGTGGTCTTGGAGTATCTGGTTCATGGAGGAGATGAGGTCAGAGTGGTACTTGAATTTAATGTAGTAAGGGACGCATGCCATGGGACATAGTATGGGTTTTTTCATGAGTGACTTGATGGAAATAATAGATACAAGACACTTTGGAGATGGATGGAGTTGAAACGGTGAAAATGCCATGGTTGGTGCACTTGGGCATCGATTGTGTTGATGAGACCTAGATATTTTTTACAAACTGGGTGGCTATTTGGTTTAAAACCATGGGAAGTACATAGGCAACATTATGAGGCAAGGTTATTCTTTCCACTTTGAAACATTTATGGGATGAATATTGTAGATGGGCTGGTGTTTCTTCATTGACCTGGATATAGGACAATGAGCATTGGATTGATGGAGAGAGATCTTGATCAAATTGAGGACGTGACAGAATGTTGTAGAAACAAGTGATGAATGCATGAGGAGGTGCATTCTCATTATTTAGATGTGATGGCTAGACTGATTACCCGACTTGTTTGAGTCATGGTCGCTAGTAGTGTGTTGAGTTGTGTTTCAATTGAGATGGAGTATCATAAAAAACACTTCACATAATGATGATACATGTTGGATTAAAATGATATGAACTGCGATCATAACATGGAGTTGAATTGGAGAGTATAGCCTTCCATACAATGGGGTTGTATGGAGGATTTTTAGGATTTTGGTTAATTACCATGGATTGAGCATTCTTTCCCATACATGGAGTCATGAGAATTGATGGAGATTCATGTGATGGAGAGCACGAAGTTCATGCAACATGAGCATTTCATGTCAGAGTTGGTGAGAATTTGTGAATTTTTTGTCTTGGCAGTGGAGTTTTCTGAGATGGTGTTGTTGAGGGAGATAAAATTTCTATCGTGGGGGAGTATGTGAGGGCCTCCAGTTTTGTGAGCACCTACGACAACCATCAAAGGATGAGAGTATTGAAGAATCAATAATGCGGGTATGGGCACACCTGAGTTGTGTGATGGGTGTACAAATGTAGTGGCAGGCGTGTTGTAGTGACGAGTGCTTGTGTTCTATTAAATGTGTTGTGTTGTTGTGTGAGAAGGTGGTGCGAGAAGAAGGCATGTGTGGATAAGCGAGGGTTCACACCCAGATAAATGAAGGCTTCCCATGACTTAGTGAAATTAGGAAGGGTCGCATCTAGAGTTGTGGGTAGGTTGGTAGGGCCTGCAGATGAGCAGTCTGACCCATGAGGAAAACCAATGGAAATGTCTCCTCACATTTCATTGGATGGATGAGAATATAAATATAATTCAGGTTCTGCTCATTTTGGCATCATCAAATTTGGATAAGTTACTTCAAAGATAAGAAAAGAGAAGGAGAACTGAAGGGTATGAGCCCGCAGGGCAGAAAAGCCAATTAAACAGAACTCGAGACATGTTGACTCAAGTAAGCTAAAAACCGAGTATTCTGGAATGTTCAGGTCATGTGTGTAGACTGGTAACGGGTTCTGTCGGGTAAAACGAAGTATGTGTCTAAAGGAGGGGTCATGTAAACCTTGGTTTGGTCGATTCATGTTTGCAACATTTAGTCTGGGTCATGCCGTGTACTTGGTTTGATTCGTGTGTGAAACGTTTACACTAAGGCATGTGTGGAGAGTTCGAGTAAATTTTCAGATCTCATGTTGTCCCGAACCAGGTTGTTCAGGATGTGTGCACTCAGGTCGTTTGAGTTGTTCAGAGTCAGGTCATGTGCGTTTGGATGAAGTGGGTCATGTGTAATCGAGTGAACTAGGTTGTGTGAAGTAATGAAAACTGGGTCTTTTAGGTCATGAAAAATTCCGAGCCATCTGGGTCGTGCACGATTTCATGTCGAGTTGGGTTGGGAAAAGACTCAGGTTGCAGAGGATTAGACAGTTTGAACGACTGCTGAACTATGTGTTTGCATAGTCGAAACATAAGGTGTCTCCTTGTGTGGTCAATCAGGAAGCAAGAATGCGACAGGTAGGTGTTGCATGACTGTGGCATGAAGTTCAAAAAGTTAGGAAGGCTAGTTAATAAGGTTGTCGAAGGTTATAATATACTTGTACTTGTAAAATAACTTGCCAATTTTATAAGTATATTGACTAGAATTATTCAAGATTTTCCCATCCCTTCATAATATTATGTACACTATGATATTGTTGTTTTGAATGAATTCATACATGTTATGAAGTATATTTTAATGACATCTAGATGAATGTATTTCATTGCATTATTGAAGAAAGTAAAACACTTAACAAAAAATAATATAATTGTTCGTGATAGGCGTAGTTCATGAACCATCATAGTTTTGAAGTGAAAAGGTTGGGAGCTGGCGAATCATGCCGACAAGTTGAATTTAAGTCATCACTAGTGTGGTCCCATGACAGGGGGGCATCGGTCTCACGAAAAGTGACTTGTTTTCTGATAGGACTATATATAAATTAAAGGCAGAATGAGGTGTGTTGACTTTTGATTTTTATTAATAATGGATGGGAAAGAGTTAATGAGGAGTGAATATGTGAGGTATATTCTTTGTCTTAGTGATTGATCAAAGGTTCAAGAAGAGGGGCGAGTAATGTTATGATGTGAAAAAAGTAAATAAATAAATTTGAGTGTAGATTAAAGAGCCCACAAATTAGTGAGAAAAATAATGGAAATTCCTCCAAGATTGTGATAAAATTCGACAGAAAAATTTGAAAATATCTATTACAATTATCAAACTTGATGAATTTATGAGGCTGAGGGGTTATTGATGGTGTTGAATCCATATTCAGCATAGAAATTGATTCAAACACTCTAGGATTTTGATTTTTTGAAAAAACAATTACCAGATTTCGGCAAGATCTCTGTCGTCTTGCAAAAATTGTGGTCTGCATAGACAACACCATAAATTTGTTTTAAAATTATCTACTAATTAGACACATTAAAAGATTGAATTTTAAAAAGACATACAAAGAGGTGTGGTAGCCAGAGAAATCTACATCTTAATTAAGCAGAAACCATCAACTGATATTAAGAAACCATAGATAAATGATAATTGAGCATAAACTATACATTAATGTTAACTATTGATTGAATAGAAAATGTAAAGCATAAATGTGAATTAACTAAATTATTAAAGACCTAAAATAATTAAAATAATACGAAATGATTAAATAAATAAAACAATTGAAAATTAATAATCAATAGGGATGATGGTTGGAAATTGTGTACGAGTTGGGTTCTTGTCTTTTCTTTGTATTATATATATATATATATATATATATATATTGATGATGATGATGATGATTAACGTCCACTAAAACCAATGTGGCCTATCAGACCTCAAGAAAGGAAAAATAATCTAAGTTCAATTATTCAAAATATTGTTTTTATGATCAAAGAGAAGAGAAATAAGCACTCCAAGATCACTATAGAAGGGGTGGATTTATATGTCAAGAAGAGTGGAAGTGTGGTAGATGTTAGGGAATTGAGAGCGGATGTGAGTAAGAGTGGGGCAGTCTAAAAGAAAGAGTCTTTCATCTTCCACCTGCATAGTATCGCAAATCTGACAGATTCTATCACTACAAGGAGTCCTCGGAATATTCTACCACCTGGTCTCATTATGAAACTCATGAGAATTAGTTCCTATCCTTGATTTTTTTCTTAGTGTCCAGTCAACACAGAGAGATAAGTCTCATTATCATTTAATAATTGTTTTGAATTATTTCTACTTTAATAATTTCTTATGACTAAATTAGTTTTTCAAAATCTAACTATTAATGCTAATTTTGATTAAATATTATTTAATATTAATAATCTAATAAATAATAATTAATATAAATTGTCTAATAATTTCTTACCATTTACTATATTAGTTACAATTTCTTAACTGAAACTTTGTCATTAAGGTTAACTTTTACTAAATAATATTATAGACGTAACGACTAATTTTGGAACTTGACATTTATTTAATCACAAGGATTGATCTATCTTTTTTTACCTTTGTCTTAAAGATGAACGTTATTTTTAAGTTTTAAACTTGACATAAAATTATTTTATGTGAAAGATAGTCTCAAATACTCATTATGGATCAGAAATGTCAAAGTTAAAAAAACTATTACTTTAATTATTACATTAGTTAATTAAATGATAAATTATAAAATGATACTTAAATTAATTAAATGATTAATAGTTAATAATGATATTGATATATTAATTAATTAATAATTAAATCTTTAGTTAAGCGATAATTAATAATAAAAAGTATTATGAGCAGTTGTCCTACTCTACTGGAAATGGAAAGGGAGAACCGCCAATACTTAACAAGTGAAGCTACATTGTCAAATACTTTAACGAACGTTTCTTCAGTCCACAAAGGGTTATGCTAACTACAAAATTGAGTCAATAATGTATTTTCAACAATACATTAAAAATTAATAGAATCACCATTTTTTGAAGGGTATGACAACCAATATTGCTCGTACAGATTAATCTTTCAAGCATTTTATAGATAAATTAATTACATTTTCATATGTGCAGCATATTTTACAAATTCTTTACAAATTCATATTTTATGGTTAACCACATATATGCTTTGAAAATAAATTGAAGCTTGTAGCTCTCGAGCCTCTTCGACTTATTTTCCGAAAAATCTTTCTCAAATGAAGAAAATTCTAAAGTCTTCTAAACATCACAAAAAATTTAGCTAATTTAAAATTTCCATGTATAACAAATCGCAGACAAAACCTCGCAACTTCTCTTCCACCCGTCAAAACCTTCTCCAAGTTTAATATTAAAACACAAATTCCCGAAACATTCCAAATATTTCAATATCCAACGATAACTTTCCGAATTGATACACTGTTTCTATGCTTCAGATTGTTCCCACGTTTCGAAAACGTGACTTGAATTTTATATTGGTATGTGAATCTTTATTTTTAATTTTCATCCATATTTGGATTCCAATTTTACAACTTTAAACATCACTTTAGAGCCATTGGATCTATCATGTGCTTAGAGGGATCAAGTTTTTTTAGTTGCAAATTTTATTTTTGGTGTGTAGAACTTGAGGAAAGGTTTTCACCTAGAGGGATTTGATCCCTCTGGGGCATGATAGATCCAATATTACATGGATCTAAGCTCGTTCTAGCTGAGGGAAACAATGTCATATTTTAAGATTATTATTATTATGTATATGTTTTTGATAAAAGTCAAAATTAACATTATATTTTCTTTTCTTGGCATGACCATATCAATCTCTTCTTTATTTTGGTGTGTATTGCTTTCCTTGAATGGTTTGTAACTCCGTGTTTGGATGTTTTGAGTGGTTTGTGTGTTATGTTTTGACATGAAGAAGGGAGACAATGTTGTCAATAGTTTGCACGAAGATTAATATTGCACATCTATTTCATTTGGGTTTAGGTATCACAACTTTTGACAAAGAAGTAATTCTAAACAATGTTCCTCCAAATATTACAAAATATATCTTCAAGAGTAGTTTGTCAAGATTAATCTTGAAATAATTTGTTTCTTTGTTTATGTTTGAAATAATTTATTTCCTTCAAGAATATTTTCATGATTTGCTTTTATCTATAGTCTATTTTGAAAAGTCACGAAATAGTGCATTTTTTATTTATTTTTAATGAGTGGCCATATTTGTAAAATATTTGCATTATTTGTTTCTCCAGACGATTATCACATCTCCTTGAATAATAGTTTTATTTTTTTTTATGTTTATATATATACATTTTCCTCTTATGAATATTTTGAATACGTTTTTGTATGCAATTACTCTATTAGTAATATTGAATATATGTAATTTTCTATTAGTAATTAGTTGGTGATTAAGAAGGGAGACAATCTTGTCAAGGATTAATTTTCACTTTGCAAGAGGAATGATTCTGCACATATTTTTTATTTTAATTCTAAGTATGGCATCTTTTGACAACTAATTATGTCTTAACATTGTCCCGCTACCTATTACTAAATATATCTGGAAAAATTAATTTTTAAATAACCTATAGCCTAGGATTAACATGTAGTGCATCTAATGCAAACAATCAAATAAGATTTCAAAACAATATCTGCACTGAAATCAATGCATCTAGTGCAAGAAATCAAATGAGATTAGAAATCAAGATCTACACTAAAATTAATCCATCTAGTGCAAATAGTCAAATCAGATTAGAAATCCACTTCTACACTCAAATCCATGCATCTAGTGCAAGCAATCAAATAGGATTAGAAATCGACATCTACATTGAAGTCATTTAATTTAGTGAAAGAAATCAAGTAGGATTAGAAATCTATATCTACACTAAAATCGATGCATCTAGTGCAAGCAGTCAAATAGGATTAGAAATCATCATCTACACCGAGATCAATGCATGTAGTGCAACAAATTTTCATCCCTCTCTCCCCCATCCATATAATATTAGAAAAGATTTTCAATAATTTACAGTTTCAAGATTAACAAATTCTAATCCATCTAATGCAAGGAATCAAATATGATTCGAAAACATATATACTTAAATGAATGCATAAGATGAAAGAAATCAAACAATATTAGAAACTAACATCTACACTGAAATCAACGCATCTAGTACAAGAAATGAAATAGGATTATAAATTACCATCTACACCTAAATCAATTCATATAGTACAAGAAATATTCTTTGTTCTCTCCCCCTCCATCTCTATCTATATATCCCTTCATCTCTCCTTCTTTGTCGCTCCATCTCACCCCCATCCCCGCAACACACACACTCTTTGTGTGTGTGTGTATATATATATATATATATATATATATATATATATATATATCCCTCCCTCCCTCTCTCTCTATTCTTCCCTCTTCACCTGTATCTCCCTCTTCTTGTCCTTTCTATCTCTATATCGCCCAAAAAACATAAACACTCTTTCTATATATATATATATATATATATATATATATATATATATATATATATATATATATCACTCTTCCTCTCCCTCTCTCTTCCCCTTCAGACACATTCTCTCTCTATCTCCCTTGTCACTCCCTCTCTCCTTTCTATCACGTTCTCTCTCTCTTTCCTCCTCTCTTTCCCACTCTCTCTCTCTCTCACCTCCCTCTCTCTCTCTCCCCCCATCTCTCTCTTCACACTCCAGCTTTGTCACTATGTCCCTCCCTATCTCATTTTATATCCTTCCCTTCCCCATTCTTTCCATATCTACTTATTTGTCTCCCTATCTCAGACCAAAACATACACACTCTCTCTCCATCTCTCACTCTCTCTCTTCTTTCCAAACATGTCCCTCTCTCCCTCCTCAATCTATGTGTCTCCCTCTCCCTCTCTCTCTTATTGTTCCCTCCCTCTCTCACTCCTCTCCTTCTCACTCTCCCTCTCTCTTCATTCATCCTCTCCCCTATCCTTCATTTTATCTCCATCTCTCCCTTTTCACTCCCTCTATCTCTCCACCTCTATCAGTTTATGTCTCCATTCTTCCCTCCATATATATTCGAGAGTTAATATATATCCTGATATATTAATATATATACTACAATATAAAAATTAGTATGATATTAAATATAATATTGTATTAATCCAAAGTTATTAAATTTAATAATGTTTTTTATGGCATGATAAAAAAAATTATAATAAAACTACACCAAAAAAATATTTTCAAATATTAGAACTTTGATGGAACTATTTATGTGTTTAAAGACTTTAATATATCCATAGGATGTGGTTATTCTCTTTAAATATTCATTTTACAAATATTTAATTAAAAAATAATTAAAATATTTTGGAGCAAAATTTCTGATTCCTTGTGTTGAATTAACCCTTTTCATTTGATTTAATATATGGTATTGAATTTAAAAAATATGATTAAACATGTGTAATATTTTACCTAATTTGGAATTTTACTATAGTACTTTTTTTGTTCAAGGTAAATTTATCATCCATTGAAATTCACGTATATGATAAAACGATCTATTAAATGCATGAAATAATTTACTATCAATTCAAATTATATATAATGATACATAGTTGTATTTTAATAATTAATATTAATCCATTGATAAGATTAAACATTTATATATAATCTAAAGATTCAAGTTATATATATTTAAATGTTGCATTGATAAGATTAAAAATTTATATATAATCTAAAGATTCATGTTATATATATTTAAATATTCAAACTAATGTTTTGGCCGACATTAATAAAAAATATTTTTATTAGTTTTTTAGGACGTGACATACTTAAACATAAGGTTCATACTAGGAAGTAGAATGTACATATTGGCGTAATAAAAAAAAATTTAACATCCCAATTTCACAGCTTTAAAAATAAAAATAATTTTAAGAGGTATTCCCAAAGTATTTTAATTTTTATTTGATCAATATGTTAGTACCTTTTTAAAATTTTAATACATTATTAAAAATTAATATAGTTAAATATTACTTATAAAATATTAACAAAGAATATTATTTAATAGATAATAAATAATTTTTTTATTATCAATTATATATATAGGCATAGTATAACTTATAGATGAAATATATTTTTTCACAAAAAAATTACCAAAAATTGGTAATATAATTCCAATATTTTTTGTTATTTAAAATTTTACAAGTACCTCGAGAATTCCATAATGAAAATATAGTATTCTGCGATATATTTATTTAACAAAAAAGGACATATTGATACAACCAAAGTTTGAAGGGAGATAGTTATGTCTCCATAACTAAAAGTACAAGAAATATCTAATGTATGTCCTAATCATAACTATATACAAAATAAATAAGGATTATTCAACATTCCCCCCCTTAATCTGAAGGTACATCTGACATACCAAGTAAATATCTAAACTTTTCACACCCAAACACTTCGGAAAACATATATGCAATTTGTTCTAAAGATGGACAATCTGTCACATGAATTGATTTAACCTCTATATGATGTCGAATCAAATGATACTTGGTCTTGATATGTTTGGTTCGATCATGAAACTTTGGATTATTGGCCAATTCAATTGAAGAAGTGTTTTCGAACAATAGAGGAGTGGAAGCTTTTTGTTTCTCCTACAAATCTTGAAGTGAAATGATTTCTTTTGTAGTTTGATTTGATGCAACATATCCATCTTCGGTGGTAGAATCAACAAGAACCAATTTCTTGTGTCATCTCCAACTAATGGACACTAATCCAACATTCATGAAATAACTATAAGTAGATATTCTATTCTCCCTATCTCCAACAAAATAAAAAATTGAATAACCATATAGATGGAAGTCTAAAAATTTGGAATATTTGATGCTATAGGTTTGGTTCCTTTTAAATATTTAGAAATATTTTTTCTTCTACCCAATTTCCCTCATAAGGGTGATGCATAAATCTGAAAAATATTCCAACAAAAAAGGATATATCTAGACAACTAATATATAAGCACATCAAACTTCCACCAAGTTTCCTATACTTTCTTGGATCTTGAATTTTTTTTCCTTATTCTGAAGTGAGCTTCAAATTATTCTCCATTGGTGTAGCAACATGATTACAATCCATCATACCATATTTGTTAAATAACTTTCCAACATATTTTTTTTGAGAAATAAAAATATGTGATGTTTTTTATCAAATTAAATTCCAATATAATAATGAAGTAAACCTCAATCAGTCATTTCAAAAGCCTTTTACAATTACTTATTTAAAAATGATATATATTCATCATTGTTCCCTATTATCATCAAATCATCAAAAAATACAACTAGATATACAACTGATCTTCCAACTTTGTTAGTAAAGTATGTTGCATCATCTAGGTCAAAATGATTATAATTTAACTTAAGAATGTGTTCACTTAATTTAACTTAATTTTTGTTGTGGATTATAAGGTATTGTTGTTTCATGCTTAATGCCATTCTCTTGCAAATATATTTCACAAAAAAATGAAGTGTATTCTCCCCCATTATCAATTCTTATAGTACCAATATTAAGTTGAGCTTCATTTGTAATCAAGAGATCAATTTTTTTAAATATATCAAAAAATTGTGATTTTTCTTTAAGAAGATACACCGAACACATCTTCGAATAATCATCGACCAATATAGTATGTATTTATTTCCATTAGCTGGTCGTATAGGAATAGGTCCACATAAATCTGTGTATGAGAATTAATTTTCTCGAAGCCCTAAGAGTAGAGCTTTGAAAATATTGTTTGTGATGCTTCCCAAATATATAAGCATTACATCGAGTCAGTTTTCTTAGAACTGTTGTGTGTATGATATTTAATTTCATCGAATTCATAAAATTAGAGCTCCAGAAATACTATTTTTGATGCTTCCCAAATACACAAAGCATTACATGGAGTCAATTTTCTTAGAACTGTTGGAAACTTTTGCAGGTTTTTTAGAAAACTTTTAAATTTTTTCTAGTTTTTTGGAAAAAAAATCAACTTTTGTTGCAATGTTTATTTTACAGTTTTCAAGTTTCAAGTTGTACTATTTAATTTATTTACCCTACTATTGAAATCTACAACCACCAAATAATCACTGATATTTAATATTTACAAGTCTCATATTTTTACGAGGTTTGTAATGTCCCCAGTTTCTATGCTTTTATTAGACATTTGAACAAGTCCTAAAGGCTAAAGTGGATCCCAAAGGAAAACAATTGCTGTTGATTTATTTTATTATTTAATTTAATAAAATAAAATGGAAATTAATTGTGCAAAGACTAGATTATGATTAGAGATCTGGAAACCAAATCCATGAGGATGGATAAGGTTCATAAGACTTTCCCAGATCTCTAGAAATCCTTGGAGGAAATAAACTAAATATTAAAAATTATATTGGAGATAACAATATAAAAATATACCCCAGTAAAGAGGAAATTTACTGGGAAGAGGTGGAATAAAACTAGAAAGAGGAAAGCTAGTTTTAAAATACTTTTGTGGAATAAACAAAAGGAAAGCCTAGGAAAAAAGGAAAACATCATCTTTATTTAAATAGAAGTAGTTAAGGAAACAAGTTGATGGGAAATCAGGCTTAAATAAGCATATTTACGATATAAAAGGGGTTTTCTATTTCTAGAGGATTTGATCTCTCCTCAGGCGGAGCTGTGGAGAAAGAGCTCAAACGTTGGGTGGAACCTAGTCTACCTTAAGTGGTATGCACTAGTTAATTTCATTTTAACTTAGAAATTTAGTATTGTTATGATTATGCTGGTGAAGTAAGATAGTATATATATGAACTTGTTTAAATATGTGTATGAGTAAATATTGTGCAATTCAGGCTAAGTATAAATCAGGTGGGAGGTATTTACATTGAACAAAGTAGGCTATAATAAATATAGTCAGGCTCTGTATTGTTGCACAAACATTTATTTGAAGAATACCAACTCTCAAAATATCTAAACCTTAATGAAGCTTTAAATCTTAGGTTAGGTGACTCCCAGGAATTTAGTTATGAATTATATTGTTGTTTTAGCATTAGTATGAAATTATATTAACCAATTAATGTAGAAGGAAAAAAAATATGTAGAATAGTGCATATAAAATTTAGCCCTTTATGTAAATAAAAAAAAGTAATAGAACTGAGAAATAAAGTACTAGGATTGAGATCATCATAGTAATAAGTTGCAAGGAGGAAATTAACAATTATTACAAACTTTGAATTATTGTCTTTAAGTGAATTACGAGTTATGAACTATAAACATAAATTCATTAGAGATGAAATAAGTTCTTTAAAAATATTACAGAGTTAGGTAGGTTAAGGATTTACATCCTAATAATTACACAGTTCATAAACCAACTAGGTATAATTAAATTATAGAAAGGGACAACTCTGTGTCATGCAATATAGACTAGACAATATCGGGATAGTATATCATAAAAATCGAAAGTAGGTTATTGGACCAACCTAAAGAGAAGAAATTCCATCATTATGATTGGACAAAGAAGTATAATAGTAGTTTGAAAATCTAGTATTATGTCAATAGTACCTGCATTCTATGAATTAGTGAAAGAATATAAGTATAACAGGAAATAGGAATAAATTTAAAAATCCATAAGGGTAATTAATTACCTTAGGTATATATGTCTGATATCCACCTGTAATAATGAGAAGAGAATGTGTTAGTGCAGAGAAGGGTGTAAGTTATATCCTAAACAACAAACAATTAACTTATAATTTCTAAATCAAAAACTCAAAATATTATAATTAAACTTTCAACTTAAGAAGAATGGCATCGTTCCTGTACGAGGTGAAGGAAAATTAAAATGCCCGATACAAGTTGAAATGTGGTTCTAAAATGAAGAAGTGTATGGAACAACAAACAAAACAATGAGGAGAAACCATCGTAGGAATCAAACCGAAGTAAATACGAATCTAAAGAGTGTTATGTAGAATGTTTTGGGTCATGAGAGGGAAACTAAGATTCCTTTGTAAGGAGAGAATGAAATTTATGACCTAGAAAATCCAGGTATGAATTCAAACCCGAGACACTGCAAATATAAAAATATATTAAAAGTAATTGTTCCCTAGATCCAACAAGAAAAACCCAATTCCTAACAAGGCTACCAGAAACATGTGATGGTAAAATAAATCAACGAGTTAAAAGAGAGAAAATCGTAATACAAAATTACCTGTACTTTGAATATGTCTCTCAGATGACAACTTCAAGATGAAATGGAGTCTTCTCGGTTGTCCATCTACGTTTCAGAAAAATGATGTTAGGACATGGATGCTTAAAGGCATTCCATGTGTAATTAAAATGAAAATAAACACAATTTTTTGAAACAGTAGGAAGTATATTAAACACAAAAGATGATCAATCCAAGAGAGAATGCTGATAGAATAGGTATAAGAAAGAATTCCACACTATATACGTTTGTAGAGATCTCCAAATTAAAATATAGTGGAAATCTGAATCATGTAAACCACTAACGAAAACTCTAAGAGTGAAAGTCACAACTAAAATAAAGTAAACGAAAATTCCAGATTGAAAGTACGACAAGATACAGTTGGATAATTAAAACTAACTAGAACCAAACCTCCCGAGAGAAAATGATATCTTATAACAAACCAGTGGTTGTTTAAATGTCGTAGAGGAGGCCATAGACAACACCTATTCACTGAAGGAAAAATGATTATATAATCAATAATTTACCTGCAATTGTGAAGATTTGATAAACCTCGCTTACCAGAAACCCACATCGTGGAAGAACGATACCATCATTCATAGTTCTTGCGAGAGACATGGAATATATTAGAGGAAAAATAAATCCTATACAGTGAACTCAAATAAAAAATAATGAATGTAAAGTCCAGATAAATTATGAAATGAGGATGTCTTACCTTGACAAGGTGCGGAGTTAGTCTCTACGTGCAAAACGAATCATTTTCCTCAGTTTGCTGGAACTAGTCTTATTGCTAGTGAACACAAAAAGAACAAAGAAAGATATGGATTAACACTAAAGGCAAGATGGGCCGAAGTAGAACATAAGAAGTTCAATAGAGGGGGGGAGTGAGAAATAAGCATGAGTCAAAAACAAAATCCTTTATGGAACTTCAACCCTAACCTTCATGTGGTCCTAACCATCCACATGGTAATAGATCTCGTGTGTAGAGAATTTCCCTTGGATTAATGTATTAAATCAATGACCAGATAGCCATGTGATGTTTTACCTCAAAGTTAATGTCGAGAGATCCCGAGGAAACTCAATTTCAAATATTTGTTGTACTCTCATACATAGGGATCGTTAAATATTTAAACCATGGCAATCGCTACACCTTCAAGTTCCCATGATGAAATTAGGTATGCTAATGTGGTTAATGCATACCACGAGTTAATATAGGTGAATGAAATATAACATTCAATCTTATATTGTATACCATTAGAGTTGTCATATATGGATAATTAATGACGAAGTAAACTTTGGAAAGGTCATGTAAATCGGTGGAAAGAGAAATTTACATAGGGTTAGACTTTATTTATATCACTTCAATGAATAGCACATATACATAAGGGAATAGAATACTGTAGAAGGTGAGTAGTATAAACTCCTACGACAAAATGTGAATTAATATTTAAGGGTTTGTATTAAGGAACTAAACCTTTACGAAGATTAATAACCTTTAAAATGGAGCCATACCAGAGTTAGTTTGATTATGAGTAAATATATATATATATATATGTGTGTCAGAAAATATATATGGGAAATATCTTTTAAGGTAAATTTAAAATGATATAAATATGATTGAGGGGGAGTTAGGTTTAGAGAATGTATAGGTTAGTAGCAAGAAAAGGGAATTTCTTATTAATATTTAAGAGTGGGAATTAAACTATTTCTATACCATGTTACATGTAAAATAAAATAGGGATGATTTCCTAAACTCAGAGTCTCATTGAGATTTTATAA
This sequence comes from Pinus albicaulis, assembly GCA_034641835.2. Taxonomy (NCBI): domain Eukaryota; kingdom Viridiplantae; phylum Streptophyta; class Pinopsida; order Pinales; family Pinaceae; genus Pinus; species Pinus albicaulis. The sequence goes on from CM076581.1 coordinate 1,271,285,083, forward strand.
TTGGAATATTAGTACCAACAAGTATATGGATAAGTTTGCAATATGTAACTATACAACAAAGTAAATCACTGATGGTAGATGTACATTAGAATGTGAAAAACAATAATCTATCTATAGGATGAAATTAGTGTTAGCACTATAAATATATATATATTTTTTAATGGAAATGGGGATGTTACAAATGGTATCAGAGCCCATGTTAAAACATTGGGCTATAATGTGTGCTCACACCAGATAAAAATTATGTTGCTGTAAATTTCATTAAATTAATTTTTCACTAATGTTTACTTTTGTGTATAGCGAATTAGTGCAGAACTATAGAGTTGCATACCATGAGTGAAGGGAATTAGTTGTATGTTGATCTGGGTGGTGTAGAGGACCCATCAGATCCTAATGCTCCATTGATGGCTATGATGCATCGGATCCAAAGAGAAATGATACAACTTAAAACCATAATGAAAGGTTATCTCTAGAATGAAGAGAAAGAAAGGTTAATTAGAGAATTGACCTCCCGGAATAGTCACAAAGGTGAAGGTTCTTGGAAAAAGAGAAGGGGAACTGCAAACCACTCAAAAGAGACTTAGGAGGATGAAGCCTCTAGAGATCAATCTAGAAGGAACAAGTAATTGCATGTTTAATTCCAAAAAATCAAGCCTCGCTCCTATGGTGGTGAGGATGAAGATGCAGAAGCTTGGCTTCTAGAAAAGATAAATTAATTTCAAATTTATGCATATGAAAGTAACATGAAAGCCAGGCTGGATATCTATCAATTACAAGGAAAGGTTACCTTGTTGTGTGAGGAAACCAAAATGGTGCAAGTGATAGTTGAGAAAACTATCACTTGGGAGGATTTCCAAATAAAATTTAAACATGGATATCTAAATGAATGATATTATGATGATAAAGACAAAGAGTTTCATGAGCTTAGTTCGAGAAAACTTACCATTGATGAGTTTGTTACCAAATTCACCAACCTACTTCATTATGTACCTTGAATTAAGGGAAGAGAAGGCAAAGGTATAACGCTTTTTAAACTGAATACCTACTATCTACAAGGAGAGGATATAATTTGATAATCCCAAGACAATGGGTGAAGCAGTGTGCAAGGAAAGACTTTGTTATCATCAGTTCAAAGGCTGAAATGAACAATAAAAAATCTGCCAGAACAAGAAAAACGTGACTCTGGTGGAAGAATAGCAAAACCAACATACTTAAATAACTTTGGGAGAAATCACCAAAGGAAGAAGTTTACCAAAAATGGAGAGAATCACCAAGCCCCATCACAAACAGGTTCTAAACAGATAGATGGAAACATTAAGTGATAAGGAACTGTTAAAATGAGGGAACCTATAAAGTTATTAGGTTGTGGAGAACATCATCTACTGAGAGATTTTCCCCACAGAAACATTCAAAACATACATGTTCTAAGAGAGGCAACTATTGTAAATGATGTGGCAAGAAACATCACCAAAATCGGTGTTGCCCTGGAAGATCGTCAAGTTGAACATCAATCCACAATGGTCAAAATAGAAGGTATGATTGTTGAATAACCTGTTTCTATTTTGATAGATCCAGGTGCATCTTTAAGTTATCTAAGTCCTAAAATTGTAGAAAAAATGAAAATTAAAGTCATAGAAATTTCAGAAATCATGGTTAGTTTAGCTATATACTGGAACAAAAAGGAAAGTGACCCATAAATTACCCCAAGACAATTTTAAATTTTAATGGGTATGAAGCTGAACTGAGTTTGAACATATTACCTCTAGGTTCCTACGACGTTTTGGTAGGAATGGACTGTTTAGAAAAACAAAAAGCTATGTTAAATTGGTTAGACAAAAAAATAAACTCTATATATGGTGAGGAAAAACCAATAATAGTGAAAGAGAAACCCAAACCTATATCAGTGAGAAAATTTTTAGCACTTCAATTGAAAATAACATCAAGAAAGGGCTACCAAGTGTATGTTGTATATGTGGAATAATTGGGACAAAAACCTAAAGAGGAGCTTGTAGAAAACTTACCAGTCATCTAAGAGTTCAAGGATGTGTTTGCAGATGAAATTCCTCATCTTCCCCCTAAAAGAGAAATTGATTTATCAATTAAATTAGTACCAAGAGAAACACGAGTCTCTAGATCCCCATACAGAATGAGTACCCTAGAATTGATGGAGTTAAAACTGCAACTACAAGAGTTGCTGGATAGAGGCTATATAAGACGATGTGTATCCCCAGCGGGAGCACCGGTACTGTTTGTCAAAAGGAAAGATGGCACATTCATAATGTGCATAGATTATCGACAACTAAATAAATTGACAATCAAGAATAGATATCCTCTACCCAGTATGGATGATCTATTCGATCAAGCTAGGGGAGCCATAGTTTTTTCAAAAATTGATCTAAGGACAGGCTGTCATCAACTGAGAATTAAAGATGAATGCATAAGTAAAACTGCATTGAGAGCAGGATACAGAGACTATGAGTTTGTGTTCCTAGCTTTTGGGTTGACTAATGCACCTGATACCTTTATGTGCTTAATGAACAGTGCCTTAAGTAAGTATTTGGACAAATTTGTTCTAGTATTTATAGATGAAATTCTGATTTATTCTAACTATAAAGTTGAACATAAATAACACCTAAGAATTGTCTTAAAAACACTTAGAGAACATAAATTGTATGATAAACTCAGCAAATATGATTTTTTTAAGGATAAAATTCAATACTTGGGCCATATAGTTTCAGAGGAAGGATTAGCACTAGACCTAGAAAATATACAAGCTATAATGGATTGGCCTCAACCTCTTAATTTTTAAGCTGTAAGATCTTTCATGGGAATTGTATGATTCTATAGGAGATTTGTAGAAGGATTTTCAGCCTTAGCATACCCTATTACATATCTACATAGGAAAGGAGTAAAGTTTGATTGGGCAGAAAAATGTCAACATAGATTTGAACAGTTAAAACTTAAACTTACAACTGCACCTATTTTAGATATTGTTGATCCAAATCTGGAATTTGTAGCATGCACAGATTCTTGTGCAGAGGGATTAGGACGAGTATTACTACAAGAAACATCAACCATAGCATATGAGTCGAGGAAACTAAAGAAACATGAACATAATTATATTGTGTATGAGTTAGAGTTAGTTGTTGTAATACATGCTTTGAAGATGTGGAGACATTATCTGTTCGGGAAATTTTTTATATTAATGATAGATCACATCACTTTAAAGTATTTCTTCACACAACCTAATTTAAATGCTAGACAAGCTAGATGCTTGTCCTTCCTTAGTGAGTTTGACATGGAGATCAAACATATTAAGGGGAAGGAAAATAAGATTGCAGATGAATTAAGCATAAATGTTTATCAAAGTGTTAATAGTTTTGGGAGTATTGCAAACTTTGGTATTGAAGGATTGATCCAAGAAGTGATGAGACAAGACGCAAACTACGAAAAACTTCAGGAAAATTTTCAAAAACAAGAGATGAAAGGATGTACTCAAAACCATAGGGAATTTATTTTTTATAAAGATATATTATACATCCCCAATGTGAACTCATTAAAAAGTGAAATTATGGATGAGTATCATAAAGGACCCTATGCAGGACATCCAGGATATCAAAAATTAATTTTCGACTTAAGAAAGAACATGTTCTGGCCAGATATGAAAAAGGATGTAGCTAGTTATTTAGCTAGATTTTTGGAATGTCAACAGCTATAGGTAGAGCATCAACATTAGCAAGGTTTTTGAATCGTTTACCCATTCCAGAATGGAAGTAGGAAATAGTTTCCATAAATTTTATTGCTGGTTTACTAACAACTAAATACAAACATGACTCTATTATGGTAGTATTTGACACATTGACTAAGGCTGCACACTTTTTACCCATGAAATCTACTTTTGGTATAGCTCAAGTAGCGAATTAATTTATGAAAGAGATTGTAAAATTCAATGGTATTCCTAAAATGATCATATCGGAGAGAGATGCAAAGCTTACTGCAGCTTTTTGGAGGAGCCTGTTTTGGGGAATGGGTACCAAATTGAACTTTAGTACTGCATAAAATCCCCAAACTCATGGCCAAAATGAATGAAAAAAAAAATTATTTTAGAAGACATGTTGAGAATGTATATAATGGTCAGACCAACAAAGTGGGAGGACTTCCTAAATTTAGCAGATTTTGATAACAATAATAGCTACCAAGCCTCAATCAAGATGAGTCCTTTTGAAGAATTATATGGTAGAAAGTTCCATACACCTCTAAGTTGGAGTCAACCAGAGGATAAGTTAATACTTGGACCCGATGCATTGCAGGAAATGGAAAGGATGGTAAAGAAAATTCAACAAAATATCAGGACAACACAACACAGGAAAAAAATCTATCCAGATAAAAGGATAATTCATAGAGAATTAAATATGGGTGATCATGTCTACCTAATGATTAAGCCTAAGAAGAGTACTTTGTACACTGGTAGTTGTGCAAAACTAGCACAATGCTACTATGGACGTTTTGAAGTACTGGAAAGAGTGGGATAAATAGAATACATGTTGGCTTTACCTAATCAAATTAAGGTCCACGATTTTTTTCATGTTTCATTATTAAAAAATTATGTGCATGATCCAACTCATGTTATTGATTGGAATGTCATACAGGTGGAACCAAAAGGGGAATTCCTTCTAAAGCCACTTCACATCTTAGCACGAGAAGAAATAGAGCTCTGAAATAGAACGATGGCTAGGGTGAAAGTGCAGTGGAGGCACTTTGCACCCGAAGAGGCTACTTTAGAGCAATAGGAAGATACGAAGGAAAAATATCCATCACCGTTTGAAAAGTGAATTATATATTTTTGTCTTTACAACGCCAAGGATGATGTTTTGTTTTAGAGGGGGAATATGTAATGTCCCTAGTTTCTATGCTTTTATTAGACATTTGAAGAAGTCCTAAAGGGTAAAGTTAACCCCAAAGGAAAAAAGTTGTTGTGGATTTATTTTATTATTTTAATTTAGTAAAATAAAATGGAAATTAATTGTGCAAAGACTAGATTATGATTAGAGATCTAGAAATAGAATCCATGAGGATGGATAAGGTTCATAATACTTTTCAAGTTCTCCAAGAATCCTTGGAGGAAATAAATTAAATATTAAAAAGTAGATTGGAGATTAAAATCTAAAAATTTACCCCAATAAAGAGGAAAGTTACTAGGAGGAGGTGGAATAAAACTAGAAAGAGCAAAAGCTAGTTTTAAAGTACTTTTTTTGAAGGAAACAAAAGGAAATATTATGAAAAAAGGAAAAAAACATCCTCATTTAACTGGACGCAATTAAGGAAATAAGATGATGGGAAAGCAGGCTTAAATAAGTAGATTCAGGATAGGCAAGGGGTTGTCTATTGCTGGAGGATTTGATCTCTACTCGGGGGGAGCTGTGGAGAAAGATCTCAAAGGTTGGGTGGAACCTAGTCTACCTTAAGTGGTATGTTCTAGTTAATTTCATTTTAACTTAGAAATTTAGTATTTTTATGATTATGCTGGTGAATTAAGATAGTATATATATTAACTTTTTAAAATCCGGGTGTGAGTAGATATTGTGCAATTCAGGATTAGTATAAATTTAGTGGGAGTTTTGTACATTGAACAGAGTAGGCTATGATAAATATAGTCAGGCTATGTATTTTTGCACAGACATTTATCTGAAGAGTACCAACTCTAAGAATATATAAACCTTACTGAAGTTTTAAATCTGAGGTTAGGTGACTTCCAGGAACTTAGTTGTGAATTATATTACTATTTTAGAAATGGTATGAAATTATATTAACCAATTAATGTAGAAGGAAAATAAATATGTAGAATACTGCATATTAGTTTTATCCATTTAAGTAAATTAAAAACAATAATAGAACTGAGAAATAAAGTACTAGAATTGAGACTATCATAGTAATAAGTTGCAAGGAGGAACCTAGCAATTATTACAAACTATGACTTACAGTCTTTAAGCAAAGGAGGACTTATGAAATATAAACATAAATTCATTAGAGATGAAACAAGTTCTTTAAAAATATTACAGAGTTAGGTGGGTTAAGGATTTACATCATAATTATTACACAGTTCATAACCCAACTGGGTATAGTTAAATTATACAAAGGAAGAACACTATCTCATGAAATATAAATTGGACAATATCTCTGTAACTATACTAGGGTAATATATGAGAAAACTCAAAAGTAGGTTACTGGACCAACCTGAAGAGAAGAAAGTCCATCATTATGATGGAACAGAAAAGTATAATACTAGTTTGCAAATCCATTATTATGTAAATAGTACCTTCATGAGAAAGAAACTATGAATTAGTCAAAGAATATAAGTATAATGGGAAATAAGGATAGATTTAAAAATCCATAAGGGTAATTAATTACCTTAGGGATAGATGTCCAATATCCACCTGTAATAATGAGAAGAGAATGTGCTAGTGCAGATAAGGGTGTAAATTATATCCTAAACATCAAACAATTAATTTATAATTGCTAAATCAAAAACTCAGAATATTATAATTAGACTTTCAACTTAAGAATAATGGCATCATTCCTGTACGAGGTAAAGGAAAATTAAAATTCCTAACAGAAGTTGAAACGTCGTTCTAAAATGAATAAACGTATGGACAAATTAACGAAATGATGAGGAGAAACCATCTTAGCAATAAAACCGAAGTAAATACGAATCTAAAGAGTGTTATACAGAACGTGTTGGGTCCCGAGAGGGAAACTAAGATTCCTTTGTAAGGAGAGAATGAAATCTCCAACCCAGAAAATCTAGGTATGGATTCCAAACTGAACACTAGAAATCTAAAAATTTGTTAAGAGAAATCGTTGTCTAGAGTCAGCAAGGAAAACCCAATTCATAATAAGGCTATGAAAAACATGTGACGGTAAAATAAATCAACGAGTTAAAAGAGGGAAAATTGTAATACAAATTTATCGATACTTTGAAGATGGCTCTTGGATGACAATTTGAAGACCATATGGATTCTTCCCGGTTTTCCATATACGTTTCACAAAAAAGCTGTTAGGGTAGGGATGCTTAAAGGTGTTCCATGTGTAATTAAATAGAATAAAAACACAATTTTGTGAAACAGTAAGAAGTATATCAAACACAAAAAAGACGTTCAAATCCCGGAGTGAACATAGATAGGAGAGGTCTGAGAAATACTTCCATACTATATATGTTTTTAGGGATCTCCCAATTAAAATATGGTGAAAATCTGAATCATGTAAACCACTAATGAAAACTCTGAGAGCCAAAGTCTCAACTAAAAGATTGTAAACAAAAATTTCAGATTGACAGTATGACCAGAAATAGTTGGATAATTATAAATAACTACAACCAAACCTCTCGAGATAAAATCATATCTTACAGCAAACCAGTGGTTGCGTAAATTTTGTAGAGGAGGCCATAGACAATAATTATTCACTAAAAGACCAAGGAGTATATAATTGAGAGTTTACCTGGGATTGTGAAGATTTGATAAACCTTGCTTACAAGATTTGATAAACCTCGCTTACTTCGCTTTGAAGATTTCATATGTCTGGCCAAAGACATGAAATATATTAGAGGAAAAATAAAATTCCAGAATAGTAAACTAAAATAAAAATTGATGAATATAAAGTCCAGAGGAATTTCGAAACCAGGAATTCTTACCTTGAAAAGGTGCAGTGGTAGTCTCTGTGTTCAAAGTGAATCCTTTTCCTCAGTTTTTCGGAACTAGTCTTATTGCTAGTAAACGCAAGAATAACAGAGAATCATATGCATTAATAGTGAAGGAAAGACAGGCCGAAGCAGAACAAAAGGTGTTAAACAGAGGTGGGGAGTGAAAAATAAGCATGAATCAAAAACAAAATCCTTTATGGAAGTTCAACCCTAACCTTGACTTGATCCTATCCATCCATGTGGTAATAGATCTGGTGTCTGGAGAATTTCCCTTGGATTAACGTATTAAATCGATGACCATATAGCCATGTGACATTGTACCTCAAAGTTAATGTTGAGATATCCCGAAGAAACTCAAGTTTAAATATTTGGTGTACTCTCATATGGAGGGACTGTTCAACATTTAAACCATGGAAATCAGTATGCCTCGAAGTTCACATGATGAAATTAGGTCTGAAAATGTAGTTAATACATAACATGAGTTAGTATAGGTGAATGAAATATAACGATAAAAATTATATGGTATACCATTATAATTGTCATATATGGATAAATAATGACCAAGTAAACTTTGGAAAGGTCAAGTAAATCAGTGGAAAGAGAAATTCACATAGGTTTAGACTTTATTTATATCACTTCAATGAATGGCACATATACATAGGGGAATGGAATAATGTATAAGGTGAGTAGTATAAACTCCTACCATGAAATGTGAATTCATATTGAAGGGTTTATATTAAGGGTTCTAAACCTTTACGAAGATTAATAACCTTTAGAAAAGAGCCATACCAAAGTGAGTTTGATTATGAGTAAGTATATATATGTGTCAGAAAAATATATTGGAAATAAATTTTAAGGTAAAGTTAAAATGATAGACATATGGTTGAGGGGGAGTTATGTTTAGAGAATGTCTAGGTTAG